>JAWWEU010000050.1:478123-494239 GCA_035583155.1 Acropternis orthonyx
ATCTCGGCCCCGCCGCCCCATGACGCCCAGCGGGCGCCCCGCGGGGCCCCGCCGCTCCCCGCAGGTAAGGAGGGACCGGCCGCGGGGCGGGGCGGGGCGGGCTGGTGTCGCGGGGCCGGGGGACTCGGGGGACGGCCCCGCAGAAGTTACCCGCAGCCCCGCCGTGCCGGCTCTAGGAGTTGCCGCTCCCGGTAGGTGACCCCGCCGGCGGTGCCGCTGCCCCCGCCGGAGCGCCCGTGCCCGCCCCGCCGGCGGGCTGTCCCCGCTGTCCCCAGCCCCAGCCCCGCCGGGCTCTGCCGCGCTGCCCGAACCGGGCAGTGTCGGTGCCGAACCCCCGGGAGCCCCCCTGGGGGACGGGCCCGGCTCCGCTCCCGGCGCTGAGCTCGATCCGTAGCGAATTCCCCCGGAGCCGGGAGGAGAAAGCACGGCCTTGCCTTCGGCATCCGCAGCTCCCTGACAAGCCTCGCCGGGGCTGTTCCTCAGGCGGTTGCGCTCAGAGAATTGTGAGAAAACACAATAATTTATAATCAACGTCTGTATTGATTTTATCTGTAAATAGATACTGACAGATAATGAATAGCAAACAGCACTCCGAGTGTAATTCTGCCTCTGCTGAGATCAGGGAAGGTTTCCCACTGACTTTTCCAAGGCCAGGATTTCACCTCTGGTTTCTATTCCTGGCATTGCCACTGCCTCTGTGACCTTCTGCAAGTTTCTGAGCTTCCTGCTGTCTGATTTCCCTACATTTAAAGATACACTGGCTTCATGGTGTTGCTGCAAAGTTTTTCTTTGTATTCTTTGAGCTGTAAATACTAAGCACTAATGTGTATCAGTGTTTATTCTTGTGTATGTTTAAATGTGAAGGAGAGGGGTTTGCTGGCAACCACAGCAAGATAAATTATCGACCTGTTCCTGCAAACCTCATTTGTGCCCTCTGACTCCCAGCTACTTTGCTATTTATGGGGAATAATGATCACACGGATAAGGGCTGGACCTTGCTGGGGTGGTGTGTGTGCAGGGGTACATGGACATGCAGTACTGCATCTGCCTTTCAGATGCATCATTGGGATGGAAGGTTTTTCTTGCGTCAGAGTTTTGGGATTCTGATTTGCATTGAATAATAGACTTCAGTAGAGTTTTGCCCCGGAATCAAATTCTCAACCAACCTGTCTGGGCAAAGGAAATCAGCTCTTGATAGACTGGCAACTGAATCGGTTGCTGTAGCTACTCCCAGAGGCTGCTTCAGTCATTTTGGTTTTTGAAACAAGAATTTGATAAATTGGGAAGAAATTGCAAATCTCACTGGGCTTTTTCCAGCAGCACTTAGAAACAACCAGCTGATATCAGGACTCCCAATGTGCTTGTCTCAAAGGTTGTGGTTGCAGGTGAAAGGATAAGGAGCAGTGGGAAAATGTGGTTTAGAGGCAGGGACAGGCCCACAGGAAGGCTCAGCAGTCGAGACTATGCCCATGGTCACCCTGTGTGGGGAATTGCAGGGGCCTGAGCCCAGCACTGGCTCAGAAGTCGTGTGCTCAATTTCTTGGATGGTCAGCAAGGGAATCTTGTTCCTGGAAAGCTCTCAGTGATGGATCAAAGCCCCTTGGATTTCTAGTCTCCAAAACTAGAGAGAGCTGTTCAGCCAGAGCTGAGGAGGGGCCAGCTCAAGCTGTAGGTGTCACCTTTGAATAGGGGCAAACCTCCCTGCTCAGCTGATTGCTGCCTCCTTTCCTGCTGTGTGAGTACATGTACAATTCACAGAAGCACAAGGGCACAGAGCATCCTTCAAGCTAAAGAGGATTATCACTTATCCTTGGCTTTTATTATGAATGATGTTTTTTTCTAGAGTTGTAACCTCACACATAACTCTTCAGAGTACATGGTCACTCTGAGAACTTCTACCACCAGTTGCCTTGGCAAGTTAGAACTAGTCTGGAAAAGAGAAGCAACAGCTACAGCAGTGAGGCAGGGATCGGAGCAGGGGCATCCAACCTCATCCCTACTTGCTTCAGTACAGCAATCTTTTGGGAGCCACACTCACCCACGTGGAGCAGCAGGAGCTGGTGGGAGGGACAGTTCTAGTCACTGTGCTTTGGTTCTCCTGTCTGTGGCATGGGGTGAAGGTTCCTGCCTTGGTTCACTGCATAGGCTTCTGGTCATCACCACTGTGGGTGCTCTGAAGCCCTCAGCACAGCAAACTTTAGCATTACTAGCTGGAAGCTGTGGTGGCCCTGTAAGTGTTAAGTCAGTCAGCAGCAGCAGCTAATCCTTATTAACTCCCAACACTCCCTGAGGATTGTGCTGTGTGAAATGACCGAAGGCACACATCAAACTAAAGGCTCAGGATGCTGCTGCAATCCCCACTTGACTTCGGAAGCAATGGAGGGAAGGTACCTGTTGAGAGTTTGGTTCTGAAGCCCTTTGGGGTAACAGGTGGACACTGCCTTGGTGAGGTGAGCACTTATCCACTGCCTTTATATCATTAGGGACACTCCAATGCCTCACTGATGCTTCCAAAGCTGCAGGATGAGATTGCAGCTTCGTTAACATCTCTGGCTCTTCCATCAACACCTGTGAGGCAGAGCTGTGTCACCTGCAGAGGGGACAGCACAGTCCTTCTGTCACCCGTGGGGCTGCGAGTGGTGAACAACAGCAGCCTCAAGTCCCCAGAACCCCAGGAGAGCTCTTCCCGTCACTGCTTTTGGGCAGCAGCACAACTGTTTCCAGCACTGTCTCCAATTCCAATGAAGGCAGCTCCTGCCCTGCCTGTCTCCATGTCCTGCCCTGTCTGCCCCTGTGTCCTACCCCTGTGTCCTGCCCCTGCCTCCCTCTGTGCCCTTAGTGCTGGTGGGAGGTTCACGGCTAGACAAAACAAGGTGCTTTCTCCCCAACATGAGACCTCTGTCAAAAACAGAGAGCTGTTTCTCAAGAGAAATGGTGAAAGTCATGTTGGACAGGCAAAGCTAATTCAAACCACTTAAGATTTCCCATAGTAATTTTGGATACAGACTTGTTTTGACCCCATATGCAGGTAAATTATGAAGGCTCTTCAGCTTCCAAATCAGAGATGATAAATAGATCTCAATTCCAGATTTGTTTTTCTTTGACTTCCTTTACAGCTTGGTATTTATCAGCTATTTATTTTTAAAGGAAAACATTTTCATTAGTCAAAAAAAAAGAGCAATTTCCTACTTAAAGGGAGAAGGGAAAGTTCAATGGAAAATTTACAGCCATTTCTACTAAAGACTTTTCAACTAGACAGAACAAAGTGCTTGAAAATAGCACTATGTGTCCCCCGGGCTTTGGCCAACCTACTTTCTGATGTTTCCAGAGATGAGGTACCACAACTCCCATCAAGAAACTGCTCTGGAGCCCAGCCCATCACAGCCAGGGCTGGCAGGAGGATGTAGCTGTGGTGTGGTTTACATCCCTGGTCTCTGGCAGATGCCAGTTGACTCCCATACCTGTTGCACTGGCACCAGGACACACAGTCCTCTGAGGGGGGTGACCAGGCCAGCCCCAGCTCCTGGCACAGCTGGGTATGACCCTCTCCCCATAGGGACAACCACAGCAGAACACAATTTGGACCATTTTTACTCCTTTACTTGCCAGTTGTCTGCTGCAGCTGTCTCCAACCACCCTGCACCCCCCATCGCATCAAATACAGGAACATGGAGACCTGACTGGGGGTTGTCACAGACCTGCAGAGCCTTTGGCAGAAACAAATCCTTGACCTTAGGGCACTGCCAAGATCACTTACTGTGGGATTGATCTTAAAAGCAGTTTGATCAATTTTGGTTGCAGGAATTATCTTAAAATGCCCTATGTGACCATGCCAGGTATGCCAGAACCATCAGCCACAGCGCTCGCTTGGTTCTGGAGTTTCTGCAGTAAGAAAACTGGAGTCAGATGTGGATGAAGGAGGGAATGGAAGCAGCTTCCCAGGGACAGAATGATGCACACCGTCCCTCAGGCTTGCGGCACAATGTTTTCCCATAGAATTGTTTATGTTGGGAAAACCTCTCAGGTCATTGAGTCAGGCTGCTCACCCAGCACTGCCAGGTTACCCTGGTTTGCTGCAGCTTTCCTCCTCCCGGGCTGGGCGTGGGGAGCAAGGACAGATTCCACACACTGCAAAATGTTATTTCCAGGATTAAGGATTCTTTCAGGGGTTATTTTTATCTCTCTGTGCAGCGGCACAGGTGGGTGGCTCACGCAGCTGCCTTGCCAAAGCCATTGATGACACGTGGTGCTGGACCCCCAGCCCGGCTCAGCCACCCGGCACAGACTGCCAGCAGCTCTTGTCTGCCAGGCAAATCACCAGGGAAGACGTTTCTTCTCCTGGAAGACAACATGACTCTCCTCACCACACAGCACTGATCGGGTTAGACGGAGCATATTGTATTTTTCATGTGCTGGATCACTCTCTGCAGTTGCTGCTGCGTAATGTGTGGCTTGTCAAGCGAGAGCCAAAATCGTCTCTGGTGCAACTCCCACCTGGGGACGGTGGGGAGTAATCCTGTCCCAGATGCATCCTGCTCAGTGATAAAATATTTCCTGGGGCCAAATTCAGAACAGAAATGGCTGCTGTGATGCCAGGGTCTGTGCAGCAGAATTTTCTGCCTGTGCAGTCCCTGAGCAGGCAGGACAGGAGCTGACCCCACAGGCACTGGGTGGTGAGAGAGCTGGGGCCATTCCCTGGGGATCAGCTGAGCAGAGCTGCCTCACCCACAGCCACATCCCTCTGGAAAGGGTAGAGGAGAGCAGGCACCACCCTGCACCTGCAAGCTCTGCCCCTCACAAGGGCTCTGGGGCTGGAGCTCACAAGCCCTGTGTGCTGCTGCACGTTCAATCACCAGCCATCTCTGCTCCCCACAGGCCTGGACTGTGAATTTGGTTACGATGGAGACAGTGTCCCTGGAGCACCAGATCCAGAGCGTGCAGCGGCACATCGCCTTCCTGAAGAAGGAGCAGATGGAGCTGCTTCATGACCTGCACCTGGAGATCCTCCGCTTGCAGAAGCACTGCTCAGGTGAGCATTGGGATGGCCACAGCCTGTGGGAGCACCTTGGGCAGGAAAGCTCCTGCTGGCACCCCAGGGTGCTCCCACAGGCATTTGGCAGGATGAAGGAAAAGCAAGCGCCAAACCGCAGCGTGAGGCTCGGGGATGCAAGGAGCACAGCTGGCGGCCCCCCACCCACAGCCCCACTGTGACAGTGCCACCCTCCCCTCTAGCCATCCCTACAGGAGTGATGGCTGCCCGGCCTCCTGCCACCACTGAAACTCATTCCTGCTTGTGCCATTGCTCTCATCAATAATTCAGCCGTAGCTAATTACTCCTTGTCTTCCAGCCTCTCATCCTCACAGATTCCTGGGAAACAAAGACATGTCTGCACTGATAAAATTGGCTATTTTCCCCCACCCTTTCTGAGCTTTTGCTGTTCTGTTTCATTGTTTTAATGGCTTCATCTACAGCCTCTCCAGGCAAGCAAGACAGTGGGGTTTTCCTGCCTAAATCAGGCTGGGGGGTGTCTGTCCCCAGGGGCAGAAAGGAACCTGCTCCACAGCTGGTTGTCAGTGATCTCCCCTTCCCAGTGTGACCCATGGACAGCCCTGTCTGACTGGAGGGGTCCTGTCCTCCCAGGTGAGGTGTGTGGTTCTGCAGTGCCCATTCTACCAGGAGTGACGGGGGCAACCCCTGGGTAGTTTTAAGGTGATTTTGCTGACATTTGAATGCTGTTATCTGGGGGGGGGCTGTTTGCAGGAGGAAAGTGGAGTTAGTAAGTCAGTTCTTCACTGTGGCCCCATGGAGCTGTGCCAGCAGCCCTGATACTGATGTTTCTGACTTTTTCACTGTCCCCTTGGTCTCTCCAAGGCATCCCTGTGGGAAGGGCTCTCCCTCCCACGGAGCTGGTTCTCATCTGCCCCTCGGGGGTCATGGGGATGGTACTGGGGCAGGTCCCTACCAGCCCCCACGGCTCCAGCACAGAAGCTGGCACCCCAGGCTGTGTGTCACCCCTGCACTTGCTCAGCAGGACAGGGTCTTTGGAAATAGGGAATTGCTTTGATTGTCATTTGAAATATATCTGAGACTCCAAACCTACTATTTTAGCTTCAGAAAAATAACACAGTGGCCATTGATTCCCACTGGGGCAGTCTGCTTTCCAGAAACTGCGTTATGTTCTTGGGTACTTCTGCCTTCTCACTACAGATTTGTTTTCCAAGACAGACAGGCACAGCAGCCTGAGCCAAGCGTTCCGTTTCAGGAGGATGGCAGTGATGAGGATTAGAGTCAACATGAAAGCAGATTAAAAGAAAAATGTAGGGCAAAGCTTAACCATTTGAACTCACTTTCGGGGGAAAAAAGCCCCAAAACTGCTGAATGCTGCTGCTGCCCCTCTCCTCCTCTGCTCAGGGCTGCTGGTGGTTGGGTGGGCTGTGATAAGTAATTCAACAGGGAATGTCTGTAAGAGCGTGCAGAGTAAAGTGAACTCCAGAAGATCCCTGAGCTGCCCTTTATGAGCCGGTGTTGTAGCCTGGGAATAAGCAGAAAGCAGGCAGAGAGCAGGCAGCATGTCAGAGCTGAGCAGACAAGAAGGGGCTGCAGCTCCTGGGATTTGGAAAGGATTTGAAATCTCCACATTGCCCTGGAGCAGGGCAGCATCCTTCTGCAGGCACATTGTGCCGGGACGAGGCAGTCCCGCTTGCGTCACACACAGAGGCAGCAATCAGCCTGGAGCAGTAAATTATGAAATGCTTCGGGTGGCAGCTTACACTTTGATCTATTTTCAGTCCGTTGCTCTGCTCTTTGTCCTGATTTAAAGCATGGAAAATAGTTTATCAACTCTCTTAGAAAAAGGAAGGGCATTGCCAGAGGAACGGCACCTCCCGCTCCACTGTGGGATAGGACCCACAGACACTGCCTTGGCCACCAGGCTGCCTAATAACATAAATTGCCAAAATTGTCTATTTTTAACTCACCTGTGGCTGGTGCTCTGAGACAGCCATGCTCCCACATGGGCCAGGCAGAGGCAGCACTGCAGCCTCAGTGATGTCTAGTGCTCTGGAGGGAGCACAGGGAGACTTGAGGAGCACTGGACAGCTGGGATGCTCCTCCTCACCCCTGTTCCATTTTTCTTCCAGAGCTCACCCATGACTTGGAAATGAAAGAGCTGGAGGCCCGCCAGCAAGGTAAGAGCACAGCTTTGGGCACGAGATAAGGGGGAGCATGTGTGGGTGTGGGGGCCACCTGAAGAGCGTGGGCCAGATGGGGACCATTGGAGCTGCCCAGGGAGGGGACATGGTCCTTGCCTGAGGGGACAGAAGGGCTGAGGGCAGGGCTGGGAAGGCAGCATGGAATTCACAGCCTCCTGGCAGCCCAATAAAAGCTGGTGTTGCCAAGGAACCTCGCAGCCGGCAGAGGATGCTCTGTGAGCAGCCTGGCTCCGCTCCCTCCTCCATTCCAGGGATGAAGCTGAAACTCCTCCCTGGCACTGCCTGGGCACAGTTCCTGGCACTAAGCCCCAGACTGTGCTGCATCCTCAGCGCTGGGGCTGGCAGTGGCAGGATGGGTGCAGGTTGCTCTCCCTGGGGCTATCAAAGTCCTTGCCCTTGGCAACCTCACACACTGCCGTGGCTGGCTCTAGGGTGATTCTACTCTCTCAGCCCCAGCCATAGAGCCAGGGGTCCCTTCCCTGCACCAGTGGGCTCTCTGCTGGTGAAGGGTCTGGTGCCCAGCCCACCAGGTGCCTTCAGGGTGTCACCAGCCACAATGCAATGAGTCCCACCCATGGTCCCTGCCCATCCTTCAGCCTTTTAGAGCTGATGAAAAACAATCATTTTGCCACGTTTATGGAGCAGCACCTCCTTTATGATGCCATCAGATGATTGCTCTTCTAATGCCATTCATGCAATAATTACTGCCTGTAACTGTCTCCCTAGGACCTCATTATAAAGCGTTTTCCATCTGCAGCAGCACTGAGAAGCTGAGGCTGTGAAGGCTGTATTGTAAAAAGCAGATTATTGCAGAGGATGGCAGCAGGCCTGGGCAGGCCAGGGAGCGTAGGCAGGTGCCAGCCTGTGCTCTGCCAAGGGCTGGGTGTTGGAGTGGGTGGCTGGGGCTGCTGGGGGCAGGAGTCCAGCCCAGCCCTCCTGCTGCCTGCTGAGCTCATCCCCTACACCCCAAGGTGTGAATCCATCTGGCTCACTGGCTATCATGTGCCAGGATGGGGTTCCCCAGAGCCCATTCCTCTCTCCTGGCCTGGAAGATCCTTCTCTTCTGAGCACAGCCCAGCTCCTCCATAATCCTGGATTAACATCTCCATCCTTGTTAACCAGGCTGTGAAGTCCTAGGGCTTGAGGCCAAAGTTGAGCTGACGGTTTCCCTGAATGATTTCCTTTTCTCTCCCAGGCCATGTACTCCCCCACACCCTCTGCACACACTCAAAGGCACTTTTAGGATGAAAAACCAGTTACTTAGGGAAATTTTAAAACTCTGCTTTAAAGGTAGAGGTGTCAGGTTTCATGGCAACAATGTCCTCCACTGAAGCTGCCTTTGCTTTCACCCCACATCTGGGTGTTACACGTGGCACTGTGTCAGCGGCACCGCGGCTCAGGGCTGACGGGGTTCCTGTGCCTGTCCTGGCAGTGAGCCCGTGCTTGGGCAGCTCATGGGAAGTTTTGGAGCCCCAGCTCCAAGAAGCACCCACCCAGCCTCAAAGGCACTGCTGGGACATGCTGATACCACGGAGTGGTCCACAGCCACATGCACGTTGGGATCATGAGGGGACCTGGCAGAAGCAGTGGACTGAGCCCCTGCTGCTGCCTCTCCTGACCCCTCTCTGTGCCTTGACTCGCAGATGTCCTGGACCGGGAGCTGGAGGAGAAGTGCCGGGTGATGGAGGCCCAGCTGCAGGAGAAGGAGAAGGACAACCTGGAGCTGCGCAAGGAGCTGCAGCACAAGGAGACGCTGGTGGCCGCGCTGCGGTCCAGCCTCCGCAGCAAGGAGCGCCGGTTCCTGGAGGAGCTGAAGCGCCGGAGCCACCGCGTCACCATCCTTGACACCGAGCTGCAGAAGCAGACGGAGGCGGCCGCCTACCTCTCCCTGCAGCTGCATGCCACGGCCCAGCGGCTGCCGGGCCCCCGGGCAGGGGGGCAGCCCCCCGAGCATCCCCCGGCCGAGGGCAGGCCCCGGCGCCGAGGCCACAGGGCGCCCGCCCGGCGCCTTCCTGGGGACGCTGCCCGCGCCAGGGACCTCGTGCAGGAGGATCACGACGCCATGCCCGACCCGGCCCTCTTCCTCTACACGTCGCGGCCGCATGCCCCACACCGCCTGTCGCCGGAGCCCCCAGCCCAGCCCCGCGGCTCGGCCGCCGCCACCGCGGCCTCCCGGGTGCAGAGGTCTCCACGGCAGCCCCTGCAGGAGCCGGCGGCCAGGGCCAGGTCGGCCAAAGGCGAGCCCAGCAAGAGGCAGGGGTCCGGCGCCCACGGTGCCCCCCGGGCCCAGGAGTAGGTGGCGAGGGGACAGCATGGCCCGACCGGCTGGGAAGGCCTGAGCCCGGCGCCGGCCGAGGTTCTTTCCCCCCATCCCCTCGGAGGGGGAAGGGGCAGCAGAAGGCAGACACCCTGCACGCACCTCCCACCCACAGGCAGCCGGGGGGGACTCCTCTGCCCGAAGGGTTTAAGCCGAGGGTGTCACCGGCAGAGCTGCAGGGCTGCAGAGGGGACATGGTCCAGTGCCTGTCCAGAGCTTCCAAGGAAAGAAAGAGAGAGAGAAAATAAAAAAGAAGAAGCATTTCTGCAATGAGGAGATCTTCCTGCTGCCGCTGCCCTTGGCGTGGGCACCAGGTGTGTTTTCCCCAGCCAGGGGTGCCGGGAGGTGTGTGTGTGCAGCAGCAGCGGGCTGTGCAGCACGTGGCTTGGCACCGTGGGATGAGCTCAGCCAGGCCTCCAGCCCTGGGCATCACCAGCACCGGGCTGGGCTGGAGATGGCCCAGCACATCACCAGGAAAGTTCTCCAGGATGCAGGCAGCTGAACAACAGTCGATCCTGTGGATGACAGAAGGATCCCCTTCCGCAGAGATAGTGCCACCAAGCTGGACAGGTCGCATCCCACACTCCCTTGCACAGCAGTTTGTCTGTCTCCAACATGGATTTCCCCCACATAACATTCACACGCAGGACTCAGACAAGGCAGCACCAGTCCCGCCAGCCCCACCGTGGCTCCTTGCCCACCACAGCTGGGCTCCATGTGCTGCGGGAGCAGGGCTGTGCCCTGTGCCCCCTGCACAGGGCTCTCGGCACCAGCATTTCAGTCCTTACTCACATCTAACAGCCAGGCCTGGGTTTGCTGCCAAGAGCTGAGCAGTGCCCCAGCCCTCCCTCACCGCCTCCTGTCCCCCCCAGCACAGCGGCCATAGCCACCTTTGCCCTGCCAGGGCAGCCTTGCACGATCTCCAACCAAACCGTCAGCTTTACAATCTATTCCCTGGGTGTTGTGAAACACCATTAGGAGAGGAGGGCTCCGGCAGCCAGACAGGGCAAAGGTCTCGCTGCTCAGGTGCCCGTGGGATCTGTGCTGCTCAGGGCAACCGGAGGGGCGGGTTGTGCCCCAGTGCCTGAGCTGCCACCCCTGGCTGGCCTGGCTGTGCCCAGCTGGGATCTGACCCCTGCCCACAGCCAGTGCCCTGCCTGGCTCGGGGGCAGCAGCCTCCTGCGGGACCCTCACTGCCCCCAAGGCTGTTGTGGGCAGGAGGGAGCTGCAGGGTGCCATCGGACTCCATTTCCTTCCCAGTCAGTTTGAAATACCTTCAAAGACGTCACCCTCATAGACTAGCGAGGCTTGGCCTGCCCGCACTCAGCCGCAGTGTGCCCGTACAGTCAGCGCTGTCTATTTTTGTAGTTCAATATTTATATACTCTATTAAAATGCTTTTATGAGGTTTGCAGCAGCAGTCCCCAGGCCAGCTCTTTGGTAAAAACGAACCCCGAAGCATGCAAGCTGCACTAGCAGGGCAGAAACTAGCAGCTTTTCTACCTTTTCTTTGGCTGTGATGTGAATAGGCAGGCTTTGGAGGGCAAGACCACTCTTGCTCTCCGAGAGCACCCCTGAGGGTTTGGACCCCCCACTCCCCAGCTGCTCCCATGGTCTGCAACAAATCCCTGGGTTTGGGAAGGAGCCCAGCAAAGCCATGCTGGGCAGGACCTGCCTTGCAGGGCCCAGGCAGAGGTCGCCCTGCCTGAAGGCTGGCCAAGGTCTGCAGCTCCTGGGTCACAAAAGTTCTAGCAGGAAACTTTTGAAGCCCCTGACACACCTGGAGCTGCTGCCTGAGGAGCACAAAGTCCCCACCAGCCCTCACCCTGCCCTCCCAGACTGTCACCACCATGGGAGGCTGGACAGAGCACATCCAGGGCACTCTCAGGCTCTGGCAGAGCCCTGCATGTCCAGGCTGCCTGCCGGGGGCTGGTGGGGTGCAGGGCAGCACGGGGGGCACTGGTAACACTCCACTGGTCTGTGAGCACTGGCTGTGGTTGCACAAGAGAGAAAAACCTGGAGCCTGGCTCCCAGCAAGGCTGCAGGAAGCTTCTCACCTGTTTCCCTTTGCACAGTGATCTAAGGCAGGCTCTGCAATGCTTCAGCTCTGGGGTGAGCCGGGTGTGCTGGGGGCCCTCCGGTCATCCACCCACAGCAGCAGCAATGGGGGGGTTTGTAAGGCAATGCATGAGCAGCCCCAGGGCTGCAGCACTGTGGTTCCAGGGGTGTCGTTCCCATGAGGTGCCCTTGGCCTCTGGAAATTGCTGTTTCTCTCAGGTTGCGAGAGGTTCTGCTGAGGATTTGTCTCTCTTCCCTGTTAAGGTGAAAGAGGGCAATGCATGTCCCTGTGTGCTCAGCTGTTCCCGCAGCTGTGGTGCACGCAGCTGCTTCCCCCATCCTTCCTAGACAATCCCGATAGACACAATATGATGCATTTTTATTACGAACTCCTTGATGAGATCATGGAGTTCATGACTGACCCAAGTGTTGAAAAGCAGAGGGAGAGAAATGATCCTTCTTCTATGTAAATACTTTCCTAGCAATCATCATCCATAGTGCCTAGTATGTAAATGAAGCAACCCTGTCTGAGCTGCAGGATCCTTTCCTCTGCACCACTAATTAGCAGCTTGCTCAAGGAGTTGATCTCAGTCCCAGTCCCCTGATGCCTCTCCCTCCTCCTGGTGTTCCCGATGCGGGTGGGCAGCTGGGCAGGCCCAGAGCCCCAGAGCCCATGGCCGGGCAGGCAGAGCCTCCTGCAGCAAGGGGCATGTTTCCCAAAGGGATGGAGAGGGAGCACCCCAGTTCCCCCTTCATGCCAATGTAATGTGCTTGGAAATTAGTTGTCAGGGCAAGCCCTGTGCTTTTCCCTGGGCACATTTGCCTTGGAGCAGGAAGGATCAGCTTCTGCGTGTTGTACCTGCTTCAGTCACTGCTGCTTTTCTTGGGGGGGGGAGGATAGCTCTAGAGATACTATATATACACTTATATATATATATATATATACAGGCACTTGTTTTGAAGGGAAAACACTGTATGATTGTAATAGAAATGATGTTGAGATAAATTATTTTAATCTTTGTATTTATATAAAATGATGAAAGAGATCACAATGATGACAAAAAAAAAAAGATCAAAAAGACAGTGTTTCTATTTTTTACTGAGAAGGCTGCTGGAGACACTGCGAGCCCAGGAGCTGCCATAGCCCAGGCAGAGCCTGCCCTCCTCTCCTTGGGTAGGGGTCTCTCACAGACCTCCACCTTGCACTATAAATGAGCCCTTAGCCTGCAAGGCGTAACAGGGATCTGTAGGTGCATTTAGTCTGTGCTCCAGACTCCTTGGGGGTCCAAAGGGTGCACAGAGATTGGACCTCCGCCGCACACCCGAGAGCACAGACCAAGGAGTGCAACCGCCAACACCTATGTGCTCTGTATGGAACGGGCAGTGTTTGATGTTGACTTGTAAAGCTTAATGATTAGACTGGAAATGGAAGCATAGCAATAACGCTCGGCTGTTAAACAACGTCTCGTGTGTGTAAACCACCATGTGCTGAGAGCTGTCTACAGACTAACAGCCGGGCTCCCCTCCTCTGCTCCCCCTCTCGCTCTGCAGCTCTGCAGAGGCTCATGAATTTGATGTGTTGGGTTTGCTAATCTCTCTTTTCCTTATTGTTATTATTATTTTTCCTGATGCTGTTTCAGAAAGTGATGTCTCAAATGCACCTCGCAGCAGGTGTGGGGTGAGCAGTGCATGGGTGAGATGTGCCCGCTGCACTTGCTGTAGGAGAGCCTGTTCTGGTGACGGGGAACACACTCTCCTGGACTTATTTTAACCCCAGGCAGATAGGTCAGGAAGTTCTCCCTCTTGACCCTGTTAACTAAAAAGCCATATTTTCTGAATGTGTTTGCTGGGGCTGATCTAAGTGCTCCTGGCTGCATCCTTCCCATCCTTCCCATGCCAACCTCCCCACTGTTGCATGGCTCTGTGCAGACCCTGTCTCCACTGAGGCCAGGCCCTGCTGCTTGCAGAAGCTTTGCCCAAGGCAGAGCCCAAAAGCACCTTATGGCAAGTGAAGCCAGATTCAGGGCCCAGCTGATGGGTGCTCTGGATGAGCTGAGGGGTGGTCTCACCTGGGTGCCCAGGAAAGCTGGTAGCGACACGGCAAGAAACATCCTGCCTGGAGCAGCTGGAGCTGGCGGTGTGCAGGGGTTGTTCTGCTCTGCACAGTGCATCTCCATGCACAAGTTCCCTAAAACAAGCTCCCAGGAGGCAGAGGAGTGTCAGCACTGCAGTGCTGGCTGGCTCTTCGCAAGTTCTCCCCAAGCTCTCCCCACTGGGAAGGTCAATCAGCAGCACAACGAGGGACTTTAATTTTTGGGGCTCAGGTGAACCTTTCCAAGTCCTTGTGTGCAGCCTTGTGAACTGGCTCCTGCTGCCCCAATGAAGCGGCACCATCCTGCCTTTTTCCTAGAACACCAGCCCTCGTGTCCCAGCAGCCCTGGCAAGCCAGCATGGCTGTAGTGACACCGCAGCTGCCTTGGTGCACGCCTGTTCTTGTCACTCTCTTGCGCTGTCGGCGCCCGGCTGCCAAGTCCTACAGGGAATGCAACAGGAGGGGAGAGAACTCCCTTAAGCCCATGGGTTGCCTCACGCTGTGGATAAGATCAGCAGTGCCAGCGTGCCAGGCTGAGTGAGCAGGAGGAGCCTGGGCTCGATGAGCACAGTGGCTGCCGAGGAGCTGCCAGACACTGGGGCCTGTAAAAGCACAAGGATCAAAGCTCTGTGTCCCTTCACTCTCAGAGATGCCCTTTGCTCCCCAGGGCCCCATTTCTGTCTCCTCTCCTCCTGCCCTGCACGGATGCTGCTGTCCCAGCCACATGAAGGGTTGGCGCCTCTGGACAGCAGGACATGGAGGGTAACACTCTGTACTGCCACCACATCCTATCCCTTCATCTCACCCTCCCTCCCCTCTCACCTTCAGGCAGGAACAAGGGTGCAAAGCTGCCAGTGTACAAGAGGTGCACCCAAGCCACACCCAAATGGCACCTGGTCCTCCCTGGACAGGGTGTGGTGATGACTCCTGGCTCTTCCCAATAGACTTCCAAGAAAAGCTCCCGTTTCCCATCACTGCAAATTATCACAGGAATTAGGCTATTGGGCCGTGGGAATCTCCAAAATCTTTGCATGTCTGAAGCAGCAGACCCTTTCTGCAGCCCTGAGGGGATGAGCACTGTCTGTATGCTTCAAGGTCACTGTCACCGCAGTCCATGTCCTGTGCAGGGACATCACCCCTGCCTGGCTGGAGCTGTGCTGTGACCCCGGGGAGGGCTCTGGCAGAGGGAGGAGGAGGAGGGCAGCACTCCTGGTCCCAGCTTCCCTGGTCCCAGAGCAGCTGCAGTTCTGTTGGAGCAAAAATATTGTCCTTGGCTGAGTTTGAGAAGCTCAGTGAGAACAATAAACGCCTGTGCCTCGTGCTGGGGAGCGCTGTGGAGGGACAGATGCCAAAGGTTTGACACTGCTCTGCTTTATTTGAATGTTCATTTTGCTACATGTCCACCATTATTTGCCAGGATAATGTTCATGTTGACTTTGCTTTTTAACCAAGTGCTTTTCAAAATGTGTTAACCACCCAGAGACTAGAGTATGGAGCTGTACTTTAGGAATTGTTGTAATACGCCTTTTTCTTAATAAAGAGATTGAAATCTCCAGAGGGTTGTACTGTCCTGCCCCAGCACCCAGCACCTCCGGCCACAAACCATTAGCATCTCTGCCTCCATCCCAGGACTGGCTCCTACTGCATGCTCAGTTTCTCTCTTTGGTTGGGTCGGTGGGTTTCTTGGGCTGGTGGTTGCAGACCCTGCCAGATTTACCTTTTACCCACTTGGAGCTGATTTCTGCACAATTACTGGGTTGGTTTCATTAGTTTCTTCCTTATCTTGTGAGTTCTGCCAAATGTCCTTGTGGCACACAAATTTAGCATTTTTTGTGTCCGTTACCAGAGGCACAACTTTCTTCCCAAGCTATGTTAACTTCCTCCCCCAAGTCTGATATCACTGAAGCATGTGATAGCCCTAAACTTTGTTTTTGTGACACACGTAAATCACTTAGAGCCTGCTTGTTAGCGGCTCTCTGTTTCACAGGTTAAATCTCCCTTCTTGAAGATCAAACATCATCCTTTCTTAAGGAAGTTGGTTTATTGTTTGGGGGGTTTTGTTTTTGTTTATTTTTTACATACTACTAAACATTATTTGTTACAATTAAATATTTCCCCAATGTTTCCCCGCTGCTACACAGACTCCTTTTTAAAGAAATACAACCTGTTCAGTAATAATGAGGCTTGGAGCAACCTGCTTTAGTGGAAGGGGTCCCATGGCAGGGTGGGGTGGAACAAGGAGGTCCCTTCCAACCCAAACCTGTGCGGGGCTTTGCAGTGTCTGTGTGGGGCTGTGCGGTGTGTGTGCGGTGTGTGTGCGGTGTGTGTGCGGTGTCTGTGCGGGCTCTGTGCGGTGTGTGTGCGGTGTGTGTGCGGTGTGTGTGCAGGCTCTGTGCGGTGTGTGTGCGGGCTCTGTGCGGTGTGTGTGCGGTGTCTGT
>JAWWEU010000050.1:495757-560993 GCA_035583155.1 Acropternis orthonyx
ATGGTGGCGCGGCGGGTGCCGGGCAGGTACCGCCCCGGGCACCGCGGGGTGCTGCCCGGGCACGGACAGGGCTGTCCCGGGGCGGTGGGCAGGAGAAGGGTGGGAGCTCCGCGAAGCTGGGGATGCGGGAGCCGCTGGCACGCCAGGGAATACTCGCAGCAAGGGTTGTTCTGGGAAGGGCAGGGGCTCGTTCGAGACCTCGGCTGGAAATTGCAGGTTTTAACCAGTTATTTGCTGGCTGTTCTTGCTGTGTGTCGGAGCATGAGTGGGTCAGGCCGGGGACGAGGTGCAGCCCCCGTGTCCTGCCTGCCCTCAGTGCCAGCTGCAGGACTGGCACAGACCCTGCTTCCCCCTGCCCTGGGTGTGCTCAGTTTGGTGTGTTATGTTTTCAAGAACGTACAGCTCTGAGGGCTGATCTCGGTTTTTTAACTCTGGTCTCTGAAGTACAAGCCAAAGGGTCACAAGCAGCATGGCTTGTGGCTGGCCTTCGTCCTGAGGCACGTGAATCCCCTGTGTGACCTGCCTGCTGCTTCCTTCCCCCTACCCTCAGTTTTATGGTGTTTGAGGTGGATTTTTGAAGTTTGTCACCCAAAGCAAAGTTCACTGGCATTTGGTGGTGGAGCCGGTTGGATGCAGTTCAAGAGTGGGGAGCTCAGTGCTGAGAGCCTCCTCCTCTTCCCCATGTGCCAGATTTTGAAGCAGGCATCATGCCTGCAGTGCCAGCAACTGGGTTAAAAAGTTAACGTGGTGTAATCCCTGCCTCTTCGAGTGCAACTGATTGCTGAGGGAGGATGGAAGGCAGAAAAATCCTCCATGTGTTTCAGCACTGCACCATTGCTCAGGCACCTCTTGGGTCTGGGGAGGAATGGGGGAAGGTGTTGTTAGGCGCAGAGGTGGTCCTATAATGATTTCTGAAGGCAGTTTTAGCTTAAGTTACCTTTTTTATAAGCTAATAACGGATCAGAGACAGCCATTGTGTGCAGTGCTTCTTGGATTAGTTTTGTTCCTGCAGTCTTCAGTGCCCTTAGAATACGTTTCTCATGTGCAAGTTTATCAGTGCTTCTGGCTACCGTAAAATGCCTTTCAACCTTGCCTTGCCCAGATTTGGGGTTTTTTCTAGTTCAGTCCCTCCATCCCTGAGGGTCCCAGCCACCCGTGCCTTCAGCCACATCTTCTGTTAGAGCAGCGGAGAATGCAGGTGTTAATGGAAAACTGCTGTGGAAGCAAGTGTAGCTGTGCATTAGCAACAAGGTCAGGAGGCTGATTCTTAATCTTGGGATCTGCTATCGCTGTCTGTCGCCCGACCTTGGAGGTTCACTGATGTTTCGGAAAGGGCTGAATTGCTGGCAGTCGGGATTTTTTAGTGTGCAGCTCTGACAGGCTTCGGGGGCAGAGTCAGAGGAAAGTTGTGCAAGAGAAATCTGATCACCATTATAAGGATAAGAGGAAAGGAGTATGGTAACACAGCATCTGTGCAGCGAGATGAGGGATGGGAACCTGAGGGGATCATGGTCAGGGCAGTTCTGCCAGTGGGGAAGGAGCTGAGCTCCCACTGGAAGGTTGCTACTCTGCCTGAGCATCCTTGCTCCTGGGTTTCTCAGCTGAAAAGTGGAAATAAGTAGGTCAGGAACATGCACTGAGATAAATCCACCTGCAGACACAGAACTGCCTCGTGCACAGTAAAACCAGTGCCGTGTTGCAGAGTCCTGTGTTTGCCTTCGTTGTCTGTACATGACTAAACTTGGCAGCACACCCC
The DNA here is from genome assembly GCA_035583155.1 of Acropternis orthonyx. Lineage (NCBI taxonomy): Eukaryota > Metazoa > Chordata > Aves > Passeriformes > Rhinocryptidae > Acropternis > Acropternis orthonyx. The sequence goes on from JAWWEU010000050.1 coordinate 497,514, forward strand.
TCTCCTGGCACAGCTTCCCAGCACCCTCTTTGCTTTCCTGCATCGTGCTCCATTGGTTGTGCTGGAAAGTTGTTATTTCTAGAAGCTTTACGGGTCTGAAGTTCATGCATTTTTTTAAATTTGCATTTGAGAAGCAAAGCCAGTCCATGGGGCAGTGCTTGGACAGCATGCCAGAGATTGAAAACCAACGTGTGGCTCCTCTCGTGGTGGTGGTGGCTGTCAATTTTGGCAGCAGGTCAGGTTTTTGCCATAGTAGCGAGGTTGTCTCAGGGTTAGCCACTGGTTCTCACCTCCTGCAAGTGCATGGCTGATGCAGCAAAGCTCACACATGCCCCTTTCCCAGTGGACCTTTCTGTTGCATTCTGTGTCTCTAAGGTTATTGAGTTCAGGACATTTTCCTGACAGTTTGGCATAGAGGCACTTACACAGGGCACAAACCTTCCCTCTTTGGGTGGGGAAAATAGATACGTGCTTGCAGAAGTGCAGGCTGTTTTCTCCAGCTGAAGAAATAACTGCTGTGGTGCACAGCAGCCACTTGACTGGTTCTGAGGGAAAAATCCCATGAAATGGACTGCTAAAGTGAGGTTCCCTACAGCAGAGTGACACTGGGGTAATGGCACATTTCTTTTAAAAACCATTTCCTTAGTTTGCTTTTCATTTTAAAGAGAAAATATCTGCTTTGACCTGTTGAGGAGGCTGCAGGTTCAGAGGAGTTGTATGTAGTTACTGTCCAGTGACATAAAACTGCAGGATCACAGCTCTTGCCCTGGCCTCCAGCAGGTCAGATTACCCTGACACCAGCCCTCCTTCCAAGGCTTCCTGCTAGCCACCCTCCTGCTATTGGGGTCAGACAAGGCTGGGAATGGTGGCTCCTGGCTGTTGGCAAGCTGTGCCAAGTGCCCTGCAGGCGGGCGCTGGGGGTAAGGCCCTCTCTCTGCTGTCAGTGGCCCCCGGAGCCTGTGAAGTCTCCAAAGCCTGGAAGCTCAGCTGTGGCTTGGGTTAGGGCTGAGGTGAGCTTTGGTACCAGCTTGGGTTAGGGCACTGAGCAAGGTAGGATGGGGTCACTTGATGTCCCTGGCAGAGGGGTTCTGTGGGATGGGTGGGTTTCCCAGGCGGCCACTCACAGCACACTCTTGCAGGGCTGTGGGGAGCGGCCACCCAGTCTTGTCCCCAGGGCTGTGTGTGGTCCAAGGGGACCCGGGGCAGCTGTGGGTGGGCTGGCACAGGGTGGCTGAGTGGGAGGCTCCGGACTAATCAGCACAGTTGTGCCACAGGGTGCAGGAAGGCAGTGGGAGCTGCTGAGGACAACAGCACAGCTGTCAGGTCTGCCCTGCAAACCCTACCCAGAGCTCCCTGACACCTCCTCTGTGGGTCTTGGGGCTCTTGGCCACATTGAGGTTTTTATGGGACTCTCAGGACTGGCAGAGTGGATCCTTCCAGGCTTATGCCGCGTGTTGTTTTATCCAGAGCCACTGTGGCTGTAGTGACAGGTGTTGGTGGTGGCATGAGGTGAAGCTGGAGTGTTCCCTTGCAACACTGGAGCTGTAGCTGTTGCTTCTCAGCACTGCTGCTTCTGTCTGCAGGCCTCATGTTCTGCTGGTCCCGCTGCACATTGAGACCAGCAGGTTGGTTCCATGCCTTGGGCTCTTGCTGTCCCAGTAGCTTTCTGAAACTAAGATACGTGCCAGAGTTAAGCACAGAGACTTGGAGAATTATTGGCCATTTCTCGGTATCTGCCTGAAATGCGATTCCTTCCTTCGGCTCTCTTGAAATTTGAGAAACATGCTCTCTCTGACACAGCTGATGTTTTTGTTGGTTCTGATCTTTGCACTTTGCCTTAGTCCTACTCTTTGCTCCTGATTTCTGTGATGTTTGAATTGCACGTTGTTGTAGCAGGGTCACCCAGAGAGCCACTTTCAGGGCTATGTTTCCAAAGTTTTGGCCAGATGGAAAGTTTACAAATGGGTTTAAATGTAGTTTCCAGATGAAGAGAGCACAGTGTGAGTGGCTCAGAGTGCCAGATGCAAAGCACAGGCATTTCAGGGCTTGTAAGTACCCGAGCCAGCAGCTGTGGGACCCTGTGGATGTCCTGGGGCTTGGCCCTGCTGAGACCACCGCAGGCTGCAGCCCCACCACTGCTCGCTGTGCCAGTTGGTCCTTGTGGTGTGAAGCTGCTGAGAAATAAATGGAGATCTTGTACTTCTGCCCACAGATGGGTTAGAACCAATTTGAGTTTAATGATGGCAGTAGAGCAGCTCTAATGTTTTACTGTGGGCTCTTATTAAAAGAAGTCTTTGTTGCACCTAAAGTGCTGGAAGTTCCTGGGAAGCTGTGGTTTCTGCCGGAGAGGCAGAAGGAGGCACCTCCGCATGTCTCCCACCTGCCCAATGGGACGTCCTGCAGTCACATTTCCATTAGGGCCATCTGTGGACCTAATGCTTGTTCATTTATTCAATTTATTTGGATTCATTAAGCTATTTATTTAGTTTAATTACTTACTGAGCTAAAATTTAATTTGTGTTTGCTGTACTCACACCAGCCTTCTTATGTTAACTGCTCAGACCTTGCTTTGGTTGGAGTTGGAGAAATACAGCTCAACTTCATGAGACCTGACCAGGTGCTTCTCTGTGAGATTTTTCTTCCCAGAGGTCTCTTGGTAAGGAAGAAGAGTTGAAGCTGTCATTACATCTGAACTCCTTCAAAAACCATCAGAAAAACATGAGTTAGCAATACTGATGTGGTGTGAAACTTGATGCTGGCTCATGAGGCTGAGGGTTACCCGGTCTTGGGGCTCCAAGGTCTGTCAGTTCTGCACTAAAGGAGCAACTGTGGGGGTCCTGAGTGCTCCTTGCTTAGTAGGGCAGGAGCTGAAACAAGTTGGACTGGGAAAGACTTCTCTTCTGATTCCTCTTCACATTAAAAGGACAGCAGAAGCTGTCTGGGGTTTCTGTGGAGAGCTGCTGGTCTCTTTTTAAGCCCGTTTCTCCTGGCAGGTGGCTGGTTGGCTCAGAGGCTCTGGGGGCCACTCCTGGCCTTCCCAGGGCTGCTGTTGCAGAGGGGATTGGCCTGCCTCTGTGTGTGTTGTGTTGGCCTTGAGCAGGGACCACGTGAGCTGTGTGGTCCTGGCTTTGTTCTAGTTGTGGCCTTTTTGTGCTAGAGATGTGGCATGTATTTTTCTTCTGCTTGGTGCAGAGTTGTGTCCCTTATTGCTCACAAAAGCTTTCCCAGGCAGGTCCAAGGCTGCTTGGTTTAGGCTGCAGCTCTTGCACGTCATGTCAAGTGTTTGAAAGACCTGGCTCTTTGCGTGTGTCCTGGAAAACCTGGGCCACTGAAGGAACCCATGTAGCTGAGTGTGGAGCAGCATGTCTGCCAGCACAGGATGTGTGCAGAGGGGCTGTGATGCCTGGCTGATGCTGTTGAGGGAGGGTGAGCAGAGGCTTGCCTCAATGGCAACCTGTGGTGGCCTGTTTGGCCACAGCCTCACCGGGGCACCTGGTGCTTGGAGAAATCTCCAGCTCCATAATCCCTGCTTCAGTTGCTGTGATTTTTCTTAACTTAGCGTGAAGAGAGGAGAGGTGTTAGAGGGTTGTGTGTGTGATTCTGTGGTTTGTTTGTGTTTGATATGGCAGAGCAGGGGGAGAGGAGAGAAAACTCGTCTGGAAACTACTTACTGGTTCACTGCCTGGCTGCTTTGTGCTCGCCTGCTTAGTATGGATGGCTGTGCCGGGCCCAGGCATGCCATAGTAACTGCCCTCGCCTTGTAATTCAATGCATCTCACTTGCTCAGGTTTGGCAGGACTGGGGTGTGAGCACTCATCCCATGCTGCACTGGTGTTGCACTCGAGATCGGGCTATTTATAACCTTCCCTGGGCCACGGCGATCAGGCCGGCATCCCCCTGCGAGCGCCTGGAGAACCTCAGAGCCCGGCTGTGCTGTTGCACGGCGGGGAGAGGACAGGAGAGGAGAGGAGAGGAGAGCCAGAGCTGCGGGAGCTGCTCCGGGGCCTGGCGGGTACTGTGGCGTGAGCGTGGCACTCGGGGAGAGGGGCGGTGGATGAAGGTCACTGGGCAGCACTTCGGGAGAACTGCTGCAAGTTCAACATTTGATTCTGGCAAGCACGTGGGATCCTGTGCAGAGCTGACTGCCGGTCCTCTGTGTCCTGCCACCCTGGGGCCAAGGAGGAATTCTCTTTGGAGAAGGCGACTGACTGTGTGAGAAGGCAGCGGAGGGCACGGGCTGCACGTGGGAGCGTGCCTTGTGGGGACTTCAGTGTATGTGTGAAACACAGCTGACTGTTCTGATCTGGTGCTGCATGAGCCAGGCTGCCAGTGATCATGGGGAACAGCCTTTTTGCAAACTGCTGCAGGCAAGTCACCGATCTCCTCTTCCAGCCGCGCAGCTCTGACTCGCCTGATGAGAGGTCTCCCCTCCTGCCGAAGTCTCCCACAAGCTGTATGGTCTGCCCAGAGATGCCAGAAGCTGCCCAGTCTGCTGGGCTGTATCCAGACATCATCCCCAGCGAGGTGGTGACTGGAAGACTGCAGAAGGGCACCAAATACATCCAAGACCTATCCGAGACCAAGGACAAAGAAGGAACGGTGACAGTTTGTGATGAGAGTGGTCTGAGACCCAGCACTGGCACTGCCAGGCTGCTCTGTCGGGCAGAGGCATCCCATGCGGTGACTGTCCTTCCAGCCGACCTTGGGGACAGGCCGGCAGGGCCAGTTGATCATGCTCAGTCGCTTGAGGCCTGCCAGAGCTGCGTGAAACTTGAGGACAGCGGCTTAGCCCACAGATCCGGCCGCCGGGAGGAGCACGTGGCAGCAGCTGACAGGGGGGATACAGGCCCTGGAGCACATCCCGCCAGCCAGGGCCATGGCGAGGGACGAGCAGCCATGTGTTTAGACACAGCCTTGGTGGGTCTGGACACGGTGCCGAAGCACAGAGGTCCTGGTCCCTCCCCAGGGAGCCCAGGGACACTGTCCTCTGCTCTGCCGGCAATTGTGGGGAAGAACCCACCAGCCCAAAGTGCAGTTGTGCTGCCTGTTCGCCCTGGCGAGTTGTCACCACCTAAGGCTGGTTTTGTAGTGACGGAGCCCACTACCTGCTCTGGTGGAAGGTCAAGCTGCAATCCTGACCCCCAGGTACAGGCTCTGCCCTCAAATAAGCAGCAGAAGAAGAAGAGGAAGAAAAAGAAGCTCCCTCTCCCAGGTGCTCAGCTCTGTCCCAGGGGCTCTGTCAATGCTTCATGGAGCCAAAACTCTGTATGCCCGTAATGGGAGTGGGTGGCTGCCTGTGGGATGGGGTAGCACAAAGAAGAGGGGAGGGGAGCAGAGGTGATGTTTTAACTTCATGGGAGAAGGAGGAAGGTGGCAGGATATCCCTCCTGGGTGTGTACCAGAGAGGGACCTGTCTGTGCCTTGTCCATGTGAGCAAAGCAAACATAAGAGTGTTTTGCTTATCTTTTTAATTCATAAGGCAAATCCCTCTTTTGTTTGTGACTGCAAATGTAGTCCTTGTAAAGGGTGGGAGTGGATCTCTCCATCCCAGCCTGCAACATCACAGGTGGGAGTGTGGGGCCATGAGAGACCAGCAAAGGGGGACTTTGGCTGTGGGTAGAGTGGCCTGACCTGCAGGGATGGAGCAGCTCTGCAGCTGTGCTGAGGATGGGATATTCCTTCTCCTCCCTCACTTGGTGTATTATTCCAGTGCTGTGGGGACAGCAGGCCACAGCCAGTTGTTGCAGCATGGGAGGAGTGCAGCCGCCCACTTGGCCACCTCTGACTTTCCTCCTCTCCCACTTCTCTGCAACTGGCACAGCACAGCTGAAGTCCACTCCAGTTGCTCCAGCATGGCACCATGTGGTAACTCAAAGAGGCTTTTGTCCTCACTAGGACTTCTAGGATGTGAGAAACAGATGATTTTTTTGAGTCTCAAGGTCAAATTTTGCCTTTCTCTCACTATAATTATTGTTCAGGCTCAGTGCAGTGGCTGAATTTTGGTCTCAAATGCTGTCTTGTGGTGCACCTGGTGGCATGAGGGCATGTGTAGTGTGACTGACCCAAGCTGGTGGCTTAGTTTGTGGTTTAGCACCATTTGCTTTCCCTGTGCTCACAGACATGCCAGTGGCAGGTGTTCAGGCTGCAGCTGGTTGGGAAACTGCAGAAATTGTTACAGTGCTTGGAATTTGAGATACCTTTGAGGAGGGAAAAGCAGAATTTGGTCCCTCAGAATGGCACTGGAGCTGATAAGAAATTCATTCCAAAACGCGGTGCTGGAAAAAGTAGGAGTTTCATTTCCAGGTTTGTGCCTCTGACAATCTCTGTGGTTACTAAGTGTAGGGAAGGAAACTCCTCACTGATCGAGCAGTCCTTGCAGACCAGGCTAGCTCACAGCAGCGTCATGTCGCTGACTTTTTGATCTGATAATCTTAGAAAAGGATTAGTGACTAACTTTGGTTGAGAATACTTGTTTGAACATTAATTAGCTATTAGCTAACACTTCCCAGGATCTGTGCTGTCAGTGGCCGTGTGCACCCTCCATCATTCCGAGATCCTGCCTGCTTGTGTTTGCCCGGTGCCCGCCGCCGCTGCAGCCCGGCTGTAAATAAGGTAGCCTGATTAAAGCAGGTCTGTCACCTTGGCGTGTGAACTCCGTGTCCGGGCGCGAAGATGAAACCTAATCCTCGGTCTGATCCCGTCTGCCAGGTGTGCCCGCAGACAGGCGAGCGCGGGTCGGTTCCCCGGCCAGGGGGTGCCCGGCCGCCTCCTGCCCGCTCTCCTGGCGCTGCGCTCTCGCCTGTGCGCGAGGCTCCTTCACGCTGTGCTCGGAGTAGCAATGAGAACATCGTGTCACGGCTCGGCTGCCAGCCAGCACGAGCCAGAGCTCAGCAGCCTCCGCCGCGCCTGTGGGGACCAACTGCGGGTCGAGAGGAAAAGGAAGGTCTTTGCTTGGGATGCTGGCGCGTCCCTTGGAATGACAGGGGAGACCAGAGGTCACAGCCTTCAGTCAAGACCTGCGTCTCGACGTCAGTGTGATCCGGAGAAGGGATCTCCTTGCTCCGTCTCCGGCAGCGAGCAGGGCGGTAAGCGGGAGGAGCGGCCGGGTTTGCCCCCGGAGCGGGTGGGACCGCTTCCCCATGACTCAGACGCCTTCTGTGAGCCGTCTGGGGTGCAGCACATGACAGTGAGAGCCAGCAGCCAAACACAGCTGCTGGCCAGTTTGGGGCTTGAAGTGAGAGTGAGGAACAGGAGAGAGGTTTTTTCAGGTGTCCCTGTGGCTCCTCCTGCCATCTCAAGTAAGCTGAAATCGAGTACCCCATGATCCGCCTTCCTCTCTGCACTGGTGCTGCCGAGGCCACGGCACAGCAGGGCTGCAGTGGGTGGGAGGAACCAGTGACCCACTTTAAGGCAGGTGGGTGCAGCTCTGCTTCCCTCGGAGAGCACATGTGGTGAGTCAGCACCCAAGAGGCAGCATGGCCTCCAGGCCAGCTTGTGCTTTGTTGAAACATACCCATTCTGTACAGACCCCACTGGAAAGCCCTGGCTGGCTCACATTCAAGGGTTAACCTGCTGCACAGCAGGTCTTTCTCAGTCCAGGCTTAACTTTTGTTTCTAAACTTAAGACAGTGCTAGCTGAAACTGGATTCTCTGGCATAAAGGAGGCATGAAGGTGTTGCCTCTACATGTCTCTTGTCACAGAGTACAGAGTTGTGCCAGCCCTGTCTTCACTTGAATAGGGAAAGAGGGATGAAAAAGGTGAATGTCTTGTATTTCTGCAGACAAGAAACAATCTTCTGATATCTGAAACACTCAGTAGTTTGGGGATCTGACACCACTGAGCAGCAAAAAGCAGAAGCATGGTGCTGGCTGGTGACTTTCCCTTGCTGTGTGAAGATTTCCCTGTCTTGCCTTGCATTGCCGCTGAAGGCTTTTGTTGTGCTCCACACCAGCGTTTGCATGGGTTCCAGTGCCAGCCTTCCTCGTAGCCAAATTCTGCCTCCCGTTTCTAGCTGCCACAGCAGAAGTTCAGTGATGCTGCCCTGCATGGGTGGGCAGGGGCTGGGCCAGCCTGGCTCGGGTGCCTGGCGGGTCATCCTGTCTGCAGTACTGGTAGCCCCAGGTGCAGCATTTCCGTGGTGGCTCTTCTGTGCTTTCTCCAGGTCCCCACGTGTTCAGGCAGTCCAGGAGCATGGCTGTGTTGGCTGTAGGGTGTGACGAGGGGCTCTCCCCAGCCCTCTGGGCATGGTGTGGTTTTTCTGAAACCGCATCTCTTGAGGCATTCCTGTGTGGAGCTCTTCTTCCTCCTTTCTAGCATGACTGCAGCTTGCTGGAGCCAGAGCCAGGCCTCTTGTCTGGCTTGCCCGTGGCTTCATCTGTCAAAGAAATGAGCAGCTTGTGCTGGGCACATACGCACAGTGACAGGGATCATGAGCAGCAGCTGCTGAGCTGCCAAAGGCAGCAGAGGCTGCATGAGGCAGCTCTGCTACCTGCTGCCTTTTGGAAAGGATGTGCTCTCATTGCCTTTCTTGCCCTTTCACCATGTCCTAACTCAGCCCTGACAGTTGTCTCAGGTTTTACTGTTGGCAGTCGCAGTCTGAAGCAGGGGTATGGCCCTTGGGGGTGCTTCAGCAGGGCCTGTTGTTGCTGCAGCCTCATGTTGTGCTCCAGGTGTGTGCAAGGGACTGTGGTATTTCCATCCCTGTTCTGGGTTATCCTGGGCTGCAGAAGCAGTTGGGGCTGATGGGCAAGGACCAGCTGTGGCAACTGTAGGTCCTCAAGCTACAGTGCCTGTCGGTGAGGTGAGGGAGGCTGAGCTGCCATATCCACTGGAGACTGGTGCCTTGCTGGGAGGTGAGGAGGAGACAGACCTACCAGATGACACTGGCTGCAAGGCTGCAGCCTTGGGGCATTAGCCTGTCTTGGAGCTGCTCTGACCCTGTGCAGCTTCTCAGAAAGGCTGTTTCTGCTGCCTGGGAAAGACCCCCACCTGTTCCATCTGTGCTGCCTGCAAGTGGGTGTCTGGGAACACCCAGCTGAGATGGCCATGTGTGACCTTGGAGGTCCAGTTGAGTGTGCTAGGACAGCCCTGCTGGGAACACACCCTGTGAGGCATGACGCCTGCTCCCCTCCAGTACCCATTGACCTGGGTGTGTGGGCCAGTGTGGTGCTCTGAGGCACCAGCCTGGCAGGCTGGAGGGAAGAGGGACTGCCCTCTCCCAAAGTTGCCATCAGTGGCTCTTTCCACTCTTCCAGCTTACCCTGGCAGCACTTTGGTCCTCTTTATCTCTGTGATTCCCAGCCTGGTTCACAGGGTGCAGGCAGCTCTAGGAGACTGGCAGCTTCCTAGATCTTACCAGCTCTCTGACATTCTCCACCTTACCGAAAAAGAAAACAAGCCATTGCAGAGTGGTGAGGTAGGTGCAGAGAGCTCCCCAACCCTGTGACGCATCCATCTAAACCAGCACTTAAAATGCCGTCACCTTTCTCTTGAATAAAATTGCTTAGGCAAAGCCTCACCCTGGCACCATGGGATCTCTCTGAAGTATTTTGGCAATGCAGAGGGTAGCCAGATGTGGGTGGGGGTGTGGGAGCTGTTTGTGTGGCTGTGGAGTAACCAGGCTCCCACGTGACGCTCACCGGAGCAGTGCCGCTGCAGCTCCTCGCCTCCCTCTCTCTGCTGAGCTGCAGCGTCCCAGCAGGGCTCTGAGGTGCTGTTTGACGTGTTGGTGCAGAGGTTACAGCTGCCTCCAGGCCGCAAAGCACCACACACCCATTTCTTTTAATTAAGAGGCTTCTTAAGACAACTCAGTGTGGTGTACACTGACCCATCCTTCCTGCCCTCCTTCCCTTCCCTCCTGTCTCCGCACAGTTTGTGGAAGATGCAAACCCTGCAGGCAAGTGAGAGCAGGGTAATTATGCTGTGAGGGGAAGGGAGGGAAGGGCCTGGTACACCTCTTGTCTAGTAAACAGCAAGTGCAGAGTAAAACCCTTCCTGCCTTTTAACCCCTGGTTTGCTCAGGCTGGCCAGAAGACTGTGGTGGTGTCCAGGCTAGTCCACAGTCACTCAGAGAGGACTGTCCCTTTGCTCAGACCTTGTCTAAATCCCTCTCTTCTCGCCCAGAGCACCCATCTGACGTGGCACTGATGAATGGCAGCGGCCCACACGACAACCTCAAGGGTGAGAAGGATGCCAGACAGAATGGCCATGAGGAGGCTGACCCCGGAGAAGATGGGAATGACCAGGAGGTCATTGTCATACAGGACACTGGATTTACCGTCAAGATCTGTGCACCGGGGATAGAGCCCTTTTCCCTGCAGGTATCGGCCCTTGCCAGCTGGGGAGGGGAGTGGAGGTGGTGGGAAGTGTTTGAGCCAGGCAGGCAGGGAAGGGGACAGGAGACTGTGCCCAGGAAGGCCCCTGTTAGCCCCCACAGTCTGGACAGGCTGCTCACAGCTCCCTGACCTGTTCATCCTCTGATGGGACTAAGTGGGGAAGGAGGCAGCAAAGGATGGAGGGTGCAGGAGAGAGGCTGCCTGGCCAGTGCCTTTGAGAGAAGAAGGAAGGAAGAGGAGATGTGAGCAAGAGTCTGCCTGGCCCAGGCCTGCCTAGACATTGCAAGGACGTAGAGGATGTTTTGTTTTGGATCCCAGGTGTGGAGCAAGGGGAGGGAGAAGGCAGAGAGCTTGAACGTGGAGCTGAGCACAGGGCAAATGGCCTTCCCACTTCTGGGCTGTGCTAAAACAGGGTTGTGAAAACATGATTTCTGGGCCTGACTCTCAGGAAGGGAAAATCCCTTGCTTGCTCAGCAGTTTTGACATGATACTGCTTTGGGCCAGCCTGGGTTTGGTACAGTGGCAGGTGCTGGCACAGCTCAGGGAGCTCAAGCACCAGCCTGAAGACCAAGGGAACAATGCAGTATCCACTGCTTTCTGCACAGAGAGCTCTGCCTGTGTCCTGTGGACAGTGACATGTGCTGCCAGATCAGGATGGGCTCTGACATGCCTAACTGATAGTCCCATTTAGCATGATACTTCATTCAAATAGTTTTTGGTGAAGTGTGTCTTGGGGAGAGGCATCTGGAATCTAAACCAAGTGGGAAGTCTTACCTTCCCAAGATCTGCAGAGAGTGCAGTGAAATCGCATGGAGCTAGCTGTGTCTCAGCCTGGCTTTTTTTCTCCTTTAAATCCCCTTAGCTATTAGTTTTATTAGGCTAATAATAGCAGGCCATGTTTTTTACAGCAGCTTATGTTAACTACCCCGAGTCCTGTGAGCCTGTGAGCAGTGTCAGTGGTGCTGGAGCAGAGCAGGGAGGTGGGAGAGCAGCCCCAGTGCACCAGTGTGAGCAGTGTGGTGTCATGGAGCCTTGTGCAGGACACACCACACCCAGCACGGGCACCACGGGTGATTGAGAGGAGAAAATGGGCTGTTTTCCAGATGCATCCAAGACCTCACCACAGATGTGCAGTGTGAATGGATAAGGGAAGAACCCTCAGTTTCCCACACCACCTTCTGTTTTTTCACTGAGTGCTTGGTGCAGCACCCAGCTATTTTACCTCTGGGTGCCAGGCTCCCTGGGATGCTGACCCTGTCAGAGGTGGCAGTGCCCTCCCAGCAGTGACAGAAGTGATATTCCTGGGAAGAGAGGTAGAGTCTGCTTTTCTGAGCCTGGAGAGGCCCAGAAGTTGTTTGATTCTACTGCAGAGGGACAAAGTTTGGCAAGAGCACTTGTGAGGGTAAAGAATAACTGGGTTCTTCCCTTCTTAAGGTTTCTCCTCAAGAGATGGTGCAAGAAATCCACCAAGTTTTGATGGACCGGGAGGATACCTGCCATCGGACTTGCTTTTCCCTGCAGCTGGATGGCAACGTCCTCGATAACTTTGCTGAGCTGAAAACGATTGAAGGACTGCAGGAGGGCTCGCTGCTGAAAGTGGTGGAAGGCAAGTTCCTTCAGACTTGGGAGGGAATGAGTGAGGGGTTTTATAGAGAGTGGCTTTGGCCACCTGGCAGCCCTTTCCTGTGGTTCCGTTTTGAGACCTGTATGCCAAAGGAGTAGCAAATGTGTAATTCCAGTTTCTCTCCTCACTTTTTGCTCATCAGAGCCATACACAGTGCGAGAAGCCAGGATACACGTGCGTCACATTCGGGACCTTCTGAAGAGTCTTGACCCATCAGATGCTTTCAATGGTGTGGACTGTAACTCATTGTCCTTCCTGAGTGTCTTCACTGAAGGAGACCTGGGAGGTATGGGGCAGAAAGACTTCTCTGGTATGGTCAGGGGTTTCATTCCCTGACTCCTTGTTTAGTTAAACACACAGTAACAGTCACCTGTTCCACGTCATTCAGAGGAACACTTGGAGCACTTCTGCATCCCTCCTTGAATGATGACTGGAGGAGGGAATGCTGCGCTTTCCAGAATTGACTTTCTGTCTCTGTCCGTTTTAGACAGTGGAAAACGGAAGAAGAAAGGTACCGAAATGGAACAAATTGACTGCACCCCTCCTGAACATATCCTGCCAGGTAGCAAAGAGAGGCCCCTGTGTGCCCTTCAGCCCCAGAACAGAGACTGGAAGGTAGAGTTCTCCTGTGTCATTGAAACAGCTGTTGGCACGTTCCTCGCAGCAAACTGGTGGTCAGGGATTGAAAGCTGAGCTGAAGTGGACTTTGGGATTTGCTCTGCTTCGTGCTTAACAAATGCTAGGATAGCATTGCTTAGCTAAAAGAATAAAGTCCAGGAGCTGGTGTGTGAAACATCGGACATGAAGTCTGGACATCTGCAGTGTGGAAAGGCCAGGCTTGCTGGGAGGGGAGGCAGGGAAGGGAGAGTTCCTTTGCAGAGTCCTGGAGACAGGATCTGCAGATCACCACAGATTGCCCTTAGCTTTCCCATGCCCTCCCACTTGGATTCAGATTTAGAAGCTGCCATTTGAAAACCAGTACAGCAAGAAATCCGTGCCCTGTGCAGCCCAAAGGCCCAGGGTGTCTGTTTTCACCCGTGTCTTGCGGTGTTGAAAGGCAAACTAGTGGACTGCAAAGGGCTCTGGAGACCAGGTGGGTTTGTAAGCTCCATTTCTGGAATCGAGCAGGTAAAAGGGGTCTGGCTTTTACATTGAATGACTCTAACTCAAGGAAATTAATTTCTGCTGACAGGAGTTGCTTCTGTTGTTGTTCTTCTGTAGCCTTTGCAGTGCCTAAAGGTATTGACAATGAGTGGCTGGAACCCTCCGCCCGGTAACCGGAAGATGCACGGGGACCTCATGTACTTGTATGTCATCACGGTGGAGGATCGGCACGTCAGTATCACTGCATCCACTCGGGGATTTTACTTGAATCAGTGAGTAACTGAGAGTCTTCCTGTCCTGCCCTGCAGCAGCCAACTGGAAAACAACCCACAAACAAACACTTGCTGCCTTTTTTTTTTTTTTTTTTTCCCCTTTGGCAGAAAGCAGCCTATTTTAATTCACTGCTCGCATGGGTTTGTGGGAGTTGTTGTACTGGATGGGGCTGTTCAGTTATGCCTGGTACCACTTCTCCACAGTGGCTAAATGCCTGGTGCTTTAGGGAAAGTTTAAACATCCCATAATGTCACCGGCTAATTAGAGCATTTTGAGTTGGGAGGAAATTCTTCCCGACCATTGCAACTATCTCATTTTGCCCTAAAGCAAAAGCACAGCCTGTCAGAACTCCCTGAGCTGGGCACAGATTTGACTAGAATTTTTTTTATTTTTTTTTTTTTAATGATGACTGTGAGAGGCTGTTGTGGCTGTGCCTGTCGGAGTGGCTGTGCTGAGGGTGTTCTCTGTCAAGCAAAGGCTCTTCTGGTGTGTTTGGGAAGCTCTGTGAAATCAGTCCTTCCCAGCTATAAAAACAGGAGCTTCTCCTGAGCCTGAGGGTGGCTGAAGAAGGTCTAAATTAAATAGCCCATCAGGGCCAGGTGCAGGGTTACTGGCTGTGTCTCATGTGAGGAGACTGGAGAGGGTCCCTGCAGCCCATTTACCTGTGTGCCCTGTGGTCTCCATTTTGCAAGCAAGGGCATGTGGTGCAGCCTTTGCTACTGTGCCTGTCTGGAGAGCTCTTGGTCACATTCCACGTTGCCAGGGTATAGGAAGTCTCAGGTATGACAATGGCCTGTGACTATTTCTTTCTTCTCTTGCAGGTCTACTGCATACAACTTCAATCCCAAACCTGCAAACCCCAGTTTTCTCAGTCATTCCTTGGTGGAACTACTTAACCAGATCAGTCCTACCTTCAAAAAAAACTTCTCTGCCCTGCAGAAGAAACGGTAGCAGTGCTTCTTCTTCTCTAGTTTCTTGAGCAGTCTGGTTTGAGGCTGGGGAAGCTCGGCTGTGTGACTGGTCCTGGGCAGCTGGATGCCACTGGTGCAGCAGGATTTGCAGTGCCTGTTTCTCTGAGCTCATGGAGTGGTGGGTGGTTGGGACACTTGAATGTAAACTGCAAGGACCACAGAGCACCTGACTGAATGTCAGGGCAGCACCCTGAGATAGCTGGCTTTCCCTTGCTCAAAACACGAGCTGTCAGAACTCCTGTGCCTGTCTGTGGTGTTCAGCACGGCAGTGACAGAGGCTGGTGGAAGCCCAGAGTCCCAGTCTGTATGCACTGGATGGTTCCTGCTGGCTGTAGCTCTGCAGTGACTCTTGCTTACAGCATGTAGATTTACTGTTTCAGTTCTGCCTGAAGCAAAGGGTGGGCGTATGACAGCATTCCGTTGCCATGAGCCTATCAGTTGTGGGCCTTATCTGGAATTCAGGTGCTCTGTCCCTGCTGGGAAAGTGAGTACACAGGACGATTTGCACAGCAGGAGAGCGAGCCTGGAGGTGGCTGCAGTGTTCATACAAGGGCCACTGCGGGTTAGGTGACCAGCTCCCGAGGTGTGGGTCTTCTCACCAAGGCTCTGTGTTGGTCACATGCCCTGTGGGAGGCTTGGTGGCTGCCCAGCTACCTGGGCAGCAGTACTAATGTAGAGCACAGCCATAGGCTGCAACAGCACTGGTAACCTGATCAGTAGGTACTTCTTCCCTGGTCCAAGAAAGAGACTGAAGCATAAACATCAGTGAAAGTAACACACAAGGGCTTTGTGTAGGCTTATGGTGGAAAGAGAGGGGTTATTTTAAACATGTCTGTGCATGTTAATTTTCTCTAATTTCCTCTAGCTCCTCTAATAATAAAACAACAATAAGGCATTGTTTGATTCTCCTGTCCTTGCTGCAGGGACCATTTGTTCTGCTCCAGGACAGTGGGTCCTGTGCAAAAGCCGTCATTCTTCAGAGTCACTTAATGAACTGCCTCTGCTCAGCAGGGTGTGGATTGACAGGCACATTGTGTGGCTTTTGGGAGCTCTGCTCCTGCTTCATTAAGGAGATTAAAGTGACACTAGACAAGGGCTGAAATTAGCAGTGGCCTCCAGCCACCACTGTGACTATCTGGCCATTTAAAAATGATTATACTGTATTGCTTCTCGGGCCAGAAGTAACTACAGATGAGCCCCCAGCCCCTGCTGAGAGCAGGCAGATTACGTGAGAGGCCCTTAGCAATGTCTGAGTTTCCACTGTGGGCTGCTGTTACACTGCAACCCGTACGGACCGGTGTGAAAGCACAGGGAAAATTCTCTTATGATAGAAATAAATCTCTCTTTGGAAAATGTCTAATGTTTTCCCTCCCGAACTAGGGTTCAGAGACACCCTTTTGAGAGGATAGCCACTCCTTTCCAAGTGTACAGCTGGACGGCTCCGCAAGCAGAGCACGCCATGGACTGTGTCCGGGCAGAAGATGCTTACACTTCTAGACTGGGCTATGAGGAGCACATACCTGGGCAGGTATTTGTCTTCCTTTGCCTGGCAATGATGGCAAGAGTTTTGCTGTCAGCTATGCTGGAAACTAGTTAGCTTTCAATAACTAACCTCTGGAATTTGTGGAAGGGTTTTGCTCATCAAGGGGGAACTTCTTTATAGAGCCCTTGACTATAGGGACTGTGCTGCTCGGGCTGCAGCTCCTTGAGCATGGAAGGGTCTGAGAGGAGCAGCTTTGGTGTGGAATGGCTCTTGTGTCAGGGTCTGAGAGGAGCAGCTTTGGCATGGAGTGGCTCTTGTGTCTCTGAGCACACTATTCCAAATGCTTCAGTGGCAGCTGTGTAGCACAAAGTGGTGCAGTGCTGCCTGTGGGCAGGTGTGTGCCTGCAGTGTGACTGCCCTGCTGGCTGCTGTCACTTGAACCGTGCTGCTCCTTCAGTGACATTGCCCTCCATTAGCTGGGCCGATGCAGTATCTGTCCCAAACTGCTGTTGAATGAAGTCCCCTGTGGAGGTGTGTTCGTTCCTGCTGCTAATTCACTGCCCCTGAGCTCTACTGCAGCCTGAATTCTTGCCCCTTCCTCTTCCTTCTGTCCCAAAACACCTTGTGAAGCAGGAATGCTGCCTCGCCAGCCCCTTCCCACACAATGCATTGCTTCCCACAAGGCTTTTCTTCCCTCTTTCAGACCAGAGACTGGAATGAGGAGCTGCAGACTACACGGGAGCTGCCACGCAAGAACCTGCCTGAGAGGCTGCTGAGAGAACGAGCCATTTTCAAGGTAACTTTGGGATGTGCAGGCAGCTCCTCACACATCCCCATCTCTGGGCTTGTATCCAAGCTACTAACCAGGCTCACAGAAGCAAAAGCCAGTGAACCTGCCTGCTTGCTGGAAGGCTGTTGGGAGGAGAGGAGCAAAGGGAAAATTTGCAGGGATCTTTGAGAGCCTGTCCTGATCCAGCTTTTTCTCCTGCTGCCCCCAGGTTCACAGTGACTTCACTGCAGCAGCAACACGAGGTGCTATGGCTGTCATTGATGGCAATGTCATGGCCATCAACCCCAGCGAGGAGACCAAGATGCAGATGTTCATCTGGAACAACATTTTCTTCAGCCTGGGCTTTGACGTCCGTGACCACTACAAGGACTTTGGTGGAGACGTGGCTGCTTATGTAGCTCCTACCAATGATCTCAATGGTGTGCGGACCTACAATGCTGTGGATGTGGAAGGGCTGTACACTCTGGGGACTGTCGTGGTGGATTACAGAGGTTACAGGGTGACAGCTCAGTCAATTATTCCTGGCATTTTGGAGCGGGAGCAGGAACAGAGTGTTATCTATGGGTCAATAGACTTTGGCAAGACAGTCGTCTCACACCCCAAGTACCTGGAGCTGCTGGAGAAGACCAGCAGGCCACTGAAGATCCAGAAGCACAAAGTTCTCAACGACAAGAATGAGGAGGTGGAGCTGTGCTCCTCGGTGGAGTGCAAAGGCATTATTGGGAATGATGGACGTCACTACATCCTGGACCTGCTCCGCACTTTCCCTCCAGATCTAAACTTCCTGCCTGTTGAAGGGGAGGAGATGCCAGAGGAATGTAAGAAAATGGGGTTCCCTAAGCAGCACAGACACAAGCTTTGCTGTCTCCGGCAAGAGCTTGTTGATGCCTTTGTAGAACACAGGTGAGCAGAGCTCCCCCCTTCCTCCACCTGCAACTGGTCATGGTCCAAGTCAGGACCACGCTGCACTGTCCCAGGAACATGCCAGCAGAGCTCCCAGAAGTGGGCAGCTAACTGCCCCATTGCTTGGCCGTGCAAGTGCAATTATAGAAACTTAATTAATGAGAGGTGAGAACAGTAGGAATTTGGATAGGGGTCCAGGGAGCCAGGGTTTGTGTTTCAGTTTCCAGAGCTACTTTCGTTGGTCCCTGTCCAAACACTTAGAAGTTGTTCTTTCTCTGCAGGTATCCTGTGCATCTCATTGCTAGGAATGGGAAGGCTTCCTGTTAAGGCTCTCCAGATGTCCTGAATGTTACCTTTGTTTCCTAGAGGCTAAAAAAATAATCCTGTGGGAAGTGCTGTAGGCACATTTGTGGTGGGATGTGTGGGTCACTCTGTGCTGGCGAGGCAGTGGGGAGTGGGACATGTCGCAGTCATGGGGTACTGCAATGTCAACGCTCCTGCTCCCAAAGGGAAGGGCTGTGGGTGCTCTCCTGTCACAAGTGGCCAGAGCCTGTGTTTTGCCTGATGGGAAGATGAGCCTTCCTGCTGCTGATGGAGGAGCTGTGTCTGCTGAGCAGCCAGTTCTGCATCCAGTGCCCGCCCCAGCTCTGCCCTGTGCCTGCAGGCTGGCTCTGCTGCTCCTGGGACAGCTTCCAGACGAGCAGCCTGTAGGACTGTGGCTGTAGGGTGCTGCTGCTGCTCCGTGGTTGGCAGAGCCTGGACCTCTCTCTGCTGAGCTGTCCTGGCCAAACTGCTGCTGGTTTGTGTGTGACTGGTCCTGTGCTTCTGGCAGTGAGTCTTCCCAAGCTGGCTGCAGATGCTGCCTATGGAAAGCAACCATAACTGCATCAAGGAGATCACTTCCCTTTGGGGTGGGGAATGAAAACTCAAGTTTTGTGCTTCTTCTAATAATATGTATTCCTTAGATTTTTGGAAAGCTCATGGGAAGAGGGTGTATACCCACCCTGCATTTTCACAGGGAAATTGTATGGTCTGTAATGCTAACATAGTGAGGTTTTTCCCCGCAGAGCAGTGGTGATCCTCGGGGATTCTTCGGCTGTGCTGAATTTCCCTTTTCCTTTGCTGTAGGTATCTCTTATTCATGAAGCTGGCTGCACTGCAGCTGATGCAGCAGAAAGCCAACAAGCAGGAGAGCTCAGGTGCTCTGGAAAATGGTGCCTCTCCAGAGAATGGTGCCACAGACAGTGAAAGGCCTGAGTCAGAGGATGGCAAAATAGACAATAACGTGACTGGACTTGATCAGGTGAAGGAGCTCGCTGAGACCATCGCGTCTGACGATGGAACAGGTATTTCATCCTCAGCACCAGCTCAGCCCAGGCCTCCTGCCTGTCCTGGCTGGTGGGCTGTCACCGGTGGGAGCAGTGCCAGACTGGGGGTGGTTGGGGTGATTGATGGTTGTTAAACCGGACAAGCACAGGCGGCCTGTCAGTATTGCGTGGACTCTTTGTTAGAGCTGCTCACGCCTGGATGAATTACTTGCCCCGGGAGGCTGGGTGGGTGAATGTGTCTGAACCCAGCAAACCCATCAGCCCCTCAGCTCTGCCCAGAAGCAAAAGCCTGGCCAGGCTGACCTGTGGGGTGCAGGACAGTGCTGGGGCCAGGCAGGAGGGCACCTTTGGGAAGCCCAGGCCTGGAGTTCTGAGAGTCTGTGCTTGAAGGTGGGGAGACCCATGGTTCTCTTTTTCAGACTTTGCAGCCATTCTCCTTTCCAAATACCATACAGTTGGTTTTGTAATGGATTTCTGCAGAATGTGCCATCGTTGCTGTTTTTAGTAACAAAACTTTATCATCTTAACTTCATAGCTAGGTTTGTAATTTCCTGAACTGCACATTCATTTGTAATCTGGTTTTTTTTTTCCCTACTCCAGTGGATCCCAAAAGCAGAGAAGTGATTCGGAACGCTTGCAAGGCTGTAGGTTCCATTAGTGACACGTCGTTTGACATTCGGTTTAACCCAGATATTTTCTCACCAGGTAAGTGTACCCAGGGCTGGGTTCAGTCCTCTTTCAGAGGGGCACTGTGTCCAGCCAGCTGCAGACAAAAACTGTGGTTTGTAGCCAAGAATATTGCTGGCTTTTGGCTCGCTGGGCATGGCGTGGGACTCTCTGTGAAGCACAAAGATGCAGAAGAGGGAAAGCAGTGTAATGGATTGCAGTGCTGGAGCTGCCAAGTGCAGGCAGTGAGTGTCTCCCACTGCTGTGCTCAGGGCAGGGCTGCAGGTTGCTGCCAAGAATCTTCCTGCAATTCTCCAGCATACCAGCTGCTAGACCACATGAAGAGAAGCAGAGGGAGGGGGAAAAAAATTAAATTTGATCCTAATGTAGTAGTTTACACAAAAAACAACAGTTTTCGTTGAACAACAGATGTTGGGCCCTCAGCGAAGGGCAGGGTTTGTTTTAGTACATTTTGGTAAGCAGTCACAGTGCCCTTTCACATACAGAGTTGAGCACAGGCATCACATGTGGCTTTCCATGGCTAGGAGCAGTATTTTTTATTTGGAGAAAGAGAAGAAGCTCCCAGAGTGTTTCTGGGGGTGAATACCAGGGTGGTGTGCAGGCACATTGCAGGGAAATGGCCACAGCATTGAGCTTGGACAGCCCAGCCACTGCCCAAGCACAATAGCCAGTGCTCTTCCCATCAAAACATGTTGTAGAGTTTGAGACAAGTTTTTGAAGCACCTTTAATTCCAGGGAGACATAATTACTTTAACTTTTTACCTGCTCTTAGTATACACTTTATGTAGAGGACTTGTTACTGTGAGTTGCTGTGGTTGATTTATTTCTCTTTTGCTCTCCCAGGTGTTCGCTTCCCCGAGTCGAGCAAAGAGGAGGTGCAGGATCAGAAGCAGCTGCTGAAGGATGCTGCTGCATTCCTGCTGTCATGCCAGATCCCAGGCTTGGTAAGGAGCTGAGGGCCAGCAGTGATGTGCCCTCTGAAAGCTCTGCCTGAGCCTGGCTGCTCTGAGCAGTGACACTGGTGACCTCTGGGACACCAGCTCTGCCCCGAGTAAGCACCAGTGGAGGAACATGGGGAACAAAACAAGCACCTCATGCAAGGGCGTGAGGGATTTCCCATTTTACGTCATGGCACAATTTTCCCACCTCAGTCCAACAGATAATTTTTGGCACTGCTAATTAACAGCTATGTCTAAGAGTTTCAGACAATAGAGACCATGTAAGCCATCCTCCCTAGCCCTGGGCACCCCACACAACTTATTGTTTTCGCTGCCCCTGGTTGTGACTCAATCGGTGACTAATAATTTGAAGTGAACTGGGAAATTGTTCTTACTAATGGCTATCATAAAAACTCCCTCTGTAAGTCTTAAGCATTTTGGATGTTGCCCATGCACTTGGCCAGATAAGAAGTCCCAGTTTCTCCCTTCTCCAGGTGCTTGCTAAATTGATGGCTAACACACCTGCTGGAGCAGGCACTGGAACTTGGAGCAGAGAACTGATGAGTTCCACTCTGAGAGATCCAGGAGTTGTTGGTCTTGTGTAGGAGAGGGTTTTCCTTGCTGGAATGTTTCTTCTGAGATCTAAATTCACTAGTTCTGTAGTCAGCATAACCTTTAGAATCAGCTATTTAGTCTTTAAATAAAAAAGACGGGGAATGAATCAGAAAAGGGCTTGGTGACTGTTGGTTACACGTAGTTGATCCTCCAGTATATAAACCCAAAACACTGCACAGGCCAGTGTGAGGGCAGGTTGCAGACCAGCAGGTAGTCCTCTGCATATCAGGGAGGAACTGGTGTTACTCCATGATGTGAATTAAATGCCTGTTTATCAGCACTGCAACACAACTTAAAATGCCAGTGCCATTTCTCCTTATCAGCTGTGTGTGCACAGCTACACGTACTCATTTAATTGGAAATGTTTTTAGTTAGTGACTGTGAGGCCCTTAAAGAAGGGTCAGCCTGCTAGTTCCACAAGTAGGAGTTGTTTTGCCTCTGCCTGTCGTGAGTGCATAGTGCTGCTCCTTCCCCACCAACACAGAAGAGTAGAACTGGCTCCAGTGGCAAGGAGCTGGCCCAGACTGGGCTGGCTGCTGTGAGTGTCCCAATGCCATGGTGGCCTCTGGTATTACAGCACTCAACAACAGAGCCTTGCTTGGGATCAGTGTCAGCCTTTGAGGCAACCCAGGTAACGAGGTGTGTGCAGTAACATTGCAGAACCCCAGTCCTGCCCCCTGGTTTGTTTTCTTAGATAATTTTTTTTAAATGGAAATTCTTTCCTTCATGTTTGCCCTCAGCAACCAAAGTCTGTCTATACCCTGTAGGTCAAGGACTGCCTGGACCACACGGTGCTCCCGATGGATGGGGTGACCTTGGCCGAGGCCATGCACCAGAGGGGCATCAACATGCGTTATCTGGGCAAAGTGATCAACTTCATCACCAAGACCCCCGGCCGTGCACAGCTGGATCACATCTATGTAAGCATCAGGCTTAACATGAGACTCAGTTCAAACTGCCTCTGGTGTCATTTGCCCTGAGGAGATTCTCACTTGGCCCGTTGTTTTTGCTGTGTGAAAATAAATAGCTTCAAAAATAGGGGAGGAGGGAGAAGAATCTGTAAGTGGTGGATGGGGAGTTCTGTTCCCAAATCCTTAATGGCTTTCATAATGTTAGGGAGTATAAGTGTCCTTTGGGGTAGAAAAGTGCTTCAGGGATTCCCAAGCATAATAGCAGCTAACAACTGGATTTTAAGCCATGCATTTTTTTAGGCCTCTAAGATCCATCCAGGCCTTGGATCACACTGTGAAGTGTTGTGAGCTTGGCTGCCCAGGAACATATGAGGGCTGGGCTGCAGCAGCCCCTGGAAGCACTGCTGGAGCTGTGCTGAGCAGCACCAGTGGCTTGTGGTCACCAGGCACGAGGTGCCAGGGGCTCCTTGCTGGCTCCAGGAGAGCTGTCCAATGCAAAACAGTTCTGTGCTGCAGGGAGAATAGTGTGTCTTCTGCAGATCTTGATAAAAGGCCATTTCAAAAGCCCAGTGTGTTTTTTCATGTTCTTGCCAACTGACTCAGTCTGTTCTTTTTTCCTTTGGGTAGAAAATTGGAATCAGTGAATTGATCACTCGATCAGCCAAACACATCTTCAAGACGTACCTCCAGGTATGACCTGCAGTCTGACCTCTTGCCTCCTGTGTCCTCTCTAATGACTTTTTTCCACAAACAGAGCTGTTTGGGGCTCTCCTCTCATTAGGCAGTTCCTGGGGGTTGCATGGCAACGGGAAGTACAAGCTCATTAGCGCTGAAATAGGCACAGGCCTGTGTGTAAGAGAAAACAAGTTCCCTCTTGAAGGAAGCTTTCCCAGAGAGTAATCATTCATGCTTTTCCTCCCCAGATCCTCGCTCATTATGTTGGAGGCCTTTAAAAGTGAAATCACAGCTTGTTTTCCTTGTAATACATTTTCCTCTTAAACAGTGTTGCTTTTGCCCTTCTAAGAAGCCTTTTTAATTGGCTGAACATTACATATCCTTGTACCTGTCCACAGACAGCACAGCAATACACCTGACTTGGTTCCAGTACCAAAATCTTCTTTACACTCTCTGCTATCTCTGTCCCAGGTAGCAGACCTCAAATGTAACTACACATTTGAGTGTAGGCATATACTCATATCTACGTAATTCTCTCTGTGCTAGTTCCACTTGCAAATATTGCCTTACTCTCCCTCTCCTGGAAGATCTCCCTGTCTCTGGTAGGACTGGATGTGTGTGAGGCTCGGGGTTGGAGCAGTGCCTGTGTGATGGCAGATGTCTCCTGTGACTGACTCTGGTGTCTCACTGTAGGGTGTGGAACTGTCAGGTTTATCCGCTGCCATCAGCCACTTCCTCAATTGCTTTCTGAGCTCCTTCCCAAATCCCATTGCCCATCTTCCAGCTGATGAGCTGGTCTCCAAGAAAAAGAACAAGAAAAGGAAAAACAGGAACCTTGGAAATGCTGATAACACTGCATGGGCCAGCATGACCCCTCAGGAGCTATGGAAGAATATTTGTTCAGAAGCAAAGAACTACTTTGATTTCAGTCTGGAATGGTAAGCAGAGCAGGTGACCCTGGCTTCTGCCTGGACTCACCAAACACTTGTAGCTCTTGTTGTTCTTTAACAGGACCTCCCTTTCTGACTTGTTTTCTATTTGAATAAAATTTGTACTCTTGAGGGACTTCTACAGGTTTTTAATGGAAACAAATTGGGCAAAGAGCAGCAGGGGGAAGTGTAAGTGAAATTTAGAATGAGATGAAACCTATGAGGCAAAGGCAGCCAGGAGAAACACAGAAGGAAGGGAAACCTTTCCTAAGGGTGCAGAAGGGAGCAGAAGATGAGAAGCTGAAGAGGTATAATGAGAAGAAATTTGTCTATATCATGACATATATCATATGATTTAGGCTGAAGGGAGCTTCTGTTTCAAAACCAAGAACAGCTGCTCCTGTACCTGAGCAGAGGTGGGGAGTAAGGCTGCTGGAAGGGGCACATTGTGAGTGTTCAACTAGAAACACCAGCAGAGTGGCCCAAAAGAAAAACCATGGCTAGTTGGATCAACCAACTTTGGGCAGTTGTATAGGGATCATCCCTTCATGCCAAGGATTGCTTACTCCTCAGCAAGAGCTGCAGTGAGCTTTGAGGATTACACATGGAGGATATCAATAAAAGCACTACTGTGCTCTCCAGGCTTTCGGAGACCATGGGCATTGGTTTGAGGTAGCGTGTGGCTGTACAGGGACCTGTGCCTCAGGTACCTGTGGTGGAGGGATGTACTTGAGCAGAAGCTCACCCAAAAGCTGAAAGTTGCATGTGCTTTTTGCAGTGAGAATGCTGACCAAGCAGCTGAAATGTATAATCTACAGAAAATCACCCTGCTCCGTGAAATCTCCCTTAAAACTGGAGTCCAGGTAAGATCCACATCCCCCCTCCATTCCCCCATCGTGTTCTGTACTGAGGAACGTGAAGAGTAAGTGTGATGTGCTTTGCCGGCACAGCCTGAGCCCCAAAAGGTCTTTGTGGTGTTCATGTTGGAATACAGGTCCTTGGGAAAGAGATTTCTAATCCTGTTTCCTCTTAGGGTAAGCTTGCTGGCACCTCCCTTGGAAGGACAGCCAGCCTCAGTACAATTGCTGTAACTTGCTCTGGCTGGCAGTCCAAGCTCAGCTTCAGTTCATGCACATGCAGGTTCCACATATCCCTGAAGAGAAGCAGCTCTTTGGCTGAGCAGAGCAGGATTTTGGGGCTTTGCTTGGAGAACCAGGGTTTCCTTCCCCACAGTGCTGCCTTCTCACTTCTCTGTGGACTGTAGGAGAACAACTGCATGGAGCTCTCCTGTCAGGCTCCAGCACTGGCACTGCAGTGCCATTTTGCCATGGACACGTGGTGGTGCACACCTACACCTGGTCACCTTTGAGAGCTCTGTTCCAGGTCATGGTACAGGATATGTTTTGCCTGTGAATCCACATGCAGAAATTCCTTCCTTTTCTTGGCAAGTACCTATAGAAGTGGTGACTGTGCCCTCCCCTCTTCTTGGTTCCTCCAGATCCTGCTGAAGGAGTACAACTTCGACAACAGGCACAAGCCCACCTTCACAGAAGAAGATATTCTCAACATCTTCCCCGTAGTGAAGCATGTAAACCCCAAAGCCTCCGATGCTTTCCACTTCTTCCAGAGCGGGCAAGCAAAGGTTCAGCAAGGTACACACCCCATGTGCCTCTGCCTCTGGGGGCAACCACTGAGAGTGGGAGGATCAGGGTGTGTGAGGCACGGCCACCAGTACACCCCTGCCCACGCTTGGTTTGGTAGAGTATCCTGGTCTGCAAGACCGTCTGAAATGCTCCTGCTGTAAAGCCCCCAGCAATAAGCAAGGATGGGTCGGGGCAGTGAGCTCCTTCCCCCACATTCTAGTCCTTGCACAGGCAGTGACCTATGGCTGTGTACCCCACTGCTGTTCTCACTTCATGGGCAGCAGCCCTCCAGCAGTGTTAGGGGTTATTTAACATGTATGTGGATATCCCTTCTTTCAGGTTTCTTGAAGGAGGGCTGTGAGCTCATCAACGAAGCCTTAAACCTGTTCAACAATGTGTATGGTGCTATGCATGTAGAAATCTGTGCCTGCCTGAGGCTGCTAGCTCGGCTCAACTATATCATGGGAGATTACTCAGAGGTAAGCAGGGGCTCCAAGCAGGTCTCCTCAGCCCTCTCATTCCTTCCTCATGCTTGCTCCAACTCGTGACTTGCTGTGGGTTTTGTTCTGTTCAGGCCTTAAGCAATCAGCAGAAAGCGGTGCTAATGAGCGAGAGGGTCCTGGGCATTGAACACCCCAACACCATTCAAGAATACGTGAGTATGGGGAGCTGGGGGAGCAGCAGCACCTCGGGGGTCTGGCTGCAGTCTGCAGGCCTTGTGTCTGCACCTGAAAAACAGCAGCAGTTCTCATCTCTTCTGTAGTATTCTTCCCAGAATCCTCCACTTCCATCATCTCTTATGATCCTGCAAACTGAATAGCTGAGTGTGTGCGTTATAAACGTCCTGTGTGCTCAGTATTTGTCCTGCTGAGCCTGGGTTTTTAGTGTTTGCCTGCTGAATCTTTAGTTAGATTCATTAATACTGCTGGCTTGGGCCCATTGGCTTGTGTCAAAAAAAGAGAAAGAATTCCTCCTAAAAGAGTCAGAGTATGGCATACATACAGGTCAGGTTGGAAATATTCCACAAGGGGTGTTAAGAGAAATTAAAATAAAACACTCAATATTAACAGCTTCCTCAGTGCTGTGTCCTCTGTGACACCTCAGTGGGGCTGTGAGTCAGCCATCAAACTTGAACTCTTTGAACTGGCTGAATTTTTTAACCATGAAGGAAGACTTTTTCTTCATGTGCAGCTGAGGAAAGGAGTGGAAAGGAGAGATTAGTTTCCTTTACATTAATGCTGGGTCCCTTCTCTTGTCCTAGATGCACCTGGCTCTGTACTGCTTTGCAAACAGCCAACTCTCAACAGCACTGAACCTGCTGTACCGTGCACGCTACCTCATGCTGTTGGTATTTGGGGAGGATCACCCAGAAATGGCACTCTTAGATGTAAGTAATCTGTTAAGAGTCTTCGAGTTCCTGATCTCTGAGAAACTTCTTGGCCTTTAAGATGCCCACGTGATGGCTGTTCAAAACAAACATTCAGGCAGTGCTTTTCCTCCCTGGTTTGCTACCGGTTGGTGCCATCAGATGAAGGGAAAAAAGGAGTTTGAGCCTTTAGCTGGAAAGGTCAGCCTCTGTTGCTGGAGCTCTGCACTGGGATGCTGCAGATGGGGCTTTGAGCACCTGTAATCCTTGGGAAAAATCCTTAATTTATTATCTTCTTGTTGCCCTGGCATGAACTAGAGAGTTCCTTACCTTCCTTGTGCCTGACTTGCTTGGGCTGAGTTCCCATGGGGGTGGATGGTCCCTGTCATGTGTTAGTGCTGTAGGGACATCGCTGGGGGCTGCAGCCCTTCTGGCAGTGACATACCTGGGTGGTCCTGCTGTTCACAGAGCAGGAACTGTTGTGTGAATGTGCCTTTCCCAATGCCTCCTTGGCTTCTCTGTGCAGAACAACATTGGCCTGGTGCTCCACGGGGTCATGGAGTATGACCTGTCCCTCCGCTTCCTGGAGAATGCATTGGCCATCAGCTCCAAGTATCACGGCTCCAAGTCTTTGAAGGTTGCACTAAGGTGAGGCAGGGTGGGGTGCTGGGCTGGGTCACTGCTGTCAGAGTGAGCACAGTCACTGAGTGCTCACATGGGAGGGTCTGATCCTGTAAATTGGAGATTCAGTCTCGTCCTGGAGTGAGCCAAGGTCATGGTGCAGCATCCAAGTTTGATTCCTCGTTCTTAAGGTTAATTGTGGCATCTGCTGTGATGCTGCTTGCCCCAAAATCTGTCAAGATGACCCTGGTCCTTGTGGACTCCCAGTAGAAAAACATATGTGGGTAGTGAAGGTTGGAGAGCCAGGCTAAGGGAATTACACTGGGAGCCAAGGATGGTATGTAAATGCTCGTGTTTAATTGTTCCAGCCCTCAGAGAGGGATCTTTGAGAAGCATTTAATGTGCTTTTGTCCTTTGCCATAAAGCCCTGTATTTGCATAAAATCCCTGAGCGGCTTCAGTGTGTTCCCAGGGGAGCTGGAAGTGGTGGCACCTGGAGGATCTGCTCCCAGTGCCTGCTGCTGCAGTGCTGGATGCCCTGTCCTTGAGTGCAGAGCTGGCTCACTGTCAGCCAGGCGTGGCCCACTCCCAGCTCTTGCTGCCACATCACAGCCATCTGTTCTCTGTCAGGGTGTGGATCGATCTGATTAAGCACCTGCAAGAGCCTGCCTTGTTTTCCAGTGGCTGATAGATGTGCAGGCTGGAGACAGCATCCTGCGGTCCCTCAGTGGCACTGGGATGCTTGAAGAGGTCCATCTCCTCCCACAGAGTAACACTGCCAAAACCAGCACTCTCTTTTTCATTCCAGAAGCACCAAGACCAACAGTCCAAGCCAATTCAGCTCTCCCACCTGGAGAGAGCCCAGGGGGCTTGGTCCCAGCTCTGCCCCTGCTTTGCTGGGTGTTGCTGTGCTGGAAGGGTTTTGATTTTGTCTGTGAATAATCAAGCAATGCAGACATCTGCTTTCTAAGAAACAGAAAGATCCCTTTGGAACAGTGAGGGCTTAGGGCTGCAGGTTCATCTCCAGCTGAGTTGTTTCCATGGATATGCCTCTCCCTTCAGTTCACCACTGTGGCCTTCAGCTTTCATGGTTGTAGGAGGAAAGATCCCCAGTTCAGTCTTTACTTCTGTAGGTCACTTCTCAGCCTTCCAAAAAAAATCCAACCCAAATCAGCATAGCATTTCAATCCCTATCTGGGATGGAGAGAAGTATCTCCCAGGGTGCTGCATTCAGTCTCTTTTCCACACTCCTGTTAAGGCTTTTATCCCAAACCCTGTGATGTTACAGTCACAGTGCAGCACAGAAACGTTTCTGCTTCATGGAAGTGCCTCTAAACCCTTTTCCTTCCCTCAGCCACCACTTGGTTGCCCGAGTGTATGAGAGCAAAGCGGAATTCCGGTCGGCTCTGCAGCACGAGAAGGAAGGCTACACCATCTACAAGAACCAGGTGACGACTGGCCACGCTGCACACTTGAGTCCTGTCACTGCAAGGCCAGAATTGAGCAGTTCCACTGCAAACCAGTGCCCAGCTGGGCCCCAGGGAGGCCCGTCCCTGGCATCTGCTCAGAGCTCTGTTTGTAGGAATCCTTGTAGAGCAGGGGCAGAACTGCAGCCCTGTGCAGTAACTGCCTGCTGCTATCCCAGGAGCCTTTGCCCAGCTTCCTGCAAGTGTGTCCATGCTGTACCCATGAGTGGACAGACACTTCTGTCAGAGCACAGCCCCACGTTCTGGTGGCGCTTGGAAACAACTGGCCTGTTCTTCCCATGCTTTGCACCACCAGCCTTTTAAATACCCACTCCAAGCTGGTTTGGTAGTGGAGCTGTTTCAAAGGGCAGTGCCTGCTCCCGCTCACAGCCTGGCTGCTGCTCAGCGAAACTCCTGCCCCAGCCCAGGGCTGTCTGAGCATGTCTGCAGCTGCATGTGGTGACTCAGCGCTGGTGAGCTGGCTGAAGGCACAGCCCAGCGTGGGGAATGCTGGAATACTGCTCCTGGAAGCAGTGTGGGGAATGCTGCTCACCCAGCAAATGTGCTCCCACTTGATGGAAATGTGGAATGTTGATAATAAGGCTCCCAGCAGAACTGTTCAGTTGATTTTTGAACGCCAAGGCAGGTGAAATCCTGTTCCACAGAGTTCCCATAGGGATGCGGAGCTGGCAGCGCCCAGGAATGTGCCCTGGGTTGGGTCCTGCTCTCATTTGTGATGTTGAATTGTTCTTTTCCCCCTTTCCCATCAGCTCGGTGAACACCACGAAAAGACCAAAGAGAGCTCCGAGTACTTGAAATACCTGACACAGCAGGCGGTCGCTCTGCAGCGCACAATGAACGAGATCTACAAGAACGGCTCCAATGCCAACATCATGCCCCTGAAGGTAAGCCAGGAGCAGTTGGGAGTGGGCTGTGCCAGCAGGGATTTGTGTCCACCTGCTCCCGAGGGATACAGAGTGTCAGGAGGGGTGTAGGGGCCGTGCCAGATCAGATCCTTCAAGGGAAGGAGGTTCCTGCCAGGGCAGCGGCTCAGGCACAGTGTGGTGTCACCAGTGTGGATGGAACATCTGTCCCCTCTGACAGAGCGTTCCTGAGCTTGTCAGACACAGGTGATGGCATCGCAGGGTGCCCAGGGAAGTGGTGGGGATGTGGGCACAGCTCGTGGGGTGAGAGCCTGGCACACCCCCACACAACCCTGCCCCGCTCCTGACTCACTGCCTGCAAGCAGGTTGCTCAATGCAGAACAACTTCAGTTTCCTCATGCTAAAAAATTCTGTCATCTCTCACCAGGTGCTTTGTTCTCCTTCCAAGGATGTTGTGGTTGGGGAGGCTGGGTAGGGAGCATGGGTAGGGGGGGCTGCCTTGCCTTACATGGAGCAGGAGTGACTGGGTCAAACCCAGCTGCTCCTACCTGCCTGTGCATCTGGCAGAGCACCCCAACCCTGCAGTAGGTGCTGACCTCTGTGATGAGCACTCTCCCTGTCAGGCTGGGAAAGAGGGTTCCAGGTACAGAGCCTCCCTCCCACAGGAAGGGCAGAATGGGACAGCGTCTGTGGGTGGGTTTTCTTGTCCCTCTGGAGAACTGTGAACAGATCTGAGGGATTTATGGCAGTGGAGGGAGCACAAGGACAGAATCATAAGGGTCAGGTGCAGGTAATGGGGGCCAGCAAAGAGGCTCAAACCCATAAGAACAGCAGTAAAAGTTTTACCCTTGTTACAGTACTTGAAGGAAGGTAAAAAACCCAACACATTTTGGAAATGGCACTGTGCTATATTTAACTGAAGTCATGCAGGGTTCAGCAGGAGCTTCCTGCAGGCACTGGTGGGGAGCTCTAGAACCTGCTTTTCAGCTTACGGATGTAAAGAGGCAGATAATATAAGTGATGGCACTTTGCAGCTGTTTGGGTGTCATATGAGCCTGAGTTTTTTCTCAGCTATTAGTAAATGGTGTCTAGATTTGCTTAGAGTCCTCTCTGGGTTCTGACTCCTAAAACTTCTTTTCTCTTGTGGTGTAGTTCACAGCTCCCAGTATGGCCAGTGTCCTGGAGCAGCTCAACATTATCAATGGAATTCTCTTCATTCCACTAAGGTACAATGATTCTTCTGGGTTGTGCCTTTAGAAATCAATTCATCTTTTTGTATTGTCTTTATTCATGAGAGAGCAGAAACCAGCTCCCCAGGATTCATTTATTTTAGCCAAGATCACAATTCATGCCCTGATGAGCATCATCAAGACACTATAAACAGCAGGACTTAAGATTTTATTTTTTTTTAAAATTAATATAAACTGTCTCTTAGACTTGTAGTTGAAAATTTGACTCGGGGGGGGGGGGTGGAAATTGATGACCTGAGCTGAGACTGTCTTGTTCTAAGGCTGTAAATAATCACTGATGGTAAAAACGCAGCAGCAGGAGGCTGCCTGACCATCACTGAGCTGAACCCCCTGCTCTGCCCCAGCCCCACTGCTGGGGCACGGCCTGGTGCCTCTTGGTTTGAACCCAACAGCAAACCAGGTCCTGGCTGAGCTGCAGGGGAGGCCAGGTGCAAGGAGCGTTTGCTCCCTGTTGAACACGACCTTGTCCTTGTGCTTCACCATTTCCAAGGCAAGTCTAATGTCTGCTCCCCTTCCTGCTTTCCCCTTCAGCCAAAAGGACTTGGAGAACCTTAAAGCTGAGGTGCAGCGACGCCAGCAGCTCCAGGAAAGCATGAAAACAGCTGGGGAACAGCTGGAAGCAGGGGACAAAGCTGTGGAGGAGAAGGAGGCTGAGCCGAGCATGCCTTCTGCTGCCATCCCCTTAACACAAAGCTCTGCTTAACGTGTACCTCGCTTTAAAACAAAAAACAACAACAAAAAAAACCCCAAAAAAAACAACAAAAAAAAAAAACCCAAACAAAGAAACAAAAAAAAAGTTTAAACCACCCTTTTCTGAATCTGGCCCGGGGCTTGAGCAGCTCCTCCTTTTTGACAATGTTATTGCACTGGTACAATTAATACACAATGCAAAGAACTAATCTGAGCAATGTAATCCGTCTGCCCGAGCCTGTGTCTGCCACGCGAGGGGAAGTGGCCAGAGGCAGCACAGACCCGTCCTGGCGCGCGGGGCCGCCCTGCCCGGTGTGTGTCTGTGTCGTGTGTGTGCGCAGCAGTTGTTTCTACTTTGTACATATGGATTCCAAATGAACTGTCTCGAGGGATGTAACATT
This sequence comes from Acropternis orthonyx, assembly GCA_035583155.1. Taxonomy (NCBI): domain Eukaryota; kingdom Metazoa; phylum Chordata; class Aves; order Passeriformes; family Rhinocryptidae; genus Acropternis; species Acropternis orthonyx. The sequence goes on from JAWWEU010000050.1 coordinate 529,400, forward strand.
TCTCAGGTCATTTTTATGTTGACTAAGGACACTGCTTTGCTAAACCAGTACAGAACCAGCCCCATTGCTGTTCCTCCACGTTCTTGTAAAAGGTGGATTCCAAGCCAAAAGATTGATTTTATTTCTTTTTCCCCCAAGTCACTATCCCAGTTTGTGCTAAGAACAGCCCTATTTGTGTCGCTCAAATGACGGAAGCCTGTGACGACGTGTGGAAGTGGGGAATGTACAGCATTTTCTACATCAGGATATAGCCATGGGATTCCTTTAACCATTTTTTCTACGTTTGGTTGGCAGTTTAGCAATTCAGTGGGGTTTTGTAACATTCACATTCTAATTTGCAAGGTAAAGATATAGATAGATATATACATAGATATATATATATATATATGATATTCACTGTTCCACCTCTGCTCTGCTTGCTGCTGAGTAAATTGGGATACTGTATCCAAAGAGTGAGGGCTTGATGTTTTAAAAAGCGCACAAAATTCCATTGCAGTGGAAACCCCAGTGCCTCAGAGAGGTGGGAACGCAGCGAACGAGGGCTGAGCTAAGGGGAGCAAGGAGGGAATTCTCGCTCTATTAAAGAGGCGGGGAGAGGGGAGGAAAAATCAGAAATAGAGACTTGGTCTCATTTGTGACAGAGCTGAGGGCCCTGAACGTGATGGAATCACAACCAGAAAGTACCAGGCTTTGGGGAGGGGGCTTAAATAGAAACTGAAGTTCCCCCAGCACTGAAACCTCTGGCAAAGACCTCCTTCTCTGGACTTCTTGCACACTGGTTTTGGGACTGGCACCAGGAGCTTCCATTGCTGGCAATGGACGGTACTGATGGGCAGGTGCCACTGAAGAAATCCTCCTGTCCCCTCCCCTCACACACACATCCCAGGCAGTTGTCACTGTCCCCAAGCAGGAAGACTGTGGCCACTGCAGGCCCTGGGATGCCGACAGAGTTGAATGTCTTGTTTTCCAAGCAGATCAAGCTGTAGAACAACCCCGGGCCCGCCACAGCCCCGCGCTGCTGGTGCCCAGCCTCTCCCTCCCTCGCGTTGTCTGTCCTGGATCGTGCCCCGTGCTAATCCGTGCTGCTTCTTTTACTGACCTTTGGAGCCAAGTGCTGTCCCTGTGCTCTGTACCCTCGGTTTCCTGTCCGACCTTACAGGCATTTGTAACTCGGGGTGGGGGGGGAAGGAGGGAGCAGCCTCTGAGGTGTTGGAGGCAACAAAGCAGAGTCTTCACTGCAAATGAACTTGCTCCTATTAGAAAAATTCTGAATTTCCTGGAAAGCAATCAATAAATGACTACAGTGCATCTTTCCTACAAGATTTTTCTTTTACTAGTGTCTTTCAGTTCATTAAAAGCTTTTTGAACTATTGTAGGTACTTCACTGGTTTTTTTACGGTTTGGTGCAAGGTATTCATACAGCAGTGGAGCCACCACTCTTGTTTCTTTGAGCAGAAGCCAGGGGAGTTAACAGGTTTAAGCCCTGTGTGTCCCACAGGAGCCCTGAGGCCCTGCTGTCCCCAGGACTGGCAGCAACTGCCACAGCAGCAAAATGAAGTAAATTGGAGAGAAAGATCAAATCCTCAGCAATCCTGAAAGAGGCACCTGGAAATACGCTACTTGTAGCCTCCTGCCTCTCTTTTCACTTAAATGTCACCATACACTTCACACTCCCTAAAAGCTACAACTTCCTTTCCACGAAACAGTCACCTCTTAAACCATCACGGCATTCACTGGTTGCAGGCTGGGGGGGAAGCCTGTGCACCCAACCATGTCATCCCACCAAACACCCAGACCCCTGTATGTATCACTTCATATTCAGCTGGGGGAAATGAAATGCAACTGCCCCTATTGCTCTGGGCAACTCACACCTGAACCTCCCTCATGCTCCCTGTGACAAACTCTGCCTGCAGACGTAAAAGGCCTTCCTTCCAACCCTCACCCCAAAACCTGCCTCTGTGCCACCCTGTCAACCCCAGCTGGGACAGCCCATGCATGTGCTGGTTCTTGGCAGAGCCCCAGTTCAGTTGTTTTTCTCAAATGCAAGTGGGTCTTCTCAACTGTCCATCCCACACCTGTTCCCACTGCCAAGCACCACCATACGAGCTGCTTCCACAGACCTCAGCTGGTGGAAGTGCCCTTTCATTTTCTCCCCACATCAAGCCCAAGGGCATGTCTGTGCTGTTCCATCAAATGAGGATGTGCCCATTCCAGTGCAGGTCACTGCCCCATCTCTAAGCAGCACTTGAGGCAATTAAGGCAAAATCACAGGGGGGAAAAAAATCAAACCAAAGCACACACCAGCTGCAAGACCCCAACAGCAGAACAAATGTTTCCAGAACCATCCAGCGCCTTGGCTTTCCAGCTCCCCACCTCACTGGAGCTGTGCTGCCTCAGAAAGCCTAGCGTGATCACTTCCAGGATTCAGAGCAGTGCACAACCAGCAGCTTCCAGAGCAACAACATCAAGTGCAGAGCAGTCAAAGGCAGCTCCTGTTGGGTCTGTGGTAAACAGACAGTCAAGGCAAAGAAAAAACCAAACCAAACACAACCCAACCAGAGAAGGGCAGCACTGGGAGAGCCCTGAGAGGGGACAAAGCTCTCCTGGCCACCTATGAAACCAGCTTAGCCCACACAGAGCATCTCCCATAGCACCTCACTTACATCCAACCAAACAACAAAGCACCCCTGACTACTCCAACTGCCACCAACCGCCTCAAAACTGCTTCCCTTGGCCACAGGTGAGCTCAATTAAATCAAAATTAGAGCAAAGGCAAAGCAGGTGTGGAGCAAAATCTGAGGGTGAAACACCAATAGCTTTTTTCAAAATAGTTTTAATTCTTGCATCCAAGGAAACAAAACCACATCTAGTTTTATATGCATTTAATAGTTTACCAATTGGTACAATAAGATTTTTTTAATATGCAGAAAACATGAATAAATTTTGTTTTACACAGTCTGAGAGCAACAAATCTTACTGTAAAACACAGAGCAGTATTATATACATTCCTTTACCGATTTTGTTTTAATTGTGTCAATAGCTTCAGTTAACTCCTACAGCTGGGAACTGTTCTCTCCAATTGCAACCTCTTAACAGCGCTCAAACAAACATCGGACGCTTGCCTTCTCAATGTCAGGATCGACTCTAAATTGTGAGGATTTTGCTAACTTCTCTTCAGAATGAACTCGGGGAAGCCTGAGGGACAGGCAGGACAGGAAAGCAGCTACTTACATGACACAGTGGAAAGATAAAAAGGCCAGTTAAATCCAGTTGTGACTTGCAAATCCAACGCGACCCCCCCCGCTCCCCCCTGGCCATCCCACCCCTCTATGCACGTGCTCTTGCTACAGGACTCTCGGTATTGATTTAATACACGGACGTTATGTACAGCTGGACACAACAGCTCACTCCAAGGGCGCTTTTCCTTCACTCAATTCAGCATTTGCAATATTCAAATCATTAAAGGATTACCAAGCCACCACTGTCTACAAAAACAAAGTATATTTCCTTTTAAACAGCTCTCAGGTGAGTCAGGAGCTGTCTAAGAGTGATTTCTCAGGCAGTTCACATGGACAGGAGGAGGCAGAGGGCAGGCAGGGACCCTGTGCCCGTAGCCCCCACTCACTACCAACTGGGGGGGTGGTTTTCCTTTCCTCAGTGCCCCGGGCACACATTGGTCACACCACACACAAAAGCAGGACGGGTTTGTTTCACCTTCTAAAGTGCAAGATGCTATAAAACATCACCTTCCAGATTCTGCCTAAAACACAATAAATGTTGCACTTCTCAGCCCACGTGGCAGGGCCCGGGCTGGGTTAAGCCCAGGGGTCTGCAGTGGCTCCCCAGTGACACAGGCCAGAGGTGGGTCCTGGTGAGTGCTGCCAACTTCAGTCAGGAGTGCCAGAGGAGAGCAGTGAACCTCCCGACCCCTCCAATACATTTAGTTCATAATTGACCCAGTAACCTCACTGTTGCAGTTCTGATCACAGCAAAGGCACAGCATGAGCTGACAGAAGCAGTGAGGAAAGTTCAACAGGGGTGTCCCGGAGCAAGGCCCGGAACCCTCACCCCCACACCTGTGGTGTGGCTCTTCCCTCCAACCAGGGCTTCGGCTCTGGTCCGGTGGGGACCATCCCTGAGATCGTTCCCTGCTGCCCCAGGAGAAGGCTCACTCTGCACGGCAGCAGTGACCCTGGGGCTGGTTGTCCTGGTAAATGCTTGTTTGCTACAGGGAAAAAATGCAGTAGACAACTTCCACATCACAGGTACCTTTAATTTCTCATTCAGGTTTGAGTTATGTACATGAGGGTGGTTTACTTTAGACTTAAATAAAGTTTCTAGGTCCTACCAGGAATTAAACAGATGTTATTAATTTACAGTTGCAGATGCATGGAGGGATTTAAGATGCACTACTTGTGTATCTGGAATTCTCTAATAGGACAAAAAGCAGCAAATGTTTCCAGTCCAAGCAGCTAACAAACGAAACAGACTTTATTCGTGCATGCTTAACTGCAGCAACACACACCGAGAATGACAGAAACCACTGGATTTAAGAGATTAGCCTGGATCTTCAACTGGCTCTGAAAACCCCCACATCAGAACGTGGTTCCTCAACCCCTGCCCAGAGGATCCCACACCCCCATCCGGCTCCTCCCACAGAACAACGGGTCCTTCTGGGGTGACTGTGGAAGTTCCCCCCTCACCAGTGCAGTGTGTTCGCCCTCCAGCCCACCCTAAGCTGGTCAGGTACTCTCAGCTTTAAAAGGGACAGTTTAAAAGCCACAGATTAAACCAAAGGAATAAAATAAAGCACAAATTCACCTGTTAAAACATCAGCCTGGTACTTCATTGTGTTGTCGATTTTAAAGTGGATTTTTAAAAAGACCTGGTTAGTTTGATAAGTATTGTAATTCTTTGTTATCTACAATGGAATCTGTCACAAAAATGCTGATTAAAATATTAATTTATAATATTTTCATTCATTTCAGATCAAAATATGTAACTTTAGGGATATGCAAATTAAAAACTGTGTACACCAAACAACATAAATACTAATAACCGAGCTGGGCTGGTTTTGCTGATAGGATTTGGGTTTGGTTTTAGTGTTTAGCATCATTCGGCCAGATGGAACTGGGCTTTGTTCATGGTGTTTTTTAGAAGCCTGTACGGATCTGACCTGCCATTGTCAGCTGAGTCTCAAGGTATTTAGTGCTTCCTTTAAAGCTTTTAAATGCGGCAGCCCAAGGTATTTGCCCACATGCAAACCCCAGGATGTTTCTATCGGAGCCACATTGCCAAGGTGAGGATCACCTCATTGTCAAAGGGTTTCCAAGGAGGCACTAAGGAAACTTTTGTATACCCCAACTTCCTGCCAGTGAATGAGGGAAGAGTCCTTTGATCCTGCTGTGTAATAGGAATTGCACATCTCTAACAAACATGGAAAGCAAACAGCAAGTTGGACCATGGCAGTCATTTGGGAGAGGAAGCTCTACTGGAAACTGGATCACTAAACTCTAGTGGGATGGACAACTCCTCCTGGAAGTTTGTCTAGCATAAAAAAAAACCAAACAAAAAAACCATTTAAACTCAGTTTAACAGCACAGCTTAACCAATGACCAAATAAAAAATAAATACATTTATCACATCAGCTGCTACTAAGATTTGTTGTCTTATTTCAGGTTTACAGTCAGTTCTATAAATATACCAACCCTTGCGTGATAGGAGGCCAAAACAAGTGTTTTCTGTTGATTTGGCAAATGTTTCATGACAAATATTCCAGAGTTTAATTTATTTCCATTAATTACATATAAGGTTCAGAAGATTCTGAATTGCAGCCTTATTATCTAGTATTCTTAGAGAAGATTTATTAAGCACACTTAAGTGATGTTACATAGATACACATTTCTGAAAGAGCCCTACAAAACTTTTCCCAAATGAGGTCACCAATTCAGGCACCAACAGACAGCAGAAAGAAAAACAGGTAAATTATCCAACATAACGACACTGTCAACTATTCAGTTAAGTGCCCTATTCCAACCATCCCACTTCTGCCTTCTCAGGTCTGATGTGACCAATGCCAGCCCATGTTCTTAAACCTATGGTACTTCTAGACAACGTATGTAAATTTACAGTATACAATTTGGATTCACCATGCATGAATACTTTGTGTGTAACATTTAATAAGCTCAATCTACATCCAGAATAATTTACATGAAAAGACAATATTTATTTAAACAGAGCTCAATGGGTAACCATGGTATCTGAGTGCATCCAGAGGAAAAGGGGTCACTGTGAACTCCATCAGCGGCACTCCCACACTTTTACTGTTTGATCTACACTCCCAGTCACCACGTACGGGGCTGTCTTGTGGAAATCTGCCAGGAGACAAAAGCTCACATTACCAATGAACCCAAAACCTCAGCACTTCCCACTCTTATTGAATGGCACTGATTTTTCAAAATAATTCTACCAGCTCAAAGGCTAAATTCCAAAGCTCATTGTGACTGTGTTTCTGCAGGCAAATTCTCTCATACTGTAATTTTGTAAAGGGTGAAAAATCTACTTTCAGTTCAGCTATAAAGGACCTTTCATGCAAAAGAAATCAAGATAAAGTTACAAAACATCTCACGCTGATACAACCCTTCAATTCTACCAGGAGACAGAACTTCAGGTATTTAATAAGAGGTCATGAATCAGGAAACTTGACTGTTTGCTGCAGGCAGTACAGTCTGTAAAATAGTATTTAAAAATGTACAGTGTACTGTTCCTCAGGAGATCCCCAAGTATTTCATATATACAAATCGATCTGGGGGTGGCTCAGAGACAGGACAGCAAAGTTTAAGCAAGAGGAATCAGTCCCACTGTAGGATGGGTCAGAAAAGCCAGCTATAACTGAGGCAACCTGTTCCAGATTTAAGCAGGCCACGCTTAAGGTCTGATGTACATCAGCTCACACTCTCCTCACCCGTTCTCATCAGTTGTCCTCAGCCATTTCAGGGGAAATCAAGCCCTGCATTTAGACTTGCCACTTTGCTCAGGGAACCTCAGCAGCCAGCTCCAGGCTCCCTGCTGACCAAACTCACACAGCTCTGCTGAAGGAGCTACAGACTGCCAGGGGAACACAGAGAAAAAACAACAGAGAAGACTCCAGAAGGCAGATTTTCTGAACAGGGAGGGCTTGTTTTGTTCTGGCTTTGGCAGGGCAAGGGGAACTAATGTCAGCCAAGATCTGGTAACACCAACCAGGAATGCCCAGGAATTCAAAGTAATTTTTTTCTAACTGTTTTGTGCACACACCCCCTTTCTTCCTTTTGCTGGGCAAGCACTGGCAGCAGAGCACTCTCTGGATGCCTGCACGCTCTAGTGACAGGTTCCAGAACTCCCTGGCAGTTAATGTCCTTATCCATGTGCAACACTGGCAGCAGAACTGCAAAAATCCAGCACACTCCAACTCCTCTCTGTCCTTATTTGATTAACACACACAGAGCACAAGGCGTCACTAGAGCTGAAGGGTGAATGCCAGCCTGGTGCTCAGCTGCAGCTCTGGCTCTGCCCTGGCAGCAAGCACGGGGAGCAATACGTACCCAAAGAGGTAACAAAGTGTTCGTGCGCGTTGAGGGTTTTCATGCATCGCTTGTTCTTGAAGTCCCAGACACGGAGAGTCTTGTCATCAGCACAGCTCAAAATAAACTTTCCCCCAGAATGGAACAGGACGCCACGTACCCAGTTATCATGGCCCACCTTGTGCACAAGGAGACATCAGTGAGCAGGTGCAGGCTGAGAGCTGAGCATCCCACACCTCACACTGTGGCACACCGAGGGACCCCCGCCCGGCCCCGCAAGGACAGCACCAAGCTCCTGAAACCCCGTTAGAACTCACAGTTTATCTCCAGTTTCTATTATTATACCTCTATCAGCTCTCTCAACAATGTGTGTTCCTGTCCTTGAAGGCAAACAAACAGCACTTCTCATGTGATCTGCACCAATTCAGCTCTCCACCCCCAGCACCAGCACCCAGTCCCACCGGCATCCAAGCTGGGAACAGCAGGCTATATGGCCCGCAGGAAGTCCCACACATGGAAACAACACAACATTTTACAGCAGGCAAAATTCAGATCATTATCAGCATTTCTGCAGACAAACTGAGCTACTCATCACAGGACAGCATTCACACTGTGGTTTTGGAGATTCTCAGTATTTCTTAGCAACAACAGCATCTGAACTACAGAAGCCATTAAAACTGTATTTCCAGCATTTGCCTTATTTCCATAACTCTGCCTTCTCTTGAGAAACAACATGCAAGAGAACACATTTCATTAAAACTGGTTTTACATACTCAGCTATGACCACCACAAAAAACACCAAAGGACTTACAAGTGTCATAAGGCACATGCCAGTGCTAATGTCCCACATCTTAATGGTCTTGTCTCTGGATCCAGACAGCAGAAAAGGCCCAGGCTTGCCACTCTTCTTAGTCTACAGAAAATTATGGTTTAAGTTATGGCATACATGGGACAGAGGGGAGATGTGGAGAAAGGAAGCAGATCCCTTCCCAGTGCTATTGCTTAGTACCAAAATCAGACTATACAACAGCTTACAGCAAATAAACCCACACTGCCAAAGCTGGGTCACAGGCATTGGTACTAATGCTAGAATTACACAAAAATAAGAATTAAACAATCTGTTAAAAGAAATGGCTGCATGTCCTGCTGATGCTACAAGCCAAATTACACTCTGAATACACCCTTGCCTACTGCAAGACATCTTCTATTAACACTAGGCACAGCTCAAGCCCCATATCTCGGGACAAGCGAGGATACAGACTACACATACCTTTCTGTTCATGTTCCTCATAAAATGCAACGAGGCAGGATGAAGAACTCCTGAAAACTTCCTACTCTGAAGCAATTTCTGCATGTACCCATGCATGGTGTGACTGATGGCCCAGCTCTGAAGCAATTTCTGCATGTACCCACGCACGGTGTGCCCCATGGCCGAGCTGCCGGGGCCACACCTGTCCCAGGTGTGCAGTGAAGGCGCTGCCGTGCGGGCTGTGCCCGATGCCACCAGCAGGGGGCAGGGGACGCACCACAGCAGAGCCCTCAGCAACAGCGACACTCAGAACTTCGTTTTAATTACTTGTAACTAAAAAATCGTATCATCTTTCAAGGATTCAAGCATAATTTGACTGAAATAACCTGTTAAACCCATCACTAGACAAGTGCCTGTGTTCAGTGTAGCTACTTCTCCTCTGAGGTGTCCATGCCTGCTGGAGGCAGAGGATGGGACAGCAATGCCAAAAGGCCTGACTAGAAACAGGAGTTAATTTCTAGGTCATTTCTTCTACACCTTGACATCCTTAGGAGGAAAGTTTTGCTGGCCTTTAGCAAGCCTTTCTCGAGGCTTACCAGAAGAGGTATCTGTGATGACACAAATGGGGATTCATTTTAGTTACAGAATGCCTTCTCCCATCTTTAACTGTGCAGCAGGACACAGCAGTCAGAGCTTGACTCCAGCATAGTGCACCCACAGTAGCTTCATTCTGAATTCCTGACTGACTCCTTCCAATTGCTAAACATCCTTATAATCTTCAGTTTGTGCCAGGGCAGCTGCCTTTCACATTTCTTTGCTGCAATATGACACAGTGGTCCTACTCTCACCCTTCCCAGAACACAGCATACCTCCTCACTAGCACAAAAGTAAGTCCTACTCATAAACATAAAAGCTGGATCCTGTGAAGCCAAGATGGGGATTAACTGCACACCAAGATACTCAGCCAAAAGTACCCATACACCTGCTGTATGTGCCAGGCCCTTTGAGCCCAAAGCTCCCTTGCTGTCAGCGCTATACACAGAGCGGGGACAAAGATCCCTGTGTGTGCCTGTGGAACAGCCTGGGAACGTTACCTCTGATCCCGTAGCTTCTGATATGGTGGAGTAGGAGCTCTCGGGAGCCCAGGAAATGCATTCTACCACATGCTCGTGCTCTCGGAGCTCAGCTTTGCATTCCTTCGTCGCTACCACCCACACGCGCACCGTCTGGTCGTTGGAACAGCTGGCAATCAAGGTGCCGTCCTGGTTGGGCCGCACCATGCGCACCCATTCTCTGTGCCCCGTGAAAGTCTTCACGCAGTAACTGTGCCAAAAAAGATCCAAACAAACCAAACCCACAGCATGACTCAACCACCATGAAATAACCCACTACACATGCCTTGGAAATTTGAGGACACTTAACCTACTCTTAGTAGTTCAGATAAAATATTTCAGTACACATGTGTTCGTTCTGGTTGGTGATGGACAAGGCCATAAACAGTTCATAGAAAGGAAACTGACGCAAGAAAGAAGTGATAACTACAAGATTGGAAATCCTTATTAAGGCAGAAAGCAGGAAGCTCAGGGAAAAATAAAGCTGAGGTGACTATTTGCATCAAATAGAAGTATTCTAAGAACAAGTAGAGATTTACAGGTCATTCAGATACTAAAGACACAACCGATAAATGAAACAAGCAAGATGAAAAAAAAAACAATAAAATCAGGAAACACCTTGATCTGTGTCAAGAAAGGTAACAGATGCTCCCTCCAAACTCAGGGTTAACCAGTGAATTTGTTTTCCTAACTGGACCTGAGTTCTACCCTCACAGCTCCCAAAAAGACAAAAACAGTTAGTACTGCCTAATTAAAACTAACACCTAAGTCCCTGTGTTTAATGACTGAATTACTCTAAAGGGCACAACATCATTCCTCAATTCAAATAATGCCTGCTGACACTGGGATTCCTGTGGCCCGTTCCTATACACTGTAGTTTCTGCTCGCTTTGTTCCAGTGTTGCTGTTTGCCCAAAAGTGGACTTACCCTGTCTGGACTTCCCACATTTTGATAGTTTTATCCCTCGAGGCAGAAACTATATGATCTCCGTTGGGCATGATGGCTACTGAAGAAACATTATGGTCATGACCTAAAAACAAAACAAAATCTTTAATAAGTGGCACTGGCAGAGTTTTCACATAGCACACAGGGCTTGTCACTTCTTTATCTTGGGTGAGTAGCTACAGCACTAGTGCATGTTTTATGGCATAATCTTTACATGTAAACTTGGGGGTTTATGAAACAATCATCTGTATTTTCAGAACCCACACAGTCCAGACACTGAGCATCCTTTAAAGTTGCTTTCTGTTTACTTGGGTATATCTACAGTTGGGTGTTTATTTTTAGTAAGTCTCAAACATTCCCTATTCCTACTCACCACTTCTACAAGATGATACTAAAAGCAAGAAAAACAGTTTTACATAAGAGTAAAATAAATATTTGCTGTCAATATTAGACAGTTGTGGTTGTTGCACTTTCCCATTTTTCCTGTGGCTTTTGAACCCAGTGCAAAGGGCAGGTTCCTGTGTGATCAGACACACAGGCAGCAGCCACAACTCCTGTGGCACTGATTGCTCCAGAGATGCAACCCTGCATCAGGGACACAGAGGGCTGAAGGAGGTAATCTTTCACTGACTTGAAGGCAGTTTTATTGTCTAGTAAGCATTTAATCTTTAGTGCTAAAATCCCTCTAACTTCCATTTCATTTCAATATCCTTATGGGATGCTTCCCACTGCATCATGCATAGCAGATATGAGATGCTATTTCATTCCACACATGCTACATGTATCTCTTATTTACAAAGCACTCAAGGCACGAAAATATCCTCCCCTCTTTCTTTTGGACAATACTCTGGTCTATAACCCCTTTCCACATCAGCAGTTTTCCTGGATTAAAAATAAAATAAAATAAAATAAAAAATCTCACTTTACAGACTGCTAAATCAATCCCTTTATACCTTACCGTGCATAGTTCTGATGCACTCAAAGCCCTGGAAATCCCATAGCTTAATGGTCATATCAGCAGAACAGGAGGCCAAGAGTTTGCCAGTGTGGTCAAAGGAAATATCTTGCACAGAGTCTGTGTGCCCCTTCAGGGTTCGCTCAAAGTCTCCTGTCTCATAATCCCACACCTGACAAGTGAACAGACAATCTGTTAGCAGCAGCCCATTACTCTTTGTATTCTCCAGCCTCACATTTGCACTCTGCAGGCCAGTCTGACACCTTGTTCAATATTTAATTGAGCAAGAGACAAAGACAGACAGCTGTAAAAAGCTTAAGAGCATAGAAAAATAAGCATCCTTTTTATGTGATTTTGTTACTTCTAAATTAACTGAATTCATGCATTTTGAACGCTGCTTTTCAGCTATCTTAAAGCATTATAAAACCAGGAGGACAAGTTCCATTGTATATGGAAATCTTCATGCCCAGTACCCTTAAAAATAAAGAAGATCAATTTAGAAAACACTGGACAGAAAACATTCCAAGCTTTACTGCTGCTCCAGAATTCACTTGCTTTCTTCAGAACCAAACAGTAAATATTCTGCATACCACAGAGCAATACTCAGAATGCTTTGGCTTAGGGGTGATAATCCAAACCCCTCTGAAGAGTTTGATATACACACACATTCAGACATTCACAGATTACAGAACTGCTCAAAGATTAAGCAAATGTTTGCAGTTAATAGCTGCAGGACAGCATGCAGTCCTGTTCTCACCTCCTAATTAAGTCAGTCTCCCATCATCTAACCACAAAACCTTTAAAACAGAACAAGCTCCTACAGATTTTACTGTGTCTCTCTCAAGCACAAAACTGAGATATTTCATTTTAAAATGAACGAACAAAAAAGAAAACCCCCCAAAAATACACAACAAAGTGGGTGTTTAATTCATAAGAATGAAAATAAAGTTGATTAGGCCCCTCTGTAACATCCGCCACACAAAGACCCATCACTGTTTCAGCAGGCCCTGTCTGTTTGCTGCAGAAACAGGAACAGGCTCAAGGTCTCTAAATCCACATTAGCTTCATTATTACTTCCTCAAGCTAAAGGACAGTAAAATACTCTTTAAGACATTGATTGAACCAGCATAAAACTAAAATTTGTAGATTATACAGGGCATCATACTTGAGGGAACTGCCCCTACTGAAGCACAACCAGGAACAAACTACCTTCCACCAGTCTCCAACCTGAGACACTGATGCCACCTATTACACAGTCTCTGATTTGCTTAGTTCATTTCCCTGGAGCACACACATACCTTTATTGTGGCATCCTCTGAAGCAGAGACCATAACACTGAAAACTGGATGGAAAATGACTCGAGTGACAGGACTCCTGTGCCCACTCAATGCATACTTCTCTGGAGGACGAGGAATCCACTCCTTAGGGTCTCGTTTCTGACCAAGAGGTCCACCTGATGTAAATTCTTCCTTAGCTTCATTCAGCTTCGATTCTAATTCCATTACCTAAGTGCATGAATTTTAAAGAGATCATTCATTTCTGGGTTTATGCAAGATCTAATTCATCTTCTTGCATTAATAATCCAAATAACAACTGACTCCCAAACTCACAGCTTTACTAAGACTGCATGGACCCAACATGATTACCACTGGTGTTCTTAAAAATCAAACCTAAACAAATCCTTTATAGTTTATTCTTTAATAATTTATAATTTGTTCTTTAGTAATTCAATCATTAATCATTTATTCTTCTCAAATTTCCAAATATTTTCACAGGAAAAAAAGATTCTACAAAATTGCCTTCACTCACACAACTGTACAAACACATTTGAATTACTATTGTGCCAACAAGGTTGTGCTAACAAAAAGGAATGCTACTGCTGCAGGAATTGTGGCCCCTCTGGAGCTGGCACGCACATTAACCAACAACAGAGACACTGGAAGGCTAATAGACCCTTGCTGTATTAACCTGCACAAGAGACAGGCCTTCATTGTTAACACGCACTGATTTTAGGGGGTTTTTGCTTTTAATACACTCTCAAGCCACTGAAGCACGACTAAAAGAGCTTTGTATTCTCCACTTGCAGCAGAATCCCCTACTCTAATGCACTGGACCTAATGGCTCCTTCCCTCTTGGGCCATGGCCAAAGACAAGGGGCAGCAGTGATTCTCCCCTGTTCTAAACCAGCCAAGCCCTCTGCACACTATTCCATCTCCCCACTCACCAACTGCCTCAAGGCACCCCTTGCCTTTCCAGCTACAGCACTGCACATGCAATCCATAAACTGAAACTCAGGAATTTTGACAAAGACACTGAAAGGGTGACTCTGCCGGCACTGACATAGACAAAGCATTTCCTAGGACATGGATTTAGCTATATTCCCCTACTCAAGCCCTCAGCATTCATCTTTGAGGCATCACTGCCTAACTACTGCCTTTGTCTGACAAGGAAAATACAGAACATTCTGTTCAGTGATAACTTATACAAATAAATCCATCAGATCGCTACATACCTTCTTTTGTAATCTTATAACAGATGTCCACTTTTTTTCCAGAAGTCCAGCATACTTCTTATCTAACTCTTCATTCTGAGAAGTATTTAAATAATAATAAGAAAATCAATACATAAGAACAAACATCAAAGGCACAGAAGAGTAACTAAATGTTGCACTTTCTTTCCATGTACAAAATGACAATCTCATACTAGAATCCTAAAATAGATGCAGAATAACACAGGCATGGGGAAATAGCAATGCCATGGTTTACGCCATGAAAGATAAAAACTCTGAGGACTGGCTACGCTGGTCAGAGACCAGATGTTAACCTACTGCTTTAGGGGCATTTGTAAAAGCTGGAGTTATCTGCATGAATAATCCATACAAAAATTAAATCCCTCTTTACAGAGCTACACTTGAATCCTTCCAATTTACTCAAATAATTTTAGCCTTTAACTTTTTTTTTTTTTTTATTTTAGTATAGCCCACTCCAATTCAGATTTTCTTGCAAAAAAAGTCATGTGAAACTTTTAGCAACTGCATTTTCTCTTTCCCTCAGGACCATCTAGCCTATTTAGATTGCCTTCCTAACCTTTGGGAAGAGGAAACTTAATTAGGTTGATAGATAAGGCAGATAGGGAAATGGTATTAGGATTTTCAATTATAAGTATGGTATTTCAATTTGTCATTTCTACTTATTTATTAGATACTGGAAGCAGATTAGAGAAATTAAGTCAAACTTCAACCAAGCATTTCGTGAAAAGAACAGTGCAAAACTTGTAACAAGAGAAAAGGCAAGGATTTATCCAGAGTCAGCACATAAAAGTTTATTACTCAATCTGTAGCCAGATGAAATGCACACCTCCTATGCTAACAGGTGGCAAGCTTAAAAATGATACCAACAATTATCTGTGACAAAGGCAAGTCAACAGAATGAAGTTGCAAGAAATGAGTGGTCTGAATCCCCAGCATCCACACAGTCTAACCACAGCTGCTCAATCACAGAATCACAGACTGTTTGGGGTTGAAAGTGACCTTAAGCCTCATTTTGTTCCACTCCCCTGCCACCAGCAACACCTTCCACTAGGCCACCTTGCTCCAGACCCTGTCCAACCTGGGCTTGTTGAATGATCAACTTCATTGAACTGTTTGGGCCTGCTCTGCTACTACAGGGTTACCCCAAGGGGTATGCAACAGACTCGGGCAACAACCTAACTCCTGATGCAATTCCAATCTCTAATGATTTGCTCCAAATGATAAGAGGAGAGGACAAAAGCAATCCAGTTTTGTCTTTTTGTTTCTTAAACATTCCCAGGTGGAATCAGTCTTCAAAGCTGCACAGTCTCAGACCATTTCAAATCTGGTTACAAAACCATTCACTCAGAAATGGCAAAGTCATCCAATGATTATTTTTCCCTTTTCTGGGAAGGCAACAAACTGTACGAGTTCATCACCTCCAGTTCTAAAACTGCCTGAGCTAACAGGCAAACATGCTCAAAACAGACACAAATGCCATAAAACTGACAAATTTTGAAGTTAAAATGTAGATGAAAAATCATGTTTGAACTCACCACATCTAACTCAGCTTCCTTTTTAAAAACGGAATACGCCTCCTCGTAGCCATTGGAACGGAGGTAATCTGCTATCGCTCGATTTCTACAAAACAATGTTTTAAATGCAATTTAAGGAGTCAAAGAAAGATTGTCATCACAACGTAGCACATTCTGCTCAGATCCTTGTCTACGTTCTGAAGCAGCAAATATTGTCAAAATTTATTCATGAGAAAAGCTGAATTCACAGAGCAGCTTGCAGCATGCATTGCAGTGTGCCTACTGCAATTGAGGAATCCATTTTTTATGCCATTAGTAACTTTGAAAGTATATTTTCATCATTTCCCAATTCTATTATCAAATACCAGCAGTTCTATCAAAAATAAAGAGTAGAGATATCTAAACCACAATACACAGTATTTGATGGGCATGTGAATAAAGCAACTCTAACATGTATTGGAAAACAAATGTTAAGAATTGAAGTTTAATGAAAATGAAACAGAAACTGAAAAACAATGATCCCTTACAGTTCATCTCGTTGCCTTTGTGACAGCACCATCGTGGCTGCGATGTCAGGTTAACGTGATCAAGCAGTGGCTTCTCCTCAAGAGCTAAAGTCTTAGGATCCCGGGATGCACAATTCAGTCTGCCACAGAGTGGCTTAAATCACACGTATTTTTCCAGACGTCAAATCCAATAGGAAATCCAGAGGCATTCAACACAGAAGATTCAATCCATCTACAAGGAGGAGAAAGAGACAACATTTGTTTCCTTGAAACACGAATTCAGCAGGCAGCTCTCTCAGACTTATCCAAACAAAAGACTAGGGTTCCAACCTAGTATGGGGTCCTTTCAGGTAAAGTGCTGCACAATTATAGCAGATAAATGACTTTTCCCACGCCAGTAACACCACCTGACAAAGTTCTGACGAACCACGTACTAAGAGATGATACGGGCCTTCTTTTCAGTCATGTGTTAACATGGTTTACCTACAGTTAATCTTTCATCTCACCCACGTTTGGGGCACAGCAAATTTTTAAACAGCTCTTCATTCTTATCAGAGTGGCACCACTACCACCATTACCATTACTGCAGCTGGGCTCAGGCAGTAACACCATCACAACACGTCTGCCAGCACCAGCTGAGTCGGGATGTGGCTGAAATCCGACATGTTTGAAGATAGTTCAAGTGTCGCGTTGTGCCTTTCACAACAGACTCATTTTTCCCCACACACACTCGCTGGTGTCCTGTGATTCAGTAACATGAATGCAGCATTCTCAGTGCACAACCTGCTTCAACTGGGCAGCTTCAACCTCCGCCACAGCGACATCACCAAACCCACGTCAGCAGCCCTGCCTTTGCTTTCCACACTGCAGGGACCTTGGGTGAGCACCACGACCATGGGAAGTGCTGAAATGGCACTTCCTGCACACCTGGCAGGTTTCTCTACAGAACTCCTCATTCACTCAAGCTGTTCAGGAAGTCTGACCAACCATCTCCCAGCACCGAGATAAACTGAACAGGCAACACACAGAGGCTCAGAGAGAGCAGCTGCGTCTATAAACTCTCTACCAAGTGCTAGAGGACACATGTGCTCCCACTGCCTCTCACCTCTGCCCCTCCCTAGACACACAGGTATGCAGAGCTCACCAGCACAAATCAATAACAATTTTAGTATAAGGAGCCTCTTTCAAACAATAGCCTTTCTGAGATGAAAAAATAAAGAAAATACTGAGCTTGTATCATTAGTAACTACTTATCCATCACAGGGGATCAGAGGCTTGTTTCTAAACCTATCTAGGCTCTGCTGTCTGCTTCAAAATGAGCTTAAGCTGCAAGTTGCTTGTATTCCACTCTGCTGGTGGATTTTCCACATCAAATGCTGCATACCATAATAGTGCCCTGCAAGCCAGTTAGGACAGGAGCCCTCTGAACAGGCAAACCTTATTTCATTAGTCTAATCTCTTCCCCAGCAATTTCAGAAACAATTCAGCTGAAAACTACAGCACAGGCTGCGTCCTTTCAGAGAACTGAAGCAAGTATTTCATTTACTTTTGCCCCATACCTAACTCCTGCCAGGCAGAGACACAACTGAGTATCGATAGATGCCCTGCACTCAGTACACACTCAGAGCATCACATTAAAATTAATGGAAATTTAGTTCCCATGAAAAATAAGGTCCTGCAGTGCTGAGAAGAGCCCTACAGAGGGCGCTGCTGCCGGACATCCTGCGCTGAAACAGGCAGGGGGAGAGAGGAAGGAGACCAGGCACTTCTTCAGACACAGCGGCACTGCTGGGAGCGCCGGATGGCAGAGCACAAAGATAGAAACTGCCCAAATCTGCCTCTAGTACCGCCAGGGTAAAAACCTGAAGGTGGGTTTTGCATTATGAACCACCACTATCCAATGAATGCCCGGTAAATGCAGTGCACTGACTCCGGTAAAAATCCCAGTATCCCATCAATTTTGTCATGGTATCTAGGAGATGCAACTATAGCACTTGTCTAAAAATAACATCAACTGTGTTTGTAAGGCCATCCTTGACATGTCACCTAGTTAGAAATGCATTTTGTCTCTCAAATGTAAAGTAACCCCAAATTTCTCCAGTAACCCTGACACCTCCCAACACCTGGGCTGCTCCATGCTGTAACTCTGAATTGTTAGTGAGAAACAGATCTTAGCACTAGATAAACTACAACAGCTACAGGGCAAAGCAGCTACTCCTGCTATTAGCAAATTACAGCTGAGCCACAAGACACCAAACAATTGATCTACAGTATCTCACTTCTCTGAAAAGTGACTGTTCCAAGCACCCTGCTCAATATTCCTGACTTTTTAACTACAAAGCCAACTGAACAGAAGGCAAAGTGTTTTTAGGACAGCCTCCTTCATACACACCTGAGACAAAAACAGAACAAAGAGAATGAAAACAAACAAAACCTATCTTAAACGAACAAAAAACCCTCAAGCAAAAACACCCAAACCCAAAAAGCCCAAAAGGGCCAACATTAGTTACACATATATGCCACCATGTGCAACTGCCTTTTCCTTAGCTGTAGCAGACTTTCGGACATACAGACCTCAGCAGAGCAAGACTAACCAGTCCTCCTCCACTGCCTATCAGGGCTCCCAGTCACCAGCACGTTTCTTGCACACAGCTCAGCCATGGGAGGCAGTGAGGGCTCTCAGGAAGCCCTGGGGAACAAAAACAACCCGCAAAGAACCACCACCTGTTCATTACACCTTGCCCGAAACCGGTCACTTTAATAGCAGCAGCTTATTGTGACTAAGGCAGGGTCAAGACAGAGTTACATCTTTTTTGAAAGAAAAGATGTCTTTGCATGAAAATTTTACTTTGTTCTGTATTAAATACAGGAAAAAGCAGACTGAACTTAAATAGAGCCATCCAAGGAATAACAGCTACTAATTAAGTGTAAACTAGAATGTGCCTTTTATTAATAGATCCACTTAACACTCCTCCAAGTCGCAGTTTCTAACTTAAAACCTGTTTGGTTCCCTATCTATAGCCTGCACAGACAAAAGCACTGAGTGGCAAACCTCTGCATAGGGACAATCTTGCAACACCAGAGGGCTACAGGTCTTTTCAGGAAGATCAGGTGTCTTTGTAAGCTGTTTAAAACTCAGAGCTGGGCCTGGCTGAATGCCTAACACTGGAGCAGGTATGACACATCCAGTGGTCACCTCTCACTCCTCCCGGCAGCACAGGATCTGCACGGTCTTCTAGAAAAACACAAACCATTCCAAACCTATACACAACATCCTCCTCGGCTCCACTAACAGCAGTAGATCCTCAACAGACAACTGCACCTCATCCCAGCTGCCCACCTTTCCACTCAGCTACAGATCAGTTTTACACTTCAGCTTGGTAGAAATGTCTGAGCAATACGGATACAAGACCTACTTTAATCTTTAAGTGCTGCAGGACTGAAGAGTGGCATACTAAAGCAGACTCTTTAAAAAAACCCCTCTGATTTATAAAGAGACAGCCAAAAATCATCACAGGCCAGAATTTTTCCCTACACGCAGAACTACTGATGAAGAGCAACAAACCGGGCAGAAATACCTGGTGTGGGCAGGAACACCCTCTTCCTGAAGGTGACTAAGAGAGACTAGGAGGATGACGGACAACTGCTGCTTCCTGGCTTCAAACACTGAGTCCTTCCACTGATGGGTATCAGTGTGGTTCAAGTGCTTCCTAGATCACTAAAAAACTTCGCAATAACTTAATGAGAGACTTGCTAGCCATTCATAAATGCACCGACAGCAAATTGAAACAGGTTCAGCCCCATTTGTTAGCTGAGACAGCTCTACAGGAGGTATCCAAGCACAAAGCTACACACAGTCACAGCAATAAAGCAGGGAAAAAATAATCACTTTGAGGCAAGAGATTGTCAGAATTCCCCTCAGTTCATCATATGTCATGCCAATAAATGAACGACTTGGCCTGTTGGTATTTCTCTGACAGTGTTCATACTTGCTTCAGGAGACATTTAAATATTATTTTCCATACGTATTCACAAAATATAATTGAGAAGCAGATTATGGAATCAAATTAACTCATGAGCTTTTTAGTCTCAACCTGCCAAAAATACCTGTTCGTTTACATGAACTGGCACCAAGCAAGGACAAAGTTACTCAAATTAGAATTCCTAAAAGAGCCTATTCTTCAAATATAAAAAAAAAAAAAAAAAATCAAATTCAGTCTGTAAATTCCTTCACAGTTCATTATGGTTTTGCTTAGCAGAGTACACTGGATGCTAAACAGTACTAAAATTTGGTTTGAATACCTATGTCTGGCAAAGACACTGGGCCCTGAATTGGACATTTAGCTTTTATTTATTTCAATCAAATCATCTACTCTGCAAACCTACAATGAGACTAAGCACACTTGAGGGAAGCAGTTTTCAGAATCAAACCCAGCCTGCTTTCTTAGTTTTAACTACTAAAATAGTGTTTCTGGACTTAACCCTTGACTTACTGACTCCTGCTGTTAATTACTGCAGAAATACCCACAGATACTGTAGCTCACCCTAATATATCAGAGTAGGATGAAAGTTATTTTGCCAGATTCCCCAAAGCCCTTTGTTTCCTATTGCCATGGCTTTGTTTGGCAGCTGTAGTAACTCAGTGCTTCAGCTTTAACCATGGATTTGCTCATCCATGGCAGGCCACCACCATCCAGCTGTTTCCAAGAAACACACACATTGCACCGTGACATAACTGAAGCCATAAACACTGAGGTCCAAGTAAACCATTAACTACTAGTTACTAACTCATGGTATAAATTATACCTTCACTGAGATGCTGCATCATGCAAGGTATTGGTTCAGTCAGGGATTTAGCTCCTAGAAGGAATGAGAGGTTTTGCCCTTCAAACTGCCTTCTGGGAGTCACAGCAGGGGAAGGAACAGCACTCAGTGCTGATCAGCTGTCAGCATGCACCAACCCAGCATTTGAACTTCCCCACTCACGCTGCCATTAAGAGGCTGTTTCACATTAAGTTCTTATGAAGCTCTTCCAAATCCAAGTGTTTTCATACATGTATCATCCCAAGGTATACACTACCATCACAACCAATCTCTGCATCTTCCACAGGGTTTTATCAGTAAGTTTGGTTCAACATTCTCCACTGTCTCTCCTTTGGTCCCATCAAGTGTGCCAAAAATACTCTTAGGGACCAATACCATAAACAAATCCCTGAAATGGCTCCAGTGACTAACAATGCCCACTTGTGCTCTTCAGAAAAAGCCACAGTGAAGCCACTGGCAACTGAGCTATGATGCATCTCACCTGCCCTGAGACCTGTGCTCCCCTTCCCACAGGAGTGCAGGCAGCACAGCAAACACAGCTGTGCCAATGCCTCAGTCACTGGCAGTGCTCTGCTACCACAGCAGTGAGGTGTAAGACAACCAACACAAGCACCACACAGAGAGCACAAAGCCACTCCAAGTTCATGGTGAACCAGTGTTCCTCGCAGACATACGGAGGCTCTAACCAGAGTTTTCAAGTCACTTCAACAAAGCTGCAGAGTAATATGAAGATGTGTTACATTATAAGACCTTTATAAGCTTCAGAAGTTCCATTTCACAGGCTTCTCACAGCCTGAGTTACTCTGATTACTTAAGCCAGGGCTCTTTTCACCAAGAAAATCCTCATCAGCACCACAATGAGACTGTCTCACCACTGGAACTCCAGGCTCAAAATCTCCATCATTCCAGTAATTTCAGTCCTCAAGCCTACAGAAACATTTGCTTACCAGCTATTACAAAAAACTGTCAGTCAGCCTTAATATGTTCTTAAGCACTTTTCCTATCTCCCATAATTCTCACAGGCACATTCGTCCCTCCTGTACTGTATTCTTTTTCTCTTACCTTTTGAATTTTTATGAGTCAAACCAGGCAAATCAGTTTCAACCTCATTCCTTGATTCACTGTTCAAGGTTCTCCACTGAAACAGCAGTGAACTGTTTCACACATCCGCACCACCACCCCAGGTTCACTCTGCTGCTGCTGTCCAGCAACCACATCTGGTAGTGCACACCTCAAATACATCCGTGGCTCCTCCAGGAACTTAACAGTAAATTAATTCAATTTCTGCAGTTTCTATGACTGTTGCTTAGGCTCCATAAACAGTCTTCCCCACAAAAACAAAAGTTACATACACTAAACACATAACTGCAGCTCATTATAGTCAAAACTAGAAGAGATACATAGCATCAGTTACAGAGCCAATGCATCAGCAGATACAGAAGAGACCAGCCCCATGCAGCTCTGAAAGCTCAGCAAAGCTGTGAGCTGCTGTGCTTCAGGAACTGTACATTTTCACCTTTTTTTTGCAGAATCCTAATACTTTAATAAACTCAGCAATAAGGCCATTTTTTTCCTAAGTATTATTATGGCAACATTTTAAATAAAATCCTATGAGAACACTTATTGAAGGAGACAGAATCTGAGATCACATTCTCAGATTGCCAGCTCAGGCACACCTAATACAAAGCACTTGGGTGTTAAAAAGGCACATGAGCCATCACCAACATCAGGAACATCCAACCAAGTTCACGCTGTAAAATCAATTAGTTTTTGATTACTCACATTTAGGTTCAAACTTAAATCTTAATTTGCAGTCATTTAAAATTTCAACAGCTCACGTGAAACTCAAAACCTTTTGGAGTGTCCAGCTACCAGCTTTCAGGCAGTTTCTCTAACACATTTTATTGTTAAAATGTTTTTTACCTGAAAGAAAACTCCTAGTTCACTTGTGAGTTGCTAATGAACTCAAAATCCTACTTCAATTAGCTCCCTCTCTTCAGGTAACTTTACAAGCCCAGTAAAAGGCCTGTCACTTATGAAGACAAAAGGCCACCAAAAAGACTAATTGAATTGATACAATCAGAGTTAGATTCCACAATTCTTTAAAGCTGAGAGGATCCATTTATGCCTTAATAAAGGAGGAACTCCTGTTGCCTGCCCTCTTGCTACATGGCTGGCACAGGAGATCCTTACAAAGTTCTTTGACAGTGTATCTTGTTTTATAACATATTAACAAGGGGACTTAAAGTAGTTATTTGGGAGTATTCCCAGGCAATCAGAGCTACAGACCGTATGGATGAACTAAACTGCATGAATTGTTCTCATACACCTATGGATTATGTTGCTGAATTCTAGGACATACATAAGAACATTTCCTTTAATTTAAACTAATATTTAATGGTCTGATTTTGTTTTAAACCCTATAAGCAAAAACCTGCTTTATCAAACTCAAGACACAGAATAGGACAACTCTTGCCACAAACATACTCAAAACCAGATTCCACAGGAGTGAAGTAATATACATGTTTCTTGAGCATAACTATTAGGACCCAAAAAGGGTTCTTAGAAATCTGTCCCTATCTGTTGATAGGGAAAAAAACCAGTAACAAGTGAAATAAAACATCCAGTTTCTCTCCTGCCTCCATCTCACCCCCTGTTACAGCAGGAAAGCTCATCCACAGCACAATCACCAGGGCACAGCCAGGCAGCTGCTCTTAGTGCAGCAAACAGACCTTATCC
Organism: Acropternis orthonyx; assembly: GCA_035583155.1. Lineage (NCBI taxonomy): Eukaryota > Metazoa > Chordata > Aves > Passeriformes > Rhinocryptidae > Acropternis > Acropternis orthonyx. Next base: position 553,336 of record JAWWEU010000050.1, read on the forward strand.
TTGAAAATATTGGAATCCATCACCTGCTAAGCCAGCAGGGATGAGTCGGAGAATACAAGAAAGCTACTCATTTATGAGCTGGGTTAATCTTTTTTCCACTTTTCAGCCTACATCAGTAAAGCTGGCTGAGGGATTATGACAAAGTGAGCTCCAACAACTATCTGATTCAGGAAAAACAAAACAAGAAGCAAATCTGATCTGAATTACAACTCTGAGCCTTGTTTTTAATTCATATGTTTAGTAAGCCTGTTATTCTGCAATTAAGAGAATTCTCAAAATGCCCGTGGGTCAATGCCTTGCCTGATATATCAATGTAGCATCCACAGAGTACACCGTTCTGTGCAGTGTTTATGATAACTCACCAAAACCATTTCCCAGTTCAGTTCAATTAAAGGCTTATCAAAGGAGATACATTTTTAACAGAAAGGTAAAAAATTCTATGCCTGTTTTCTTCTCCATTTCACCTACTTTTACAGCTTTTGCTACAAACCTGATACAGTAGTTTAGTTCTGAAAATAATTCAACACCAAATCCATGGGGAACTAGAAAGCAATCTGTAGCAGATCAGATATAGCGCCTATTTCCCAAAGACTTGGAATGCATGTTACAGTTACATCTAGAAAGTAAAGCTAAAGTATATCACCAAGATGCCATAAACCAGGAGCAAGCTGGCTGCTCCACGCTGCATGCTGCCTAAAGAAACACCTGCGCATTTTCAAATCAACTCCAATGCCTGTCTACATTTCCGTATTAGTTCAAGCTGTAATCAGTATTTAACTCATCATTGGCAGTCACTACCCACCTTTAGGATTGTAAAACAATAAAAGACATTTCTAGTCTCATTACCCTCCCAGGCACCAACACTACATGACTTTGAGGCATCTGGACCAAATTTGCTCGAAAAATATTTTTGAGGAAAAGATGTCTTTAAATTAATTCAATCTTGGCATTTGCCCTCTGTGTATCACTTCAGTTTTGCAATTCTGATAGAGTAATTCTGGAGAGAAACATCTTGGGCACAGTCACATCATCTCCTTTTACAGCCTTTGAGCTCCCTCCAGGTCAGAACTCCAGTTAGCAGTCTACATGTAGGCTTTGGTGGAAAACAAGGCAAAACATCCTTCTTCTAACCTGCCTGTTCAGTTCTATGTGAAAAAGCAGGTAAATATAGCTGCCAGTAAATGAACAGCCTGGAAAAACACAAACTGCAGTAGAAAATAAAACCTTTAACGTGTGTGAAAAGGTTTTTGCCACGGCACTCTCCACACTGCTGCTCAGTGTGTTGTGACAGTGGCAGGACAGCAAGTAGGGTTAGTGTTATGGGGCTCAATATTACACACTGTTACTCGACACTTGCTCGGAGGAAAGCACATCAAAGTCAGCTGGATGACTTCAGCAGGATATTTTTCATTATTATTATTGCTAGGCCAAACAACACATACATATTTTGGGGTAGCAATTCTAGACCATTTATTTAAGCTACTTTCTCTTGACCACCAGGAGAAGAGTGCCTGTACTCAGATATGTTGATCAGCAGCCATGCACTGGATTTTGACCTTTGTTCTTCTCAGTTCTTCCCCTCATACCTCTCTGGCTTGAAGAATTAAGTAATAGACTTACACATGTCGGGGAGGTCACACGACTATATCCAAATCTAATAATTCAATCATCAAACTGCCTGTAATATTGGAAATGTGATATTAACATAAGATTGTGAATTGACTAAATTTATACATGAAAAATATCTGGACGGAAATTTGAAGGAACACTTATGTTAACACTTTAGAAACACAAGAAGGTTAAAACCACGAAGAAATCCAAATAAGAACTCAGACAGAACCTCAACTCTTCAATCATGAGAACATTCTGTTAGTCCTTTAGCCATTTTCAAAGCTTGTTGACCAAAAATGGGTTGACTTGCCCAGAGGGAAAAAAACACAACAAAACCAGTAAGCTCATCATAATTGTCATATATAACATCTTACTCTGTTATAGGGAACAGAATTCAACCTTTCATGACACTGGTACCAAAAGTAATGAAATCAGGGTTCTGGCAGGTATCTCATTTTTCTTATGACCCACCTTCACCTACTACACTCCTGCCTCTAAAACAGAGCTGAAGGTGAGCAAGAGAACCAGAAACTTCTACCATTACTGACTTAATAGACACCATCTGTTTAAAATACATATACACATTAACGACATCCACTTAATAGATTGCGGAGATATGAGCATTTAAACACACCAAATTGTTTATCCAATATCCTCCTTCAGCCCAAAAACCAGGTGAATCCAGCACAAGACAAATTGCTAAGGTTGTTTCTTTACAGAAGAACCAGTCATTGATCTGCAGCAAACAGGCTAAATGCTTCCAGCTGATTTTCCTCTAGTCTTAAAGAAGGATAAACTTAACACCTTTGCTTTAGCATTAAGTAGAAAAATAAGGCAGAGGCAATCTCGGGGGGAGATGAGGGGACCACTTGTCTAATTAAACCAGAAGAACTTAAGGTTTGTGGAGCACAACAGGAACAATTAACACAGATACAAAAAGTAAGGTATAAATAATCCCAGTCAGGAAGGCCCGTGTGCTATCCCAGATGCAAACCAGTACAGCATCACGCCACAGAGCCTGTCAGCTCCAGCCCTACCTCACAGGAGGTGTGACAGCTGAGTCACCAGCCAACCCCGAGAACAAGAGGTGCCTCGGAACAGCCCTTCGACCAACTCCTTCAGCAGGGACCTACTTAACAACGGATCCGAGGAAATTACAGGACAGACATTGCTGCAGCACCACCTACAAACCTCACCCACCACAGACTGTCCCATCCCTGGAAATACCTTCTCAAGGCTGCAGCAAGTAGTTACCAGTCAAAAAATATCAGGTAAGTCTTCCAGAATCAACAGAATCACAACCACAAAGATGTATTTATTACATTTACTTAGTCACAATCCTTATCCAAAGTCCAAAAGCAGCCAAGCCAAGCTGTAGGGTTCACTCAGAAGCAGCACCATTAAGAACGAAATGGTGAAAATATTTCTAAATGCATTAACTAACAGGTACTTTCAATTAATTATTTTTTTATATAGTTATACATGCATCAGTGCTCTTAGTACTGCTCAGTGTGACAATGCTGTGCACATGATTAGCTTTGAAAGGACTGTATGTTTATAGTCCTGAGGAAATGGAGCTCAGCATACATTTATTTTGTATGTAACGTTTTTTTCTTTGAAATTTCCTGACAGTACATGCCAGCATGAAGTGAAATGATAGGTGGCTTCCATGACAGTGAACTACAAGCAAGAGAGCCTGAGTCACACCTATCTAATCTCTTAAAGAGAGAACAAGAGGTTAAAGAAAAAAGAACAAGCTTTTAAATAGGCTGAACGAGACAAGCATTGCCTCATCTAAGTCCTGCCTCAAGGAGTATTGAGAAGAAAAGGCCCTTCTTTAAACAACGGAGATAAGATACAAGTTAGCGATACACATCTGTTGGGCTAACCTGCAGCATCCAGCCTTGCCAGGGAATTCAACTGCTCACCAGCAAAAATCCTGGTTCTTCCCAATGTTTCTAATATGTAATATCCATCAGTAGATCTCAAAACATGGTAGGAATGAGGAAAAGCTTTCTTCTAAAATTACTGTAATACATGAAAATCAGACACTTAACCCAACCTAAGCTCGGGACCCCACCACGGGGCTGACATGCCACAGCTCCAGCTCCAGCCACACCTCTGCACTCCAGTGGAAGCACAGCCCTGCCCACAGAGCATGGCCACGCACACTCCAATGGTGTGGACAGCAGTCAGAGCAAGAATTCTGAGCAAACAGCTTTATGGACTCAAAAATTATTTTTAAACAGGTCAGGATTGTATCTTAGCATAAATGCCTGTTTTTAAAAACTTAAATTGAAGCGTAGCCTGTTATATCAGGCAGATCAAAACACAAAGCAACATCACCCATGAATAAAACCCTCCAAAACCACATTAGGAGCCCCATTTCCCTTGTATCGGGTAATAAAGTAGCATCCAAAAAGACCATGAACCCAGGCAAGGCTTCACCAGCCCAATACATTTTTAGTAGTCAAGTTGTTCTGTCAGTGATATTTAAGCTCTTATAAAAGGGAGAAAGAAGAGCCCAGTTGTAACATCATTGACAAATCTGCCAGTATGGACAGTGTGTAACTTACTACTCTTCTGTAAAAAACCTTGTAGGAGAACCCCAGAACCATTCTGATCAACACACATGGCTCTGATCCTTGGGAGAGATCTTCAACTGCCATCACAAATCACACACTACAGGCTGGAAGCTCCCACACACCCTACAGGAAATCTGAAATTATTATCTATTAATAATAATTACTAATTTCTATTGTCCTCTTGATTTCCTAAATTTAGGCCTAAGCAACTCTTATTTTCAGCCTGAAAACTACTTCAGTGCTCACTTTGTGGATGCTTCAGCTGCCCTCCCAGTCTCTGACTTTAGTTTAAAAAATGGGCCTGAAGCTCAACAAATAAGGGGAAAGGTGCCCTAAACCGAACTATTCCACTCCACTTCCTACTAAGATAATTCCAAACCCTCTGGTTCAGAAATACATGACAGCTACAGAGGGTTGTAAATAAACTTACAAACACATTGAGGTACCCTGAGGTAGAGGGACCCAGCTATTGTTTGCCCAGAATATTCTAAAAGAGGGTAAAAACACATTATAATTAATTATGACATCTGGTTATGGAGTTCTTGATGGGAGACAAGGTTGGAGTGCTGGACAAGGCAGTCATCAGATGTTGATTCAAGAGTTATCCCATCCATAGCAAGTTAGATAGACAGCAAGTTGGAGAGCAGACAAAGGACCCAACCTGAACCCCCAGGCTGGGAGGCGCAGAGGAGACAGGAAAGGCACAGGAGTCAGCAGGACACGCAGGACAGAGCTCGTGTAAAGCCAGAAAGGGAAGTGTTGATGCCTTTTGTTTCTGTAGAACCCAAAGGAACAAGTTACTCCTGTACAGAAAGTGACTGTCATCATTTCAAGGACAAAAATCACCCAAAACTGTAAGGAGGCAAGTATTTTCTTAGGTACTTCACTGGCCTTAGCCTGGATATATGTTAGACTCTGGGCATTTGGTGCACACATCCACTGAATCTACTCCAAGTGAATGAACTAGAGCTTATACAGAAGCCACTAACTCTTATTTTAATTTTGGGCATATTAAACCAAACACAGTCTTCTCTGTGGCCACCTCCCATCACAAACTGGACTCCAGAACCCAGACCCCCATGAAAAAGCAAAACCTCAACCTGCTTCAGAATCATCTGTGTTCAGTGTTGTACTTGCTCCAATCAACACTGAAATCAGATGGGAATGCCATGAAGCACACGTGGAACAGGAGAGCACTTCCAGAAGCAGCCCTTCCTAGGTGCTTCCTCCGATCCCTATTGTATTCCCAAAATCCTTTGTTCTAATGCCCTTCCTACACCATTTAAGCAGCAGTGTTACCCCCACGATGCAGCAGTACCCAAGGGGAGCAGCAATGCCCTTACAGAGTAACAGTGCCCAAAAGGGCTTCCAAAATCCTGAGATGTTATTTTACAAGAACTTGGCACATGAAGAAGGGCAAGCAATCCAGTCTGTACACTGACAGCAGTCACTCCACCGTGGTCACCAGAGAAACCAGGGATTGTCTTTTCCTGTGTGCCCACCCATAATCTGGTTTATCCAAGAAGTTCCATGAACAAATAACAGCACGAAGCCACAATACAGGGGCTTCTCCAGATTTCAGAGAATCTCGTGTGCAAAACACCCGCGCAAAAATTATAATTCTTATCTAAAGCACAAATAAAAAAATTCAACAAGTGAGTAAGTGGATAAATTGAAGCAGTTATCAAACAAAAAAATCTGGCTTTGCCACAGTGACTGGTCACTTCTCACTGCCAGACAAATCAAGATCCACCCTGCAGAAAAACCAGCCTCAACACAGAACGTGAGATTTGTTTCATTTCCGAAGGTTCCTGCACCATTAGATTCTTCTCTAAAGAAGAGACTTCATTGTTACGGCAATTAGTATTCCTCCACCCCGGCAAAGGGAGGAAAAAAAAAAGCTCTGAAAGGGTAATCGAGCCATTTCGCAGCTTTGCCTCCTTACTCCACCCAGTCTGTTCCCTGCTCAATGGCTGCTCACAGCATCCACAAACATAAGAACAGCACCAGAAACACAGAAAAACGAGATCCCCGAGAACAAGCCAGAAATTTCCAATGCATCTTTCAGTTTAAAAATATTTTCTTTGTTTAGTTCCCTAACATAATCTTCCTATTTAACAAAATGACTCTAAGGGAAAATAACACTCCGAGAGCAGACCCTCCCTCTCCCGAAAACCAGCCGAATGCTGCACAATCATTTACAAAATGATCATCACTGAACGGAGGAGGTTCTTTAACCACCACCTTCTAATGACATGAACAATACTGTCATAGGAACATACACTTAGAAGAATCACCACAAAAATACGTAATTCAGCCAGCTCAGTATGCCCAAACATTTATTTACAGTATTAAAGATTTTTAATATAGCTTAGATTAACCTTCCCCCATCCCTGGTAGGTAATTCATTATGAAAGGACTTGACCTGCACCAACCAAGCCCACTGCTGCAGCACTGCCAGCGAGGAAATGGTTCCAGTGATACCATGGCAAAGAAAGGGAAGGTGTCACATTATTATTGGTATTAAAGGTCAAGTTTAATTGCATCCACCTTAAACAGAAAACAATAAAAAAAAAAAAAATTTCTCACGCCCACAGAACTGAGCAAACCCCAAACTTTCCAAGGGAGGCACCACTCCCACCCCCCAACTTCCATCAAAAGCCCTGCCTGCGCATAACCTCCTGCCGAAACAAAACCTCGGGAGTAGCAATAAATACAGGATTTTAGCAAACTATTAAGCTATTAAAAGGTTTTCAAGCGAAGCCTTGTGCACCTGCAGCCACCCAGGCAGCGATATGACCCCCAGAAGGAGATTAGACCTCCCTCCCCCGTTTTACTGCAGCTGGTTCTGAAGGTATGAGCCACCTCCTATCGCTGCTGCCCTGCTGAGCACTGCAGGAAAACGGGGGATGCGAGACAAATTCTGAAACAACACCTACTCCTTTCCCTGGATTATCAATTCCCGTCTTGTTTTCGGTGCCGCGGCCGCGCCGGCGAACTGGGCCATCGCCCTGCCCCGGGAGAGGGGGACAGGGGGGAACCCCCGGGAGGGACCGGGCAGGGATGCTCGGGGTCCCCTGGGCGCGCACACACACACCGGGCCCCTCGCCTCGGTGGGGTTTTTTTACGGCCGTTTCCCCCGGCCCGCCGTCTCCTCCCGGTTATTTGCTAAGTCACGGATGGAGCGGCGCGGCCAAGGAGGTGCGGGAGGGGGGGGTGGGGGAAACACCCGGGCCCGGCGGGAGCGGCGGGGCGGGCGCGGAGCCCTCGCCGGGCCCTGTTTTCCTGCAGAGTCACGGCGGGAGCGGGGCCCGCGGCCCGCGGAGCCGCCCCCGGCCCGGTCCGGCGGGGACACCCCGGGCCGGCCCCCCCCCGACCCCCGCCCCGCCCGGTCCCTCCTCCCCACCGGGCGCGGCCGCCAGTTTGAGAGCGAGCACCGAGCGGGAGGGGGCGCGGGGCGCG
>JAWWEU010000050.1:561093-602767 GCA_035583155.1 Acropternis orthonyx
GGCACACACCAGGAATACTGGGAACACACCAGGGACATTAGGGACACACCGGGCACACTTGGCACACACCAGGAATACTGGGAACACACCAGGGACATTAGGGACACACTGGGCACACACCAGGAATACTGGGAACACACCAGGGACGTTAGGGACGCACCGGGCACACTGGGCACACACCAGGAATACTGGGAACACATCAGGGACATTAGGGACACACTGGGAACACATCAGGGACATTAGGGACACACTGGGCACACACCAGGGACATTAGGGACGCACCGGGCACACTGGGCACACACCAGGAATACCAGGAACACCCCAGGCACACACCAGGAATACTGGCCCCCAGGTGACGGGAGCTCCGGGAACTCACGGTGTCCCTGTGAACATTCGCAGGGTCAGTACGGACACAGCCGCGCTTTACACCTGCAAGCGAATGTTTGCATAATCCACAAACCCCACCGGGGTAGATCTCCAAGCGTCCCTGGTTTCACGGAGCTGGCAAACCAAGGCACAGCCCGCCGTGGTTTAACCCGCCTGCTCACAAGAGGCACTGGCAGCAGAGTCGTGCAGGACGTGGCCCCCCTGTGTTTAACAACACAGCCCAGCGGCTGTGTCCATCGGAGTCCTCCCCTCAGTTTGCCATTTGAATCCCGCTGGTGTCGGGTTGTTGGGAGTGCCAGGGACAGCAGTGCTCACCCAGGGGCTCTGCACAACACCAGAGATGCCCTGGCAGAGAACCTGCAGCTCCAGGACAGTGACCTCGCAGCTCTCTGAAATGCTGACCCCAGACAAGAGAGGTAACTGCACGTGTAAAATTATCTAGAGAGCAAAAACCCTGTAGGAAACTCCAAGGGACGCTGGAAATGCCGTAATCAAAAGCTGTACAGTCTTATCTGTCACTCCTGTGAGCAGGAAGGGAGATTACTAATGTACCGGTTATGTAATGGGTCTCTGTGTGGGTACCCAGGGCACCTGAGGGTGCTGCTGTCACTGCCACCTGTGCTGGGGCCCATGGGCTCTCTCTTGCTCTTTCTTGTGTTATTTGATACCACAGTGAACAACAGCAGGCTGTGCAAACCCCACATTCAATGCAGGGCTGCTGAGGCAGCCAGCAAAAGTTTTTGACTTATTTTTTTTTAATTGACTAGATTCCAAGTTTTAGATCCATTTAAAACTTGAAAATTTCTCACCTAGAGACGGTGATGTTGCACACATTCCCAAATGCACCAGCGGTGTGCAATATGGACTAAAAGTGAAGAGCAATTCAGTTTCAATATAGTGATTTCTTCAATATATTGAAACTTTTGAGTGAAGAATTTCTTCATGGAAAGGGTGGTCAAGCATTGGAAGGGGCTACCCAGGGAGGTGGTGGCGTCCCCATCCCTGGAGGCGTCCAAGGAACAACTGGATGTGGCACTCAGTGACACAAGGTGGTGATTCGTCACAGGTTGGACTCAGTGATCTGGGAAGACTGTTCCAACCTTTATGATACTATGATTAATATTATTAATTAATGATGAGACAAACCATTGGACAAGTCAATAGGCCACATTTCCAGTGAGGAGCCAATGCAGTGTGGGTCTGACCCCTTTGTTAATGAAAAACAGTCAAACCAGAGAAGCATGTGTCAGCATCCCGTACCAGCATGCCAAGGATGCGTTCAGATATGTTCCAAAACAGAGGATTGGATCTGGCCATACTCTTTGGGGATTTTTTTCCGCACCCAGTATTTCTAAATTTCTGTACTGACCAGTGGCAATAGTCCTTCCCTTCTGTGGCAGAGAGAGCATTTCTGGTTCACATGTGAGGCACTTGTCAGGGGTATTTCATAGACACATAACCATGAGAAACACAGGGGACTGAAATTTAGGGGAACACTTTCAAATGGTTGCCCAAATTACCTTAACTCTACCTTAATTTGTTTGCAAAGCAGGCAAAACTGCTCTGACTGCCTCAAAGTTCTAATATGTCAAGTGTTTTGGGGTGTGTACTCCAGTGATAATTAGCATCTACACAAGTAATTAAATCTGGTTCTGAGATTAATGAATTTTCCAAAGATCTTTAGGACACAGACATTTTATTCCCCTTTTACAGCTGGCCTTCCTTGTAATATCATTGCTTGATACTGGGATGGAAAAAAAAATCCCAGCTGCCAGCACAGCTGAACCATGAGGAGTCTCAGAGCCCATTTTTCTTGATCATTTCCTTGATTGCCACCAAGTACCTCGATAACAGCAAACACAGACCCTGCACCTGAGCAGGGAGGTACAAATCCAAATTGCACAACTCCTTCTGATTCCAACTTCAGATTTTTCTTCAGGATATTCCTGAAGTCAGCACTTGCAGCTTGCACAGCCCTTCTGCAGCAGGAGCCAGGCTTCTTCAGGGGAGCTTTTTGCCATCTGGGGAGGCACACACAGCGGTAGCTACTACAGCTGAGATTGTGATTCCAAACATCCCATAAGCCCTTGTCACACGCTTCCTGCTAAACATGGAAACTGGATTCATTGATAATTCATATGTTGCCTCTGAATGAAAGTTGTCATTAATATTCTACGCTTGTGCATATTTGTGTAGCAAAGCACCCGCAGCGGCTGTACCACTGCAACCAGCTCAGGTACACGTTTCACATCCGTGGCAGTGCCTGACCTACAAAAAACACGAGCTGTTACAGTCACAGACCTCTGAAAGAAGAGAAAAAGTTGCACAAAAATGCCTCCACAGATTTGAACTGAAAGATGAGCACAGTTTTTGGTCATGACTGAATTCTGGGGACACAAATACGGTCATTACAAGGTGCCTAAGCACATGCCAAAAGAAAATTAACTTCTAGCTGTGTCTTGCCGTTCAATTTAATGAGTCAATGGGCATGTCTACCTGTGTCATTAACCCTGTCACTGGGATAAATCACAAGAAATGAGGATTTTTTTTCCTTCTTTTTGTTCACTAGTGAATAGTGACTTCTCTGTGGTTAAGGAAAGACTTGTCTCTAGAACCACAAATCATGCACTTTATTGTTTATAGGTATATAGGGTTTATAGGTGCAAAAGTTTTAGCAGCCCCACTTCCAGTACTCATTGTGGCCTTTCCTCTACATTATGAACATGAAGAAGAGGGCAATCTGTGTGTCCCTCTCTACCCGACATTCTTAATAGCATTAAAAAGAAAAGATAAACAAATCCTGTGTCTAAGGTATTTCAGTGTTGGGAACCTTGGCCCTGTGCAAAGTCTTCACCTGCTGCAGTAGAATTTTTCATGGAAGTGAACCTCTTGTCTAATTAAGTATGAAGAAAATGAAAATTAAATTTTCAGCAAGTGCTATGGTTTTACTGCTAGAAGCTCCTATGCCTGTTTTTATTCCATTTTGCTTCTCACCTGGACTGCTTATCACATAGACTTCATAAAGAGTTTATGCTACTTTCAGGGACAATGTACTTCTATACCTTGATTCAATAGTCTTTGGTTAGTCTTTGATACTCCAGTAGTATTCCAATGGATTACTTTCACGTGGTTCCTTCTTTAAACTCACATGTTCGTTCAGCAACTGCTTTTTCTAGAGCCAAAGGATGAAAGTCCAGGTACAAGTAGCATTTCAGCTGCTTATCAGTTCTGTTTTCACTGGTGTCCCCTGACACAAACATGGTTGCTCACCCTTGAGGTGCAGTGTTCCCTGACAGTGGTCCTGGCTCCCCTGGTAGTCCCTCCCAGTTTATCTGCTGGTTTCTCTGTGTTTTTGTGAGACTGTAATCAGTGTCTGCTCAGCCTCACATTCACCCTCTCTGTCCCCATATAGGGGGATGTTAAAAATGTCCCTTTTTTATTGTAAGGCTGTGAAAGCAGGTGTTGCATATAATAACATTGTTAGAGTTTTTAATGTAAGAGTGTTTATTGCCATACAAGAAAATCTTTTCTGTTCCCAAAATCTTAGCATTTATAAGAATTACACTTATTCAAGAACAAATATACTTATTTTAAATGCTTTTCTTTAATAGTTTCAGCAAATTATTCCATATATCTTCAAAATGTTTTTCTGAGTTACAGTGAAGACCAGTAACAAGCACAGTCCTATTAAAAGCATGATAAAGCAGTGCAGAGATAATAAAGGATCCACCTTTTAATTTAATTGGGCATGCACTTTTTGCCTGCAAAAGCTGCACACAGGTCTCATTCTAATGCTGCAGCTGAACATGCAGATTAGGTCATCATGGCTCCTGTAGCTAAACAGGATAATTTGTGCATAAGTACCTGATTTGCATAGAAAACTGCTGCAAAGGCCCTTGCTGGTATTTGGGACTGGATTAATTGCTCCTGGGTCTCCCAGATGTGCTGCACAGCTGCAGTTCAGCAGTTTGGATGGACTCCAGCACAGTCCTTGTGTACCTCAGCATCCCTTGTCCACTCACCTGTAACCTGTAGGAGTCACACTTCAGGTGAAATAATAGAAATTACCATTGTTAGAGGCAGCAATGTAAGGTTGCTTCCCAAATCTGTATCAAAGTAAAACAAGCAGAAATAACCTAAGAGTTGGGGAAAATAGGCCAAAGCACATGAGCATGAGACAGTAGTGTTAAAAGAGGGGAGCACAAACTAACATTGATGTATTCTTAATCCACAGTTATCCCAGATTTGGATTAAGCTGCCTTCTGGAGGGGTTTCCAGGGCCCTTTTTACATTTAGGTCTTTACCCTTGGTCACTAGAAGCATTTTTCCTTCTAGTGGGTTTATGTTTTGAAAAGGATAAGATAAACTTTTCTGCCCTGTGTATCACTGGCAGTGCTGCTGAGTCAAAAGCACAGTTGAAAACAAAGCAAATGTGATGCTTTTTTAATTCTTCAAATTCCATTGCTAATTATAGTGATGTGTAGTCATGTATGTTGTTACTGCTGACACTATCCACCCCTCTTCTGAATTCCTTTCGCTATATTCCTTTTCACTTGCAATAATAAAGCACTGCCAGCAATGCTAAGTGACACTGCTTGCATTTTATAGAATCACCATGGGGTATATAGAGTATATATAGATTTTTATATAATCATCATCAAAGGATGCTTTTATTGCACTGAACCTAATATTAAAAGTTGTTCTTGTGTTACTCTTCGTGCTTTTATAATTTCATTGTTTATATATAGCACAAAAAAATCCAGAATTTGCTTCCAAGTGAAGAGTTTCTTTCCTCTGGGTTATTTCAGCCATAGCTATTGCTTTGTTGTTGCAGAGTCATGAGCAGCCCTGTGTCTGTCCCAAAGGGAGTGACTGCCCTCGTGGTGTGTCGTGCTGACCAACACCTCGCTGTGCTCCACAGGTGGATGGATGGGCTTCGTTGCTGAAGTTACTCACACACTGCAGAGGAGTTTGTCACTACAGGCTGAGGTATGCAGGGAGCCTGGTCAGTACCTACTGGGAAGGTGACATTTAATCTTACTTGTCTTCTAAACAGCAATATAATCCTGAACAGAAATACTTCCTCTTACAGGCAAAATTAATGCTCTTCTCCTAGTGTACAATCTATTTAGCTAACAAACCTGTACCAGCTTTAATAAACTGACAATCTATTCCCCCATTAAAAACAGCAATGTTTTACAACAAAAATAACTATTCAGAAGTGTAAATGCCATACTGAGTCTTCGTTTTTTTAAATTTTAGTATATTTATTATTACCAGAAAATGAAAATTCTCTTTTAGATTAGAAACTATTGTTTGTCAGCAACATCATGGATGTTATTGGTCTAACTAGAAGGCTGAGGAGTTGCAATAGGTGTGTGCTGAGAGCCCCATCAACTTCAAAAAGCTGGTTCGAGTTTCTTTCCAACAGGAATAGTGCAGCTTCCCTACAGGCAGGAGGTAGGTGGCTGAAATGCCGTGTGATTCATGGCCATAAGAATGCACCACCAACAACCCATGCATGGATACACACCCTAATCAAATTATACATTTGACACATTCTTAAACTGAAACTTTCTGCAAGCAATTACACATGTTAGTGATGCTGTGATTCAGTGTGGTGCTGGCTGGTGATGAAACACTGCAGGGCTGCTCCTCATGGCACCAGGAAACAGGAAACTTAGCCTGCCTCTTTACCACTGGTTTCCCTCTGAAGAACAGCTATAATTAATATTATTTTATCTTAAGTGATTGTGAAGCAGGACAACTTGGAGACATCATCTGTCACAGTAGGTGTTTTCTAGTAAATTTACTGAAAATTGTAAATGGAAGAAAAAAATCTGTGGTTTAAAACTATTGTCAGACAACAAAGACAAAGGCACAGCGCAGGGCAGAGCTTGCTGTGGCTCTTGGGGCACTGCAGCTGCTGCCCAGGGAAGTGCAGCTTTGGGAACTGTAAAAGGACAGAGGCGGTGAAAGGGTTCGTTCTGTGGTACACAAACACAAACACTGCTTTAGTCAATCCCTTCTGGCTGCAACTGTAATTCTGAATAGGGAGGGAAAGGGAAGAAAGAAGGAACATCTGTCCATTTTTGGAAAAGTTACAAATTCTTAACACTGATACACTGTGATGTCCTGTGCTTTGTTCTCACGGGAACGCCTCTTCTTTGGGGCAAATCATTTCATGTCTCTTGAATACTTCTTAAAACATTTCCAATGCCAGCATTATTCATTCATGTTTATGAAGTCTTCTTTGGTTTGTGCTTCACTAAATGTCACCACAAAAATTAGTATTATCAAGTATTGGAAAAAATCTCTTCCCAAACTAGTGGTGAAGGTCTTGGTGACTGTGATGGAATTAATCATCCAACTGGTCTGCAGTGTTTATAGCAGATAGTGAATTTGCCTCCACACTCTGCTGGCTGGAGACCTCTCACAGACCTTTGGTGTACTTCTGTTATTTGTTCTAAGCATCATTTACTGCCCTCAGTGACCTCATTATCTTTATATCTATAATTAGCAAAAGATACATTTTAGGATATGACATTTTTGGCCAGGTTAGAAAGTCCACTTAATTAAGATTGCTTTGGAAAGGATGGATTGCCCATGACACTCCACTGGATTTTCTGTATTCCTTCCAAATAGGAAACTCTAAACAAGTATCATTAAACTAATGTGTATTACCTAAAAAAATTTATGAAAGTCTGTGCTCTGGTGGTTTTAAGAGCTCTCTATGAAAGAAGGGGTAGAACTTTACCTGAAGGTAAAAAATCAGCGTCCAACCGTGACATAAGAATTTGCAGGCAAAACTTCCACTGGTGAAAGGAGATTATAGTTATGTAATAGAACGTTTTAGTGAATAGTTTCACAGTTCAATAAACTATATGACTGAAGGAGACAAGGGGAAGAATGAGCTCAGCAGATGACAGGACATGATTTTCAGAGTGTTTACCTTTTGTTTTACGCTAGTACTCCTTCTGGCTTAGCCAGGAATGATCCACAACTGTAACCAGCAACAAGATGCAAGACTTGAATTATAAAAATTACACTTGTGAAGTTCAGTTTGTTCTCGTTTTAAACCATAGTGATAGCCTTGGTTAGAAATGGTGTTAATAAATAATGACAATCCTTATTTGGAATTGAGAAGGATTTCTAATTGAGAATGATATACTAATTCTTTAAAACATGGCAATGAGCTCGTCTTTGGTTCATTTACAGTCCCAGTAGATTTCCATTTGGCCTGGAGAGTTTTCTCTGTCCCCATTTTCAGGCTTCATTGCGTTATCTGTATTCACTGTTTTATCTCCTATGGCAGCTTCTTCATTATTAAGCAGGCTCTGAGAAGGAGAGATTGGATTAGAACAGTTTTGTCATCTTATGGTGCAAGACAGTACAAAGTATCTCCTAACATTTCTGACATACTGATAAAGCAGATTTATTGATATGAACTCTATCTAACACATCTGATCTGTACAGTCTTTGCAGAACTACTCTGGAATTTTTCAAAAACAAGCAAGCAACTAATTTGCCTCTTTTAAGGACTTGTGCAGGAGGGTGTAGCACAGCCAGAGCTGCTGACCCATCCACAGAGTCTGAGAACTGCATAAATAGGGATTTTTTGTTTGCAAAGTTGTTTCATCCCATAGCAATATTTCCTAGGATTCTTATTTCTTAGGACTTAGAATTCACCGGCCTGATGGTGCATAACACAACTGAAGGAAATACCTTTTGTTTTCTTTTAAGTTGCCAATGCAACCATAATTTAAAAAAGCCAAAACCCAAAACAAAATACACAGTGTTGGGAAGGGCAACTGATTGACAATGTGCCAGAATAATGGAGTTAGGTAAGGCTGTTAAAAAGCAATTGAATTATGTTAAAACAGTAATAACTACCATGGGAGTCTGGACTGTAAAATGTTCAGCTGTAATAGCCCAACAGTCAGTTCTGTAAAATTCACCTTTGTGTAGCCACTTGCACATCTGTAGGAATAGGCATGTCCACAACTGGTGAATGCCAGTCCAGGAGCTTCATTTTGGGGCAGTTGTGTGTGCAATTCCCATGGATCACAGAGTTTCTGTTGCAGAAGCAGAAAGAAATTAAGCAGCCCAGCAACTGCTAAGAGTTACTGTAGTGAGTTTAAAAGAAAAAGTAAGTTGCAAGGGGAAAAAAGGGAATAATTTGGGAAAAGTGGATTGGTTTTTGGAGGGCCTGATACTCTTGTATGGACTGCTGTGTTCTCCATCCCCTACCTTGTCCATCTGCTGATGCTCGGGAGACCTTCACCTTTTATTTTCAAGTGAGCAGAGCTGGGCTCCACGTGCCAGCAGAGCTTTCAGTAGCATTCTTTGAATGCAGAGAGATGCCTGTAGGCAATTCCAGCAACACAGCTTTTATTTTCCTTTTCTTGACAGGAAAAGACCAAACACTGAAAACAGTGATGATTGCCTCTTAATAACCAAAAAATCAAGTAAGTTTTAAATACCTAGAAACAAATTCTCAAGGGCAAATAAACAAAAAACATATCCACCTTCATCCTGAGACATCAGCCTTCAGAGCAGGTAACCTGCCAGGTTCTGTGTTCATCATTATGTACTTTATACAAATCACTTTTTTTAGTTCAGGGTGGTTTTCCCACAAGGGAATCTTTCCATGCTCCAAGTTAATTATGTTTCTCTTCTCTTGAGTTTCTTTACTACCTAGAAATTTAAGCTAATGTAGTCTATTTTAGGTTTTTAAAAGTGCTCAGTGCTACAATAACTGTGTACTAATCTAAAAGAGATTATAAAAATCTGAATGCAGGGAAGTAGAGGACAGCTAGAGATCATCCTAGTTCTCCATCCTGGTTCTGGCCAGGACAGGGTTAATTTTTAATACCATTCCTAAACCACAACATTCTCACAGAACATAACATCTCTGGGCTGGCTGAAATAGTTGTCCTGAAGTAGTCCTGCATTATCCTGTGCAGAATGTGTACATTTTAATGAGGTGAGTTAATCCCTATATTCTAGGAACAGACCTTGATAGCATTATCTGTCATTACTTACAATACTGTATGAATTAGAGTGCACAGAGATATTCTGGGCCTGCCGGAGCAGTTAAGGAAAAACAACCTTTTACAGGGCACTAAAATTGAGTAGCTTACAGGCATTTGGCTCGAGCTGGGGTTGGTATCAGCAGGGACAGCTATAACAGAGAGAGGGAGACACACTTTCCTAAGATAACACTGGATGCTGAGGTTTTGTAATAAATCCCTTGCCTCACAATTTCCATCATCCTTGTGCGCACCTGGAAGTCTTCAAAGCCTGTTAGCAAAGAGCAACAAGTGTCCCACTGACCCCTAAGATGGGGAAAATAAAACACCAGCAGTGCTAAATGTCATGCTTGGAAATGGCAATCGTATGTGTTCAGCAGCCCTTTACCCGCTGAAGATTAAAAAATAATGTGAGTCCTTGCTGGGGGGATGCATCGCCAGTCAGAGAAATGGAAAGCTCTGAGCTCAGAGAGAGCTGAGCCCGGCGAATGTGCTGGCAGGAGCCTGTGCCAATGAGCTGTTACCTAATAACTTGGTAATTCAAGCTCTGATACAGAGTCAGGGAGCACAAGGGGGCCTCTTGTAGCCTGGCATTTAGAGGCCTGAAACTGAAAATCAGCTAAAATTACTGGATTATTTCTTTTATATATTAATAGTCCAATGTTTACATGAGCTCTGAGACATAAAGGGGAGCAAAGTGGAGTTACATGTGGCTGTAAAGCCAGAATGGAGAAGTGGGGTCAAATAATCAAGCAGGAGCCTTTCTAGTGTAACCCTTGAGCAGTGAGGGCTCTGCAGTCCAGCAGTGATGAGGCACTGTTCCCAGGAGCAGGTATCAACAGTACATGGAAGGTGCTGGAAATGCAGACAGGTCAGCAGGTGCACTAAGAGCCAGGTGCACAGCAGTGCCTTTTGTCCCCATGTCCCAAGGGACCATCGGGGTGACCTGAAAAACAACCGTGGTGACTACAGAGGGGAGTGATGCTGCTCTGCAGGAGGAGGCTTCTGGAGGGCAAGGAAGTTCCTGCAGTGGCTGGTGGTGGTTGTGGTTTGGTGTGTGAGTGCAGGACTCACCCAAAAATTCATATGAAGATTGGAAGTAAATGGATTAGTAGAAGCTCACTAGGTAAAGGAGAGTAAAGGCTGCTCAGGGGTAGTCAGAGGTGGTGCTCATGCTGGTAAAGGCTCCCTAAAAAGAAGTAAGAGTTTCCCGAAAACTTCTCCAGCATGAATGCAGGAAAATCAGTTGTCCAGCTGAAAAAAAGGTTAAAAATAATGTGAGGATGGCAATTTGATTAATTTAGCATTCATTCCTGCCTTAATGAATATCTAGAATACTTTCTTCCACCTTCTTTAAGCTTATGGAAAGCCTCCGGTGAAATCACCTGGAGCAGGTCCTTCAAATTGCAAATGGATCTTCAGTTTAAGGAATGAAGTCAAAGCAGTGAATACAGCCCAGGTTCAACCGGTGACCGCATTTCTGTGCAAAGATTGTAATTAGCGAAGTACATTCTTTTCAGATCATTCGTAATGGATGTAAGAGCTTGACATTATCTACTTACTGTATCCCAAGACCGGCTTAAAACCATTGCAGAACCTCCTCATGGCACGTTGGAAATGGAGTAGAAAATTTGAGGACTTGCATTAAGTCCTTTAAGATCTTGTAGTAAAATTAATTTTCATAGGAGAACCTCAGCTGTGTCACTGGGTTACACTGACAGCACTCTAAAATTCTGTACTGATTTATTTCTGTGCACTTCATTCTTCATTTTCGATTGCTTTGCTTCTTGTGGAGTAATTTACATATATGCAAAATTAATGTAAAAAATAAATCAAAATTGTGGGCTTTCTCACTAAGGTTTTGTAAATTCTAATAATAGAACAGGGTGCAAAGCAAGTGGAGAATCTTGCCTTCAGGCGTTTGAGTCTGATTTCATCGCATTCATATCCAGTTCTTTGTTTTGATGTTATTCTTAATTTATCGGTATTTTTACTAATTAAAAAAATACTCAATAAACTACTCCATGCAAAAATTGTTATGAAACTCAACAGCTAATACACATTTTAATCTGGAGTGTTGAGAATGATGGTGAGAAGCAAGGCAGGATGGAGTGGGGGTAGGGAATTTGCAATAATTTAAAGAAATTGGAGGAGAAGGCAAGAAGCTCATTTTATTCCCATTTAGCAATTAAAGCAGGATTCTGTCTTTATCCGTCACAGGAGACAGAGGGAAGGAAAGAGAGAAGGGGGTCATGAGCTGGGTGTTTGGCTGTGAATGTACCCATTGTGATGGGAGAGGTAAACACAGCAGAAGAGAGAAGTTGCTGTTGGTATCCACGACCAAAAAATGTCTGAGCAGGGTGGCTATCGGCAGCAGCTCTGTAGCCCCCATATTAGCCAGGTGGCCAGTTCCCCACTTAGCCTGCCAAGTGAGTTGATCATCAGCTTGGAGCCAGACAGAGTGCCAGGTGGCCAGATCCATCACTCAGCATCCAATTAACAATGACACTGGTTTGGAGCCAAGCGGAAAGGCGGCTCTGCAACACCAAAAGGGACCATCACCAGTCCAGTCCCTGCAGCAGGTCCAGCTGCGTTCAGTTTCTCTAGAAAGTTTGGGCTTTTTGAGACTTTGCCTTGCATTGTTTTGGGGGTGGTTTTTAAGCAGTAAAGCTCCCTAAATCTTTTGGGTATCCCCAAGGTTATTCTTCTCCAGCACTTCCTCTGTGCCTCAGAGCAGAGCTGTGCTGAGCTGTGCACAGAGGGTCTGTCCACATGAGAAAGAAGCTACACAAGTCATTTAACTTGTGAACTGTGTTGGAGTATTGACCCAATTTAGGGAATGTTAGCCCATGTCTGGTATGGGGATCATGGCACAGGTGGATGAAGCCTGATTATACCTGAATTATTTGTCAAGAAATGACCCTCCACTCAGTTCTCATCAAGAATTTTACATATATAAGGGCTGTTTTCAAACTCTGCTTCTCACACTGATTCAACATTCAGTAAAGGCAATTGTCTTTTAAAGGCTTTTTCAGCTCAGTGAGTTATGTAAGATGCTCTTCATTATCTACACATTATTTAATGGGTCTGCTTTTCCCATTCTTTACATCTGTCACAGATTTTCCATAGGTTGAAACGGAAGTATGAAATTCAAAGTTCATTGTGATTGTGTAGGTATAATCATGGATTTCCTAAGAAAGCTTTGGAAGATAATCTGGATCTGAGACATGGGATGTCCCAGTGAAGCTGCTTGTTCAGATTACCCCCAAAATTTATTGGGTACTCATTGTCCACAGTGGTGGCTCTCTGCAGGCCCCTACATGTAGTGAACGTGATCTCTTCTTGAGCTTTACTGGTCTGCGAAGCCAAAAATGTTTGAAGTCTTTTCCACTTCATAGAAATCATGTTGAGACATGTAAGTAGAGAAAATTTGTCAATTTTATTCATATGTTGTGAGTCTTCCATTTGTAGCATCTTGCATTAAGTACTAAGGTATTAAAAAAATGAGGGAAAGGGGAGTATTTCAAAATTCATCTGTCTAGGCCTCTCATAGGCTGAAAATAGGGTTCCACCTTTAGACTGGCAGTTAGGGCAAGATAAACACTTTGGAATGAAGCAAACAGACTGGCAGAAAGTGAGATAATAGTTTATAGGAATGGAGCTATTTATAGCCTGCAGGATACAGCAGTTCAAAGACAGCCCAGTGACTCATGGTCAGTGCGGGGAAGGTGCTCTCAGGGGAGAGGTCTGGTCAACATCTCAGAGCTGTCACTGCAGTCACACACGTGACAAACTGTCAGAGAATGACTGTCAGGGGTTTGTGGTTCTACCTGGGCAACTACAATAATGACATTTAAAACTCCTCCTATCTATTTGACTATCAGATCAGTCACATCTCACTGCTTTGTTACATATGAGTACAAGGATATGCATATGACACAACTAGCTACATCCAGTAGGGTGTTTAGAAGAGATGGTGGTGTCCCACCTGGCAGATGGAATACATACCAGTGCTCATTTCAAGTCTCAAATACTCTATTCATTAAATCATATAATACTTCTTTGTGTTAGATTTCTCAGTGATGAGACAGGAATAGCAGTTTTGATCTGTAACTGCTTAAAGCTGACGAAATATCCTGGCATTTTTGGATGAAGGAGACAATAACTGATGTACTGTAATCCTAAATTGACTCACAGAGGCCCTGTGACCTCGTGTTAGCCTCTCTCACCAGTTTCCATGGCAAAACGGACCTAACAGTGCTTAATTATCCACTTTATCTACTAAATAGGGTTAAGGCTGGGGACGTTATGACCATTTAATTACTCTTTGTAATGAGCTCTGAAGAGAAGTGACTAAGAACCGGTGGGGTGATGGAGTAAATCTCACAGCTGCTGGGATAAACTGTGCTGGTATAGGGTGGGAAGCTGAGCGTGCCGGGGATGCGCCTGATGCCGATGCTGCGCATCCCGCATCCCTGCGGGCTCTGCGACCCCAACCCCGCACACCCACTGAGTGTCTGTTGAGGGGCTGTGTGATTCCAGCCCCGCACACCCACTGCGGAGCTCTGTGGCCCCAGCCCCGCACACCCACTGCCAGGGCCGGGCTGCCGGGCGGGTCTCAGCGCTGCCTCCCACGGAAGGCGGCAGCGTGGCGATGGCTGAGAGTGATGCCAAGCCCCTTGCATCATCCGCCCTCCTCCCCCTCTCTCCGCCACAGCTGTGATAGTCACAATTACGCTGGGAGGAGTGTGTCTGTGGCATTTCTGCCCGTTGGATCGCTCGCAGGCCGTCCCTCGGAGGTGGGGTTTGTGCCGTGCTTACGTGTCTGTGTTTTAAATCAGCCTCTCCCTTGTGTAGCTGCTCTGCAGCCACCGTGCCCTTCCGAGCCTTGCACACGCAGGGGCTTCGGCAGGCGAGAACAACTCGCGGATGGCGAAATGCCTGCAGCCTCCTCAGGGATCCGACCCCCAGACACCCCCTGCTCGCCCCCCAAGATCCCCCTGGTCCTCTCCCACCTCCTCGGCTCAGTGGCCCTTCGGCAGCACACGAGGGAGAGGTTCTCCCAGCCCAAGGGAACTTGGAGAGAGGAAAAGCTTTATTAGGACAAGTTTTTGGTTATGGGTGGCAGGACAGATGCCCAGTAGCGGGCACGGTAATCCCCGAGCGGTCCTGCTCACATGGAGGAGCCCCACGCTGTGCACCAGCTCTGCCTTCACTGGGATGTGCTCACGCAGCTACGCCAGCAACCCAAGGATGTCTGTAATCTCTGGCCAGTACAAAATGAACAAGCTGAGCAATTCTACTCCCTGAAATTTATTTGTTTTGAGAAGCAACAAGTTTTTTGCTTGCTGGCTAGGTCCAGAAATGCTTCATTATCTTGTCTCCAAATTTTTGTTAAATATAAAAAAATCATGACTTTTTGCTTTTTTCTTATATTTTAACATGATTGCTTTTAGAATACCTCCATTTTTTTGGACCAGCAGAAAGGTGATTTCATATCAGCTTCCTAAGGGCAGGAATTAATGTAGTTGTATGCATTGATGAAGGCAGTTCCCAATCAGAGAGAAAAGACAGAGAAAGGAATGGTCAGCCTTACATATTTCAAAACCAAAAGTTCCAGATAGGTCCTTCCTCAGAGATATTTTTTTCCCCACTTTAATTAATTCTTAAATCTCTATTTATGACTTTTACCAGCATCATGAAGCACTACTTATATTTGCTTATTTTTATATCAGAATGTTGATAAACAGTATGTGAAAGAACCAAACCCAAATGAGTTCAAAGACGATATCACTTTGTCATTAATGTAATTTGGGGCTCCTCTATCAACAATCTCACATTCTCAGATGCCAGCTGAAAACCTGCTGAAGGACCAGATAATTGGAATGACCATCTGTAATTAAGTCTACTTAGATACCACCCCAGAGGTCTTGCAATCCTGTTCCTAAATGTCTGTGACACCACAGAATTTTGGGGGGATTTTTACCACAAGAGGATGAGATGAGAGTCTTCTCCAGGCCAGAAGAACCTCTCCTGGCCCCCTCCTCTCTGGTGGTCCCAAATCTATGCTGCAAGCAGGCCCCTGGATAGGCAATAGGGAGGATTTTGCAAGATATATTAAGGGTAAAACTCTTTGCTTTGATTGGGGGTGCCTTTCACTGAAGCACTGCTAAATTCCTGCCAATTTCAGTGTACACTTGATGTTAAGCTCTTTGTATCCCTAATTTCAAATTTCCTTGCCCCAGTCCCTTTGATGCCCTCCTTGACACCCACAGGTCCATCACCTGATGTATCACTGCACACAGTCTGCTCCCTGGGTTGGCAAGGGCAGCTGGACACACCTGGGAGGTGCTCAGAAAGGGCTGGTGGAACACAGCGAGCCCCTGCCAGCCACCATGAACGGTGTTGCCCCAAGGAAATGAAAATTGCCTGCCTGTTCTACACCCATGTGCTGTGCAGATTAGAATATGGCTTTAGGTATTTGGAAGCTTTAAGCCTGAGTGTAAGATTTTTTTAACCCCCATAATAATGAAGTGGAACTAAATGCTCTGTTTTCCAATATGCCACAAGGCTGATTAAACAGGAGGTTGGGAAAGGGGGTTTAGAGTGAACATTTAGCTTTGGGTATTCTTTTGTTTGTTATTTTTGAACAGTGGGTTGGAGCAGATTACAAAGCTTGAAATGAATATAAATAGTTTCCTGATTTAAAAAAAGAAAGAAAAAAAGCAGAAGAGGACTTAATTTAAACCTTGCCCTGAGGAGCTGGCAGCTCAAAGCCAACACGTGGAGTCGTGTAGTGGAACTGTACAAGAGTAATTCCTTACCAAAAGGAAATGAAACTCATCTAGCTGGGTTTGCTTCACAGTGTCCTCCCAGCCCAGCTGTCTGAGGAGCTGTAACCAACATACTCGTACTGGGAATTAGGAAGCTATTATTTATAACAGCAGTGTCTGCCTAGCTCTTCTCCACTGCAGAATGCCTTCTTAGCATCAAATGATTTCTGCAGCACTCCTGGAATGGCATCATTTTACTAGTTCTTATTATCTGGAAAATATTAGTAGATGCTTCTTCCCAGCACCCCTGGGAAGGGGCAGCCTCCCCATGCAGGGATGTGTAACGCACAGAGGTGCACAGCAGCAGGTGTGGAGGTGCATATGGACATGGCCATGCCATGAGGACCTGGTGGTTCAAAGCCCTGGTCCTGGGACTGTTCCTTGTCCACACTCCCATGTCCTCCAAGATTCCTGTAGGCTTCGCTCAGTTCCACACTCAGTTCCATGCTTGTGTAGGCAGCTTCACAACTTGTGTCAGTTGTAAAGTTGTGCTACAGGAAACCAGGTAGAGTCCAGAGGAAAAAAGAAAAGCTCCAGGTGAGTAGTACACCTGCTGAGAACAGGAATGAGGAGACAAACAGAGAAAGGAGTGCAGCTCAGATTTGCTGTAGGATGAGAAGTAAACTTTTGTGAAGCAGCAGCAATCACTATTAAAGCATTTAAAATTTAAAATTACAATATGAAGTTACTTCAGATCCTATAATTTGTATTTGAACAATTACATGATTTAGGAATTTAAACTCTTTGTCTGTGCCACATGACAGTGAAGTCCCAATCCATTTTTGGGGTCCTGGATTTGTTGCTAGCATTAAAGTTAGTTAATAAACACAATAACACTGATGCCATTGTTATCTGTAAGATTTGCATGAGTGGGAGGCTTCACTGTCGATATTGACAGGTGGGTAGAAGGAGGAAGAAAGGGCCAAGTGAGGTGTTAGAGCAAGCTAGAAGTGGAACAGCAGCCTCTGCCTTCCCAGCTCCCACAGTGTGACCTCCAGACAAGCTCTTCCTATTCATCCTAGCTCTCAGTTTTCCTCAAGAAATCTGGCAAAGGATCAGGCAATGCATAATGGAAAGGCTGCTGAATGCTGAAAGCGACAAACCCCACAGCGTTTGGCATTTATTTTTGTTGCATTTGGAGACGTGGACTGGGTAATCCAATATGTCTTTTATGTCTTATCTGGTGTTGTTTGCAGCAGGCCTGTTTAGTGAGCATGTCACCTTTAGGCACTAGTGGTGAACAGCATCTGAAAATGGAACCTTAACCAGCTGCTGCTTAAGCAGTACGAGAGCACAGCTCATGCTCACAGTGAACACGGGGCTCCATAGTTGGCACTGCCCGTGGCTGAGGAGGGGGCCATGTACTGATGGCACACTGTGCCAAACTGTCCTGAATTCAAGACTTCACATGTGAACATATGGTAAAATACAGTGATGCAGTTTGGAAATATTAGTGGAAAATGACACACCTTTATTTATCCCTATTTTCTGGCTTACAGATCTGTGCAGCCACAAGTAACAGATCAATGTGTTTGCTCACATCCATGCTGCATCTTATACCTGTTTATTAACAGGTACAAAATACCCATGTCTCTGCCCAGTGTGCTCAGAATTGTAGAGGGGTTTTTGACTCACCAATTAATACAGATTTTTTTATCTATTGAGAACAGAGCTGAAAGTGGACTTAGCAAAAATGCCCCATAGATAGTGTTTTTACTGTTGTCCCTTAGTGAATACCATGCAAAAGGGTTTCCATGGTACTATATTCTGCCATCTCTGCTAAGTAGAATACAAAATTATATATAAATATATAATTAAATATTAATTTAAATATATATATATACTTAAACCTAGCTTTACAGCACTTTGGGGAAGATGGGGCTAACTTTGACCCAGTTTTTCACTGATGTGATTAGTGGTTCGATGTGCTTCAAACTGAAATCCATTAAAAGGTGCTGCCTTGTTAAAGCTTCATCTCTGGTGATCAAGTTACTTTGAGGAGTCTGCAGTTACCCACTCAAAAATAGACTCACTAACAGTCACTAAGTAATTTCTGAATATTTAGGTCACTTCTTCTCATTTGTAGTTTTCACCTTTGGAGGCAAAACCTGGTGCAGGTAGTTATTTATCTGAACTCTCTACTGTTCCCACTTAAGTAATTGGGAATTTCACCATGAACTTCCATGGCCAGGACTTTTAGATCTGTTTCCTCAGACCTGGGGGAAGTGTTTGCACAATGGGGCATTTCCCATGATGCCAATGTTCTGATCTGAAACTCACCACTCTGTTCCTGACACACCTGCTGGTACTGAGGCTGCACAACTGTCCCGTGCCCAGGGATGACCTGAGGGAGAGCAAGGAGAGGCTGAAGGAACATGCTCAAGCTCCTGTGATGAAACTGATATCAGCCTGATCAAGGGATTTTCATTCTAAGAACTGCTGTAATTTCTTTTCTCTTGGCCAGTTCATGTTCACCTTTTGCTATTGGCATTTTATTTTCCACTTTCTTTAGGAGTTAGAGGGGAAAAAAACACAGATTCTGGATTGTCAGATTAGAAGTTCTACCTTTTCAAGCTGAGAGAAATCTCTCCCTCGGTTTTGTAAGCTATTATTAAAAAGTCTTCAGCATGTCTGGAGAGTCACTGATGCAGGTCCCTTGGCACAGAAACCATTCAGAGCTCTGCTGGGGCAGCTGTCAGGAGTCTGAATTCTGCAAAGCCACCCCTTGGACTTTGGTGTGTTCCAGTCTCCTCCTCCCAAGCTGCTTGGAAGGAATCTGTTAAAAGGCAACAGTAATGACACTGGCTCAAGATTCTCTTACAAACTTAAATGTACCAAAATTCCAGCATTGCTGCCATCAGAGTTCCACGTTTTGATGTGGTGCATCCCTTGCTTCCATTCAAGTCTAACCCTTTTGGTTAGCTAGAAGTTCTTTTGACTGAAAAAGCCATGTCAGTGTAAGCCCAATATGGTTTAGGGTTTTGGAATGACTTCTTTCCCTTCCTTTTCTGTGACTTCAACTAAATCTGGACTTTGGGATTTTCTGAGCTTCAACAATCCCATTATAACCAAAGCAATGCAATTTGCCTGTAGACAAGCTCTTAATGTCATTTACAGTGATTATACCTGTGTTAAAATGACAGTATTGGTTCAGAGCAATACCATTATTTTAAATGATTATTTAAAATAATTGTAAATAAAATTGGTCATCCTTTTTAATAAAATTGCTTCAAATATCTTTTCTTCAAATACTTTTCTTCTCCTCTTTGATATATTGATATTATGAGGCCTCCTTTTGTTCTCTCTCAGTGACTGTCAGGTGCAGCCCGACTCACCTCATGGCAGTGTCACAACAATATTGTGCACATCAGACCTAGCAGGGATGGAATCGACCTGCTTGGAGCTGCTGGGAGGGATCTGTTGGGTGCTCAGGCTTTCCTGGAGCAGGAGGAGGACTGAGCTGCAGGCAGGGCCATTCCCACAGGGCACAGGGCCAGGAGCCAGGTCAGGACCCACAGTGTCACCCCAGGGAGCACTGGAAGGTGACTTTGTGTTGGCAAGTCTCCTGTCTGTCTTGGGGTCCCTTCTGCCTGTGCTGCTCTGAAAGGGTCTTGTTCC
The DNA here is from genome assembly GCA_035583155.1 of Acropternis orthonyx. Lineage (NCBI taxonomy): Eukaryota > Metazoa > Chordata > Aves > Passeriformes > Rhinocryptidae > Acropternis > Acropternis orthonyx. Next base: position 580,964 of record JAWWEU010000050.1, read on the forward strand.
TGGAGATAAAGAGCTCATAAAGGTTTCATAGAATGTCAACTGGATAATTAAATGCTTTTCTATTTTAGGTTGAAGAAGTGTTGAAAAATCATGCTATTAATTTTACAATAGGAAATAAACGGGCAGGAGTAGGTACCATCAGGAAAATGGACCTGTCCCCATTGTATTGATTCTAGTTGGGTATCATAGACTTAAAAGCAGTTACGACCAATTTGATTTATTTTTTTAATAGTTTTGAGAGCTGGTGACATTCAGGTCTGGTGTTTTTAATTTCAGAGTTATTTTCTAGTGTTTATCTACATTTTCAAAACAAACCCTAATTTATATGTTAAGAGAACTTTATCTAGATTGTTTTTATAGATTTTGTCAGCAACTATTTCATCACCATTGGTGGGACATTAGAGTGAGATTTTTTTTTTTGATCCTGAGCATCATTATCAAATGTTTCTGTATTTACTTACAGCAGACTTTCCCCCCTAGACCTTATGAATTGCAGTCAGTTTTACTCGAAGATAACTCCCTGTCCCTGCATGGGCAGGATTTCATAGCTGGCAGTTCAGGTGTCTGTTCTGCACTGTCTGCAACTGGTTCCTGACAGGGTGGTTGGGACCTCGCGAAGATGGAGGGGTTTAACAGTAAGATTCACATCATCTAACTTGTAGAGTTGGATTATTTATTATCATCATTATTATTACTATTATTTTCTGGATTTTCCATGTTCATTTTACACTCCTTGCCCTCTCCAAGGATAGATTCTCCCTTACCCTGCACTTGTTCCCTGCTGTTAGGCTCGTTCTGGCAGGTTGTGCTCACACCCTACGGTCACTTTGCCAGAGCAACTTTTCTCTCCCCTTGGAGAGACAGATCTTCTGGCCTTGAACCCTGCAAAAAAGAACATGAGATTATCTCAGCTTTTGGTACTTTGATACTCAATACTTCAAGATTTTAGGAGACAGAGAATAAAAGTTTCCCTTTCTCCTCTTCAAACCCAAGAGCATATTGTGACAGCTCCTGGTTTGGGCGTTTTGTGTCGCTGGGACGCTGGACACAGTTTGATCAGAGAGAATCAAATTTGGAACTGAAGCTCTCGAGGTGTCTGTGCTTGAGGCAGCTGTCTCTGGAACCCTTTGCGGGGCTGTCCATGGGAGGGAGACAGGGAGCCGGGATGGGATGGGCTCTCCATCCCGGGAAACCGCGGGCAAGGTCCGGGCTCTGCGCCCTGCTGCTGCTGCCAGGGAATCACCAGGAATTGCTGCCAGGAGAGGAACTGAGAACACGCGAGTTGTTTCCAGCTTCGTAAATGAGTCACCAAAGGAGAGGGAAAACAAAAAAAACCCCCACGTATTAAATCAGGCATTTCTTACACCATCAGCTTGTCAGAAGTGAGACCTGAACAAATGCTTCCAGCAATCTGAAGAGATGATCCCTCTGCAGTGCGCTCGGTTTCATCCCGTCTTTAAACATTTTCTAATGCCAAATGCCGTGTGGGTTTATGTGCTCAGACTAACAGTGACATCCAGTGGCTGAGCGACCCAACCACGGGAACAATCACTGCGGATGGAGCGGCTGAAGGGCTCAGTTACAGTGATTTAGATCAGATGGAGTTTATAGTGGATATGAAATATGCCACCCTCGAGACTTGTGTTATGGCCAAATCCCTTCCACCTTCACACTTGCTCTCTTAGGAAGATGGCAGTGAAGCTGCAGTGTCTAGAGGAGAGATCACTGTGAGTTCCCCTGTGGTGGTGGAAACTTTCGGAACAAACTGACTCCTGGTTGTAAAATCCCCTGTTATCTCTCTAAGCGAGTTTCACGGAGTCTGTATGTAAGCACTTTGGGCATGAGCAAAGCTGATGGTTGTTCTGAGAGCTGCCTGAGCACTGGGGAACATGCAGGGCTGGAGCAGCAGTGCTGGTCCAAGATGTGGAAGATTTAGTTGTTTGATGTGCTTCTGAGTTCTCCAAAGTCTTTAGAAGGCAAATACATTCAGAAGAGGTGACTAGAACTGATAAACATATAGACTCATAAACACTCTTGGGGTTTTCCTGTGCCCCTAGAGCATCTGATCAGAGTATGTGCAGTGTGGAAGGTTTATTTATTACTGAGAGGTAATTTGTTACTGGCCTTGGGCCCAAAGGCCACAGCTGGAGACCCCATTGCCAAATCAGACTTTTGTGGCCATGGGCACATCACAGGTGAAGGATAATCCATTCCTCTTTGGGACTGCTGCTGCACCTCTCCTGACAGCAAACTGCAGCCTCTCTTACTGCTCAGCTTCTTGAGAGCCATTTGTGTCTTGTTTGTGGTCTGCAAGTTAAGGGAGATCTTAGTTATGTACAATTCACAGAATTTTAGGACGGTAATTATGACAGCAGTGCCGTGTTCTTGGAACAACCTGGGTATTTCAGAGAAAACTCACACAAAAGCAGCAACAGCTCCCAGAAGTCTTCTGACATTAAGCGTACAAATAGCTTGATAGGATAAATGGTTGCTTCCAGCATGAACAGAGCTAATTTTAGACAGGAGTCCCTAATGTGCCTGTCAGTGCTTCCAAATGAATGATTAAAGATAAAAATAGATTTATCATGTTTTCACTTGCACCAGGCCTCAGATCGGTGGGCAATGTGCACTCACCTGCTGCGAATACCCATGCGAGCCTTCCCTAATGTACTCTCGAAATGATTCCACAGTGTCCATTGAGCACAGCTAATGGTGTTGTCACAACTGGAGACATTCCCTTCCTGGTTGCAGTTACAAGAAGCACCTGGTAAATTTGTTTTGACTTTTCTGTCTCCTGGTTAATGTGAAAGTGCCAGTGATGTAAGGCCTGGTCTGTGCTATCCCTCATTTTCTCCTAAGAGCCTGCCACTGAACTGCACACACCATGAGAAATGTGCTTTGTAAGGCTGATCTGAACGTAGATGTTGTCTTTTTCTGTTTGTTTTCCCCTCAAACCTTTGTTTAGTTTAGTGTTTTTGTTTACTTACTGTATAATTGAATTTTTGAAGACAGTATCTGTTTAGCAAAATTTTTTCCCCTAAAATAACTCCATTTCACTTGCTTCTGTCTTCTGGCCTAATTTCTAACAAAAATACCAGAAATATATGTTAAAATATTCATAGCACCAGTAATACATAAATATTGCCACAATATCACTGGAAGCCTTAAACACGCACGCTTGTAAATTCTATCCATGTCACAGGAGCGCAGCGTGCCTGTGGCAGCTCCTCCCTGAGCATCTGCAGGGGCTGACAAAGCAGCCTTCCCAAAATACCTGGTGAGAAGATACCTCCATCACACCTGCTCAAGGGCCAAAGAATTTCACTCTTTTTACAGGAACATCATTTATCAAAAAAGCCAACAGATTTTCTATTTAAGTGTGAATAAGGCCAGAAAAAAACAGTTCATTATTTGTCCTGGATACAGAGTACATTTGCCTTCACTATGTAGAGTAATACATTTATAGTAAGACTTTATTCTTTCAAGGTTCCCGGGTCAAGATTAATCAGTTGTGACCTTGGCACACAGCTCTTCTCTTCACGAAGTAAAAGCTGAGCAAGGGAATCTGAAACAAGGATCTGTATGTTTATATAGAGCTGGGTCTGATTGAATGGTTGAAATGTAATTGAAGAGCAAAAATAACATTCCTTTGCAGAGGAAGAATTAAAGACCTTTGGAAAAAGAGAGGTGAAATATGAGTAATTTTTCAGGGAAGTGACATTATGAATTAATCTCTGACATGGCTGAGGTTGATGGTTATAGTTCCTTTCCTTTCTCCTTTTTAAAATATTCAGAGAGAAAGATACAAACAACATTTGAAATGTGAGGTGCTTTGGTGACAGAGTGTTCATTGCCAAACAGAATTCATGTTTGTTTCTGCTTGGCATCTTTATTTACAGAAACTTTTAATTTTTTATCTGTTTCATATGTTCTGTAGTAGCAAACCAGACTCTAGCAGGGTAATAGGCTGCTGCAGTCCACCTACAAGCAACACTGCCTACACAGCTCTCTTCATAACCCTTTTCAAATTGTCCACTTTACCGTTTAGCAAATCCTCACCTATTTCCACAGATGTATAAGCAATTCCAAAAAGGAGTATTTTTGCTTAGCGACGTAGTTTTCTCTGCCCTGCTCTATTCTACACATTATCCACTAAACTTTACACATGCCTAGATAGAAAATGCATGACTGTCACCATCAAGAGGAATTATTTTGAGCCACAACCTTTCCTCCTATTTCCTTCTGGTTTTATGAGCTTCCCTGCCAAGACTAATCAATATGTAAACCTCAGCACGTTTGTAGCTGGTCTCATCTTTGTATATTAAAAGTTGTATTTCATAGCTTCCAAGTCTTGTAATTTCGTCATAGCTTTCATGATATTTACCTTTTTCTTAACTCCTCCAGGGAAGGGTTTTGTTACTTTAAATATTCTATTCAATTTTGCAGTTGTTGACAAAAACTTGCAAATCTGACCCTGCAGGCTTGAAGATTTCTAGGGAGGTTGAAAAGCACAAAAGCTTAAAATGAGGCACTCTTTTAAAGCTTGGCTCGAGAGAGTCTTCATCCTGATTCACGGGTTTGGAATTGCAGGTCTCTGTGTAACCTGCTGTTCATGCTCTCTAATATTTTGGGCATTGGAATGGGCTGCCCAGGAAGATGGTAGAGTCACCATCCCTGGAGGTATTTAAGGTGAGACTGGATGTGCCACTCCGTGCCATGGTCTGGTAGACAAGGCTGTGTTGGGTCAAAGGTTGGACCTGATGATCTCAGAGGTCTTTTCCAACCCAGTTGATTCTGTGATTCCATGTGAGAATCACTGAGAGAGCTGTATCATTACACTGATAAGTATTGTTTGAACCCGAACTAGGATTTCTACTGCCTTTTCATAAATCCACTGAATCATTTATATTTTTATTAAGGTTTATAATCTTGTTTTCGAAAAAGGAGCACTGACCTTTGGCTGATGTCATTTGCTAGACTTCCTCCAAGCGATGCCGTCAGGAATTACAGGGATAATGAGGTGGAACAATTTATTAATCTGTCATCCCAGAGCAAATGGGCTACATTTGTTTTGGAGGCTTAATGTAGTGGTCATGGGTTAACCAGCTTGTAAAATCCCATGGGCTTTTCTTTCCAGGTAGGTGTAAACTGGGATCTTCCTGAGTTACCATATATCAAGGAAAATAATAGGTGAAATCTATGATTAGTGTAAAAACTTCATGGATTTTCATAGGGTCAAGAATTCACTGATGCTTTCAGTGCTGCAATTCATTGCACACACAGAGCTCTAGAGTGTTGGCTAGCAAACTCTGGGAAGTACAGTTTGCATCCATCTAATAGCAAATTTGTTACAGCATTAGGTATTTTCTGTAGGAGAGTACTGATGAGCCAGTGTTTGATACCAGCTGCTTACATGACACTTTTTCCTATGAACTGTTATGAAAAAATGTATATGTGGTGGAGACTTGTGGATAATCATAATTCTTACTGTCCTCTTCAGGACTAAACTTGCAGCAGGTCATAGATCTAATTTTGGTTGTGAATTTAACCAAAATCCCGACCTTTGGCATGAGAATATTGTCATGCACAGAAAGTTTATGGTCCCCTAACTTCCATCATAAGAGCTTGTAGGTTGTGCTTTTGGCTGGTGTAAGGATGAATTTCTTCAGAACTGCCATTCTCCAGTGAGTGACCTGAACTAAGGCATAGGAGCTGTTTGTGTATGAAGTCAGTGAGAAAATGCTACTCCACAACCAGAATGCAAGGGCAAGAAATCAGTAAATGTGGCTTTGAATCAATGAAATCTTTATTTAAGGTGGCTTGGCAGTTCCAGGTGTACTTGTTCTGCACTGAAATGTAAATCCACCGTTTGAAAGATGTGTTTTCAGATTAATCAAAATTCCATTGTAGTTTCTTCCTAAACTTCAAATGCTCCTTCTCATCACCCATCACTCACACACTTTTTTCCATTTCCCATTTTCAGCCAGTATGAGCAGAAAGAAAATTTCATTATGAAAACCCCTGCTAGGAGTGTGCTCTGCTGCTCCCAGGGCATGCCCAGATCTAATCCAGGATTAGCTCCCTCCCAGCAGCTGCTCACTAAACTGCTGTTCCCAGTCTAGACCTCGTGTCCCACATGTTCTTGGCTTGCTGAGTCGGCACAGGAGCAGTGTCTGGCTGGCTCTGGGCCTCTCATCGTCCCCTCCAGATGAAAACCAAGTGTCTGATACCACTTCTGGCAGGAGGAGCTGCACAATCTGGTTGCTTAGGCACTGTCATTAGTCCTTGCTCTCTAAATCTTTCACAGGAGCTATTGAATACACTCCTATTATATCACAACTCTGCACCTTCTCCTTCACTGTTTGCTCTGATGCATGAACAGTGGAGAGCAGCAGCACATTTATGTGCTAACAGCCCAGATAACAGACATGATAAATAAACATATAAAAACGTGGAGAAATTTGATGCAGAGCCTTATTTCATTTTTCTTATGCATCCAAAAATCAACAAAGATTTTGTCAGTCTTTTGTGACCTCCTACCTGACCTCGTTCTCTTTTAGTTTAGAACTATTCCTTCCCCTTTTCCTCCTCCTCTGGTCTTCTTTCCAGAGGAGCACTTTGGTAACTTTTAACTCTCTTATTAGCTAAGCTGCTGCAAGGACAGCAGAAGAATGAATTCCATGGGGAATTATGTGTGCAGACTTTCTCATTTGAAGAGGTGATTATCCTGTAACAGCCTCTGACCGCTCCACATTTGCCATCCACTGACAGTGCTGCAGAAATCACAGTTAAATGATATGGCATAATTTTACATCATGTCACTGACTCTTCTAAAATCAAACTGCCCTTTGCAGTGAGCAGCTGACATATACACCATATGCTGATCTGCCTCATCGTGCAATGTAAGCCTTTCTCTAGGATTTGCATTTTTGAAGGTAAATCTACAGATGCCCTCACCTGAGCAGACTCTCCACAGGAGCTGCAGCCAGTCAGCAGAGTCCTTACAGCCTCACTTACTGTTTTTCCATTTGTTCTTCCATCTGATTCCCAATGTGCCTTGTTTGTTTTGGTCTGCCCTTGTATTTTTTCCTGAGAAGATGAAGAATCAAAAAGTCATGGTCTTGCATTGTAGTCACATCCATCTCTCACCCTAAAGGAACCAAAATACTTGGTGGTTCATCTGCATTCTTTTCCCCACCAGAGTGACAGAGGGCAGAGCCGACAGCCCTCGCAGCTCCCAGCCTTTCCCAGGAGGGCTCTGTGGGCCCATGTTTCTTCTGTGAGCTGCTCCCATGCCATTTTCCATGTGGCAGGATGGCTTTCCCCTGCTCCGAATCTGAGGTGGATCCAAGGCAGTGGCTCACTTGCCAAGGCCCAGGCTCATCCTGTGTCACGGCCGATACTGTGCTGGTGTCAGGTCTGAGTGTTACCCACCCGAGTGCTGATGAGTGCTCGTGTAGTACTCTCCCAGTGCTTTCCCAGTGCTCTCCCAGTGTAAACTGTTATTTCTTGTTTTGGCAGTATTCTGGAGTTACTGCAAACCTATAAAACCATCTGTAGTGTCTGCTGAGATCTGATGTCCTGATGCCTGTACAGCAATAACAGCCTCCCTGTAACAAACCCAAATTGTTATCTACCCAGACCTCCCCCCCATAATACATAAAGTCTCCCTCCAGCCCTCCTAGGGTAAGCCAATGTCTTGAAATGTGGCATTCTCTCTCATTTGCCTCAGGCTGGATCTTGTGGGGTTTGGCCAGATTAGCACAGGCTGTTCCCCAAGTGTTGTGAACGATGAAACTGCTCTGTTAATCCCTCCTGGACACCTGAATGCAGGGGGACTTTTGTAGACATTAGTCATCTTTATCAGGCAAAAGATTTTACTCCATAGAAACAAATAATTGGAAACTTAAGTTAAAATTTGATTCATCACATTGTTTTCCTCTGTTGATATAATTTAGAATCATATCATAAGTTACTGATGTAATAGACTTCCAGGTTCAGCTTGTAGGTACAAAATGTCTGATGGGCTAGTCCAGGGTGAGCAGATTGATCAAATCCTGTAGGCAAGGGCTGGAATATCAGACTCCAGAATTTTTGGATGCATTTTAAACATCCAATTCAAACAAATGCAGCTTACAGGAAGAGTTCTACCTATCATGTTTAAGGCAGAGAGAAGGTCTAAGTTAGGATATCGCTGACACCACTGCTGTACCATGGTTAAAATATGGCTTTTGATTAGTAAACAGATGGATTTTGATCTGCATCATGAGCCTGAATGAATTTGTTGCCAGTTCTTGAAGCGATTTGTGTTCTTGGAATCAAACTACCAAACAGTAACAGATGTGAGTACATTGAGCTGTCAAGAGCTTAATGAAGTAAAACTGAGATCACTACCCAGTTTCAGAGAAGGGTTAAGGGGATCCCTTTTTTAAAGATAATTATTTAGGACAGCACACCTGTCATTATGCTGCAGAAGATACCAAAAATTAACCATTATCTCACATGAATTCTTGCTCTGCCACATGTGGTTGAAATGATAGACAGAGTTGTAGCTCAAAATTAATTGAGCTTTCAAATCAGGATAAAGTGGGAGAAAAAATTATCTAGGATTATTAAAAGCGGTTGAAATTGCCAGCACAGCACACTTTACAGTAGTACGAAGCATTCCCTTTCAGTTAGTAGTAGTATAAAGACAATTTGGTACACTGAACACTGACAGTTAAACCCAGCACAATACATGCAGCCAGACTGAGACATCTGCTTTCTGTACGGTGTGGGAAGAAAGAGCAGAGCCCAGCCTTGCAGGGAGGTGATGTCAGGAAAACCTGGGTTTGGGTCTGCCTGGGACTCTGACCACAGGCAGGTCACGGTGTGGTGACTCTGGCGGATGACAGTTCCATGCCCGCCTGCTCTGGGCTGTGTGCTCAGACCTGGCAAAGACTGTCAGAGCATTTGGAGAGCGCCCAGCACCACCAGGCCTTCATTCAGCCAAGGGCTGCCATTACACTGTGCCAGGAGCAGAGGAGGTTTCTGTGCACAGCCCTTTGTTCCATCAGCTGAGTGAAGTGGGAGCTCCATCAGTGGTTACATCTCCCCACTGGCCATGCCTGGATGACCCAGGCCACAGCACTCAACGAAGGCAGCAGCTGCTCCTTTCCCTGACATGAAAATGCACATGTGCAGTCACAGTCAGAGCTGTGAGGATGCTGTCTATTGCTTTTTGTCCCAAGTGGAATGGGATGTAAAAGCTCAGCCTTGGGTCAGGCCTGCAGAATTGTCCAGAGCCCCTCCTGAATCCCACAACATACCAGCTGCTGGCAGGAGCCTCCCCTCCTCTCTCCCTCTGTGTGATTTGGGAGCATCAGCCATCCTGGCTGGGGGGAAATCACTTTCCAGCAAGGGACACTGATATTTTCAGTGCTTATCTGATGGCCAAATCACAGAATATGCCGAGTTGGAAGGGACCCCCAAGGATCATCAAGTCCAGCTCTTAGCCCTGCACAGGGCCATCCCCAAGAGTCACACCATGTGCCCAAGAGTATCATCCAGATGCTTCTTGAACTCTGCCAGGCTTGGTGCTGTGACCACTTCCCCGGGGAACCTGTTCCAGCACCCAACCACCTTCTGATCCTTCCAATATGAACAATTTAAGTCAGTTACCAATCTTCATTAATCATGTTGCTGTTGTAAAAATAACCATTGTGAGAAATTAGTATCTGCAGGATTAAAATCGTGTTTTCTGGGTACTTTCCAGGGAGCAGTGTTTCTGCAGTTGTGGAGCCATGGCAGTGTGTGTGCCTGGGGATGTGAGGGCTCTGATGGTGATGGTGGGCTCAGAGGAGGATTCTGTGCAAGTTGCTGTATGTGAGTAGTTTCACTCATGCAACTCGTGCTATTAAAATCAGTCACCTGGTGCTGGCAAATAGAGAGGCTCTAAAGCCAAGGGAAAGAGACACAATATCTGGCAGGGAAAGTGCAGAAAGGAGAGAGAAGCCTTTGTTACTCTCCCTTTCTGCAGTACAGAGGATGCACAGTGCTGACCCTGGGGCTCCCCTGCAGAACAGCACATTTATAATCCTCAGGAGATTGCTGCATTTTTACAGGAGATTTGGGTGAATATATAACTGCCTCCATAGGAGCCTTTCATCATTTAGCACCCTACTGATGCCAGCTTTTCCTCTCCACAGGAATCCTGACCCAAAATGATTGTAAATTACCAGGCAGAAATCTTTGATCACTCACCAATTAGTTCCCTTCCTTTCAACACGTAAAGCTCTGTATGAGGGAGCTCTGGTGACTTCAGTATGGAGAGTAATATTTAAATTCAGCATATTGAGAGGTTGATTACCTGTTACTTGTTCCTGAACTGAAGATTTCCTCTGTGGTTCTTCTTTTATAGTGCTCCTTGCAATGTAAACACTAACCCAGTGTGTACATATGAATACTGGTACTTTCTATATCTGCTCTTACAAAGACTGAAATGGCACTGGAGCCAACACTGTCGGGGATCACATTGCTACCGCATTTTTAGAACTGCAAAGAGAAAGATTTGCTTTCCTTTGGAATGGAGGATTTTTCAGTTGTAATTCTGCACAATTTTTATATTTTTAAAGATTTAGTGATACTTTCCAAATGGCAAACTTCACTTTTAAGGCTGAGCATCATTATGGCTTCTGCCAATACAGAAGGGACTGAAGGAACCTGTGAGTTGCCCCTTGCCCTGAGCTGGACAGGGGCTCACCAAGTGATCTTGTTTGCAGGGTTAGGTTTGGTGCTTGCAAAATTTTGACCTTCTATAAACTATTGTTGAGTTTTAGCATATTCTCAAGTTCTCATCTTGTAGTAAGTTTAGGGGTTTTATTTTTTTAACTCTACATTGTCTTACTTACTCTTTCCCAGCGGGAAGTGCCCCACATACTGAATCCAGCAGTGGCAGGCACAGAATTAGACTCTCACTTCCCCTGTGAAAACATTGCAAAGTTTCTCTTGAATTTTGTTCTACTTTCATTAAACCCATGCAGTGATTTTTAGATGTGAAATAAGTTTTACTGACTCTTGCCCTCCCAAAGCAGATATCTGAAATAAACCCAGTGATCATTAGCTTGCTATGTTACAGTAACTGTTAAAAACTACGGGGGGTATTACTATCACCACTGAAACAGGCAGATCTTGTGCAAAAAAAAGCTTTCAAGGTAGAAAAAACCAAACAGCCCAGAACAAGTAGTGTCAGAATAAACAGAGAAGGGTGAGAAGTCCCTTTCCCAAAGCCACAGCAGATCCCAGAATGAAGCTGGGTGCCACTCTGGAAGCAGGTTCCCCATGCCCTGTGGAGCTCTGCTGAGGGGCTGCCTGGGTGTGAGGGGCTGCCCAGGTACGAGGGGCTGACAGGGTGCAAGGGATTACTGGGATATGAGAGGCTGCTGGAGCCCAGCAGCTGAGGAGAAGCATGGCTGAACTGCCCTCTTCAGCCATTATTTTAAAGAAAAAAACCAATTCCACTAGTTCCTTATTTCTCTTTCACTTGTTATTTTACAAAAAAGAAGCCTTTTCCTTCTAGGATGTCTTAAAGTAAATGTGTTGTAGGAATTTGGTTTTTATGGATATGTGTTTGTTCCCAATCAGTAGATAATTGCATTAAACTGTCTTTACCTGGAGAGGTTTGAAAATCATAGTAAATCACAGCACTGCCCAAATGACACAGATCATTTACAGACTGAGATGCTCCCTTCTCCCCCCAAACCAAAAGTCCTTTCAGAGGAAAGGTGTTATTCCCCACCACCTGTCTCTCCAGCTGTCAAGATCTTGAATCTGTTCATTAACCATGGGCAGCTTTTTAAAATTATGCCCCAGTTGTATATTTTCTGGAGACTGTTGAGCTGAGCTGACAACTATCCTCTCTGTGCTGGTAGCTGGGTGAGGAGCCCTACTCTGGGGGAAAAGGCTTTCTCCATCGTTTTGGTCACATTCCTTTAACTCTCAGTGATGGAACCAGCGCTTGGCACAGGACACAGGGCTGGCATGGGCCCAGCTGTCTCTTGTATTAGGGCTGTTTTATCCTGGGCTCCGAGAACCCAGTGGGTGATCCTGTCCAGTGGGCACAGCTGAGTACTGGGTTTACACTGATCTGTGCCCAAATGCAAAGCTTCAAAGGTCTATTCTGTTTGGGTCTTTTTTTTTTCCTTAGAAGTGAGTCATAAAAAATGACAGGTAAAAGTAGGGGGAAAGTGGATTTTCTAGATTGGTTTTATTTATATAAGGTCCAATTACAGCATAACAGCCTACTGAATATCCAAGAGGCTACTGGGCAACCTACAAGAAAATGCAATCCACAACCAAAGGAGTGAGGGAAGAAGGAAAGCAACTTGCTCTGTGGTACAATTAAAAGCGGACCCCAACAATAGCATGTGCTCAGGGAACACAATAAAGCAAAGGATGGTTCAGTCATGATGGCACAAATCACGTAACCACTGCTCTCAGAGCATCCCAGAGGGCACTGTACACATGGATGACCCACGCGTGTTTACACCCCGCCAAGGGCTCACCCTTGTTCTGCAGGTGAGAAACAGGCATTTATTTAAATCAAAAATGACTGGAGTAATCCAGCACAAACATTCCATTTCAGAGCCACCGCCCTTCCTCCAGCCCTCCCTGCCAGCAGAAGGTGCCGCTCGTGGTGGGTTTGGGTTGCCATGCCAGGGGCTCTTCCCATCGCTGCTGTGGTCAGTGGGCTCCTCATCTGAGATCCTCCAACAGCCTGGTGCTGGCTCAGTGGTTGTGGTGTCCCTGTTGCCCGTGTGTCCGTGTGTGCAAGGGCATGGCAGCATCTTCCCGAGGTGGTGAGGCAAGAGCCTGTCACAACTGGGGGCAAAATACCTGCATGTTGCTGATCAAGCCCTGGGCCACAGCAGGCAGCAGCAGCCAGAGCAGGAGCCAGCTAAGCAGAAATATTGGCCTACATTTTTTTCTCTGCCTGGTGGAAGGCATGCGAGTTTCTATGGCAACTTGTGTTTTCTGTTCGTCAGGCCTACTGACTCACTTCTGGGGGAGCCGCGGAGAGAAAAGATTGTTTTCTTTCCCTGCCAAGTCAAGTGGCTCCTTTCCTGCAGCCCAGAGCTCTCATCTGAGGGGCTTCTGGTCGGGATTTGTCGCTGGTGTGGCTTTGCAGCACCAGTTTAGGGCCACAAGACAAGACAGCTGGATGTGACAACACCCTTATCCCCTTGAGAAATCACTGGCAATGAGCTGAGTTTATCTGCATGACAGAGGACGTCAGCCCAGCTGAAACCCTGGGATGGTCAGGCTGGCGCTGGTGGCAGGGCAAGAATGCATTTGTTCCTGAGCACGTTTGTAGTTATCAGCCTATTTTTTTTAATCTACCCATCCATTTTGACTTATTGGATTGTCAGCCTTGCTTTCACAGCGCTATACCTCACAGACCAGTGTCCATTGCTAAAATATTTCATTTATGGCTTTACAGTGGCATCTTGAGCTTCCTGGATCAAACCTTCCATGGTAACGGGGCAGCATGGACAGGCCTTCCATGGTCTCACCTCATCACCCCATCTTTACTAACTGGAAAACTTTCCTGGATAGGCAAGCTCAATTTTCCAGCAGAGCTCAGTGATGCTGAGTAACCATTTTTCCTTAAAATGGAGGGGGAGCTTTGCATCCACTTCTCTCAGGCTCCACTGAAAATTCCAGCTATTATACCCTGGAGAACACTGCAAACACTTGCACGACCAGCAATTCTTCTGAAGCTTTTTCTTTCGCCTAATCATAAACATATGGTACACTTTAGGGGAGATTATCCTTACATTGTTAGCTTTAAAATGCAGCTTTCTTCCAGCTTTCCAAGGTCACAGCATCTATCCAGTTAAATGCTAGGGCAGAAATAAAACGTTAACGCAGCATGACCTTGGTCAATCAGTTAATCTTTCTCTACCCTATTTACTCCAGCAAAATAAAAATCCATCCCTACACGCTGCAGAGTGCTTTGAGATCCTGGGGTGAAAGGTACATCATAAGCCAGAGTATTAATTATTGAAGCCCTGATAGTGTACATGGTGCTGGAGGGAATGCAGATGAATTTACTCTTCACATCTGTCTGTTTGTGTGCGGCCACAACGTCCATCGGTCACGGTGGTGCAGCCACTGGTGAGACCCCGGGCCCCCTGAATGACTGTGGGGCGTGTGAGGGCTCCAGCAGCAACAGTGCTGCTACTCCAGGGAGTAAGAACGGTGTAAAAGGCTTTGTCAGCATTTGATGTAGAGCTCCTCATTAATTACCCTGCAAGGGGAGGTCAGGATGCAGTCAGCTCTGAGGCACAGGGTCTGCTGTCACCCCAGTTCATCACCCACAGAACAGCACACAGGTACATGTGGTAACGTGAGGGAGGAAAACCTCCTGCTTCTTGTTCCCTGTTGCTATTCAGTCCTTGAGGTTTTGTGGGAAAACCTAATCTAAAATTACTCATAAATGGGTTTTCTGGCTGTTACATTAAGCTGGATTACGCGGCATAGAGCATTGATTTTTAGATTTGAGAGTGCTGAATAATTTATATGCACATTGCCTTCTAAACCAGACTGTAGCTCTTTGATGGCTCTGGCCCTTCCTAGAGCAGACTCAGACAATGGCTGTGGTAGGATACAGCCAAACTTCCAGCTCTCTTACTTTTAAGTGTCTGCTTTAAAAAAGGGGGGATTGATTCTAATATCATTCTGTTACTGAGGTTTTATTGTATAGTGTCCAGTACTGCTATCCCACTGCAAGCACAAAGCAATGTTTTAGAGCTGCTGTTCCTTGAAACCAGCTTTTGCTATCCTTCCATTTTAATATGGCCATATATTACAATATTGAAATGTTCGATACAAGCATGAGTGCATAGAGACAGAAAGGGAAAATTGTCCTTTTATGAACCATGCAGCTGTTTATCATAAATCTAAATAAAAACCTTTTTCAGAACTTTTGTCAAATCAAATTGGCTTGTGCCATTCAAACACTTCTATTTTCACACATGTGTATTGTGAATGCATTTAAAGAGCATGTTGGCACAGAAGTTATTCAGCTGGTGTTTGCACTCTCCTTATGCAGAGACTCTGTCTCTGAAGAGCTTAATACACCCCTGTGTGGGTTTAAGTCATGTTCAGATGTTGATGATAGGTTTGTAATTTCTCTAACAGCTTCATTTTATTTTTAATATTCTGCATCTTTACTGACTGTAGCAAACAGGGCGGAACGCGTTGATTTTCCTCTCGCGCTGGGTCAGCTTTGGTTAACTCATCAAAGGCAAGAAACATCCATTAAGTGTTCTTTTGCTGAGTCCTCAATTTAAATGAACTTGCAGGGAGCAGCAAATATTTTTCCTCCCATTTTCTGCAGCCCAGTTTCTGTGTTCCTCAGAGGTCGCAGCCCTCCCCAGAGAGCAGCCTGACGGCTGAGAAACACTGCTCCAGACAAGTCCAAATGCCACTATTCTGCAGCCCTGTAATAATCTCCCCTAAATACACCAACCTTCATCCATCAAGTGGTTGACCCTCTGTATGAAACCCCTCAGGAAGTGGAATCACACAACACTGGTACCAAACTGCTCCATGCCTTCACCAAAGCGGTGCATTATCCTCACACAATCGGTTACTGACACCATTGAGGCTGATGTTTGTAGTGGGGATGGCTCAGGGCTGGGGATGGATGGCTGCTCATGCTGCTTTGCACTCACAGAGATGGAGACAGGGATCCCAGGCAGGGATTGCAGGGCAAGGCTGCAGCCACAGTTCTGCAGGGCAGGACCTCAAGCAGGGTCAGCCTTTTCACTGTGTGGGGAAACACGGGGCATCCTCTCCATCAGCAGCATGCAGATGCCTTGCTTCAAAAATCCAGACCTCTTTTACGCCGCGCATCCCTCTCCTTCGTTCAGGTGGATGAGGCTCACCCATCCAAACCCTCACATCCGTATTTCTTACTTGCCTATTTCTCCAGCAGGTTCTGTTTTGGTTGGGTTGTTTTTATTTTAGTTGTAGACTTGCACAGCTCTTAGTGGGGCTGCATTAGAGACAAGGACTGGTGTGATGTGTACAGACCTTGCAAATGTTGTACGTGATAGAAACTGCTCTCCCTGTATTCACAGAGCCAAAGACTGCTTTGGGCTCGTCCAGTTCCACCCCTTGCCATGGGCAGGGACACCTTCCACTAGACCAGGTTTCTCTAAGCCCTGTCCAACCTGGCCTTGGACACTTCCAGGGATGGGGCAGCCACAGCTTCTCTGGGCACCCTGTGCCAGGGCCTGCCCACCCTCACAGGGAAGAATTTCTTCCCAATATCCCATCTAACCCTGCAGGAATTGCTCCAGGAAGGTCAGAACAGTACCAAAACTGATCGTCGGGCTGCATAATCCACCCCGAAATGTTTGCAGGGTTGAAAGGATACCGTTCTTTGAAACGATACCGTTCTTTGAAACGGCAACTGCAGAAACCCTTTCTTTCAGGACGCTTGCAGCTAATTATCTCCCGCTCGCCTGGCTGCGAGTTCAACACCGGCGTTTTGGGAAGCTGTGCCGCGGGATCGCTGCGGGATCGCTGCGGGATCGCTGCGGGGCCGCCCGGCCGGGATGCGGCAGCGCGGAGCTCCCTCTGCCGGCGGCTGCGGGAACTGCGGCGCTCGGCGGGGCCGCCGGGGCCCCGACCGGGCACGGGGGGCTCATTGCGGGGGGTTCATTCGCCCAGGAGAGCACGGTGGGGTCAAAACCGCTCGGCACCTGTCGTGTCCAGGGTTCACCGCGGGGTTTAGTGTGCTTAAAGGGTGACTCGAAGCCATGCAGAGGCCAAGCCAGCTCTCCATGGGCAAGACTCGTGTTTCCCGGTGTATTTTGTGTATTAAATTCTGTCGTCCGAGCAGGTTTGTTTTTTTTTTTTCACAGACCATCATTTGCAGCAGGCTGGGATGATGTATTCATTGTTCACGTCTCGGTCAGCCATTGCTCCAAATCCGGGAGGCCTCAGCGTGCAGACTATGGACTTTGGATGGACCTTTCCCTCCCCCTATTCCTCAGCAGTTCCAGAGCACGTTCTGCAGCTGACTGCACGCAATTCCTGTCGCACGGAGTTTTCCTGCAAACAACACAAGGTCAGGTTCTTCCCTGCTGGGAGACCAGCCCAGCAGATACCGCCCCGTGCTTCCACATGTTCCATCCAGAATGGGAATGCCAGAGGGACTCTTGGGTTCCCTGGGCCCATCTCTCTTGGGCTCTTCTGTAGCAGTGCGCACTGTTATAGTAGAAATATAACAAATTATGTATTACTGGCGTAATAAAAACTGCCCTTATGTCATGCTGAAGTTACTGGACCAGGGATTACTGGGTAAAACCAGGAGGAATCTGGAGAGTGTTAGAGGCCTGTGATTCCAGTGTTGGCACTTCCCGGCGCTGCCTGAGGAATGGGGAGAGTTTTCAGCCATATCAACACATCTGTGAGACCCATTCATGACATGTGTCCTGCTTAACCACTCTCCATGATTAAATATTTACAATAAGAATTTCTTCATCATTAAACCCCTAAATAAAAGGATTACAGAGAAAGTCAGAATGGTTCAGTAGGAAACAGCACTAATTATTTTCACCCTTGTGGGTTTTTCTGCATTCAATACTTGAATTTCAAAATGAAAATATTGAGATAAACTCCTGCCTTCATGTGAGCACAGTTGGGGGGATTTCTTGTTTGGTGTAAACTTGAAAAGGGAAAATTAACACTCATTTAATCATTTATGTTAAGTCATAATTTAGGCCCTGAGCAACAAAGCATTTAAGCAGGAGAAAAAACTTTAAGCAGTCACATATTCCAGCGACTCCAGATGGATTATTCAGAGGCCTGAAGTGAAAAGTTGTTTATTCGGAGTAAGGAAAGAGCAGAATTCCCACGTGCTGGAAGCTGAGTCGTGGAGCCTGAGCAGAACACAGAGCTTAGTCCCCACACAGCCACCAGCTCCAGGGGTGATGCCCTGGCTCACAGGGATTGCACGACCTCGGGAGAAAGTCAGGACATGAATGAGAGTCGTTTCTGAGCTGGGGGGGAAAGTCATGGAGATGAATAATGCCAGAAAGCCAGAGTCACTGCCGGTCAAGGGACGCAGAAATCCTGAGGCTGGTTTGAGCACGGAGAAGCTGTTTGCTGCACAGCCGGAAAGGAAACAAGCAGAAGAGCGGGAAGGGGATTGTCAGGTCTCCAGCACTGTTGCAGTTACTCTTCCACATCTGCATAGCTGAAGTGGCGTTTTTTTTAAACATCCATCACATCCCTAGAATAGGATACGTGTAAGATATTAGGTGATCCTTGTGGCATTGTAAGACAGGGTCATCCTCAAATGGCAATTTTTCATCTCTTTCCAAGTCTTGTCTGTTTTGTGGTGGGATGAAGGGTGAATATAAGGAAAGATGATGAGTGCCACAACCACTGCTGGTTTTTCCTGCACTGTTTATATAGGAATATCATCAACATTATTTCATTTAAATAAATCTAAGCCCATTCAAACTTTATATGATGCCATCAATAGCCCTGAAAACAAAGAAAAGCATTTACTGAGTACAACAATCCAGCTCTGTGATTAAAGTACTATCCAAATTCATGGCTTGGAGTGTTTCAGAGTGATTTCCTTAGGGTTTAACTACAGCCACAACACAGTAGAGATCAGTATCTGTATCATCTGAGTATCATCCAATTCCATCTAAAGGACTGACTAAACAGGAAATAATACACAGATAAGATGATAAAATGCCCTCAGCATTCCCTCAAAACATGTAAAAAGACTCACCTCTCAACCTATATATGGAGACAAAAGGTTTAAATTTTCCTAAGTTATATCTAATCTTTAGAGACAATGAAAAAAACATTAGTTAGGATTTGATTGCAAGTTTTAGAAGCAGAGATGGAAACTGAAGAGGGTCCCGTCCCGCCAGTGCAAGGCTGGATGTGGGCAGCTCCAGCAGTGCCACCAGCAGTGCCACCAGCAGTGTCACCTGCTCAGGAGCTGCAGGAGCTTTCTTTCCCTGGGAAGCCATTGCTGCCCAAGGGTTGTCATCTGGACTAGCCCAGGTGAGGAAGAGCAGCATAAACCCAAGCAGAGTCCTCCAGGCTGGGCAGCCTGAGGGGGAGGACAGCTCTGACTTCAGAGCAAGCCCCTCTGCCTCCTGGTGCCCTCAGCCCCTGAGGTCTGCGTCTGGTGGGGTTGTGGAGGTAGCCCAGTGCCTGCTCTTCCCAAGTGTAGGCATAACAGGATAGAAATTGGACCTCTTGGTACTTCTAGCACGTATGCAAAGTTTGAAACGCTGTCCCTAAAGTGTTCACAAAGTCAACCCAGATAATGTAAGTGTTCTGGTTTATCGCTGTCCCCAGTAACAGGGTCAAATGATTCAGCAAAAACCTTTCCGTATAATCCTCCAGAGGTAGATGAATACACAGTTGATGGATTTTGGATGTGTACCCAAGCTGCTGAATCTGCCAGGTCCAAAAACTTGCAATAAATGAATTTAATCAGGAAACATCACTCTGATATGAATGTTTAATGGCACTGATTTATACTTTGAGCTACCAAAGCCAGGAGCCAGCATAGCAGTTGAGAGCCCACAGAGCTCAAGGTTTCAAAACAAACAACTCTCCTTGGAGTTTAGAGTGTTGCAAAAGATGTGAGCAGGCAGGAGAAGGAATGTTTTGCCTCCTGCTAAAGCATTAACCCAGCACAGGACTAAACTATTCCAATGTACCTGTAAAGGTTTCTTTCAAAAGCAGTGTTTGATCAGGCACCCTCCATTAGAGCACTGCCTCTTGCATGGCCCATATACTCCTCTAAGGACTCTTTTTTGTTGTCTTTTTTTTTTTGTCTCACCCACTAAACCAGAGAGTCTGTGGCCTCTGCAGGGACCCAAAGCCAGCAGGTCTCTGTGCTGGGCTGTAACCCCAAGAGCAGGTCCTGTGGTAAGCAGTGAAGTTTGTACAGCAGGTTTGATGGCAGAATAGCAATTCCTTCGTCAATCTGAGTCTGTCTGGAAGAGCACAGTAAACCCAGGTGATTTGTAGGATTACATACAGAGATAGGTGGTTGGAAAAGGAATGAAAAGCCCTGCAGTGTGACAGTCCTGCAGCAGGCACAGCACAGCCAGCACAAGCTGCTGGTGTCCCACCGGGGCTCTGCTGCTGCTCTCCAGCTGAGTTTGCTGGGCCATCCTTGGCTCCTCTGCTGGGATCAGACAAGCACCATTTTTGGTTGTAACATATATAGTCATACACAACACATGCAAAATATACCTGAATGTGTCCAGTCTGCAAAGGGAAGAACTTGGAAGATGTCAGATTTGGCCCACCCTGGAGTAGCTCATACTGAGCTCCCTAAGGCCACTGTGTGACCCAGTAGTGCCCGTGGTGCTGTTACACAGGCTGAGCTCAGCACACAGTGTGGGCAGTGCTCTGGGGAACCAGCCTGGCTGATGGAATCCATTCCTGGTGTCAAAACTCCTCCCTTCATTGCAGGACCCGAGAGGAGTGAGTGAGGTGGTTTGCAGAGGGGATGGATGGTCGGAAAGCAGCTGAGAAGTTCCCTGAGAAATGAAGCTCATCCCTCCCATAAGCTACACCTGCCTGAAGGTACCAGGTGAGTTACTTTTGCCAGGCTTTATCTACATCTACATCTTATCTACCTCTTCTGCTCCTCATTATCTACATCTTTTGCTCCGGCATGATGATGATAGCCTCATTACTGTTGTGAGGAATTCAGATAACACAGGGATGAGTTCATGGCAAAGCCCAGGAGGAAATGAGTCCTTCCATGTGCAGAGGAGGGTCCGATGAGCGTGCAGTACGTGAGGCCACCAGCCCCACACTGAGCAAGGACAAGACATCGCCCTGGCTGGGGAACAGGAGCATCTTTAGAGTCAGCCCCAAGCTCCAGAAAACAGCATAGCCCTGCTCACAAGAGTTTGGGTTTGCCACCTTCGTTGGCCAATCGTCAGGGTAGTTTTTGGTTTGTGAATTCCTTCATGTTTTTAAGTACAATAAAAATTCTCACATGAAAACAATTGGTTTTTCTAAGTGGTTTCTTTCTGCTTTACTTCAGTATCTTTTCCCAGTCCAAAACCTGAAGTCTATGAGAGACACATACTTAGAATGGAAAATTTCTGTGCGGACAACTAAAGTTCAATTTAGTTTTGCAAGCTCCTGAAAAAAGGGGCTGTACAAAGGAAAACGTTGCTCGAGTTATGCACAGGCAGCTGCTCTGCGAGGTGTTCCCATAGGAGTGTGTGCTGCCTGTGCTGACCCTTTCCGACCGGCTCCTTTCTTTCTTTGCTTTCACGCACAGAAAGGGCTTGGCAGCCGCCCACCAGCAGCGGCGCAGGACACGCCTGTGCTCTCAGTGCCCCGCACCCGCAGCCCGTGACAGCCCACGAAGGTTCTGCATGAACGGCACAGAACGGGAGAGCCCTGCGGGGGCAGCGCCGGGCCGGGCCCAACCCGGGGGGGGGGGGCATCCGGGCGGGACACAGCTCCCGGCACCGGGCAGGCATTTAACACACCGCCAGCGTTTGTGTTTGTGCGGGGAGCCCCCCGCGCCCGCGGGCTGCGGCGGTGGCGGTGCCGCACGTGCGCGGGGCGCGGCGCGGGGCGGGCGCGGCCCCTTTAAGGCGCGCGGGGGCGCGGGGCGCCCATGTGGAGGGCAGCACGCGTGTTGTGCTGCGCGCCCATTGGCCGGCGCGCGCTGACAGCGCGCCCGGGGCCGCGAGCGCACTGCGGGGGGAGCGCCGCCCGCAAAACGCGGAGCCCGGATCG
>JAWWEU010000050.1:603623-685910 GCA_035583155.1 Acropternis orthonyx
CCCACCCCGCCCCAGCCCGGGGCCGCCCCGCCGCCCCCGCACCGCCCCCAGCCCCCGCGCCCCTCCCCCCCTTCCCCCCCCCCCCCCGCACACCGCCTCGGCGGCCCCGCGCTCTGCGGGTGCGCCCACCCGCGTCCCGGGGGCCGCGCCGCCCGCGGGTGGCTGCGGGGGATCCGGCCCCGGCCCCGCGGGGACCCTGCGCGGGGACCCGGGAGGACCTGCGGGAGCGGCGCTTTGTGCGGCCGCCGCCGCCGCCCATTGTGTCGGTGATGAGTCACGCAGCAGGCGGGGGATGCGGGGCCGCGCAGGGCCGGGAGGATTCCCGAGCGGAGTGACAGCTCCGCGGCCGCTCCCAGCCCGTGACAGCCCCCTCGGCCCCGCCAGCCCCCCGGGCTCGCAGGTGGTGGCTGTGCCTAGTTAGTGTGCAGCAGTTAAACACCCGGGGCTCCGCAGGGCTGCTGGTTGTGGCTCCTGCTGCTGAGGGACAGATTTCCACTGTGATCCGTCTGTCCCACACCGTGGCAACGTCCTGTGAGTGGTTGCAACAAGTGGGATGCAGAGGAGCAGGAGGGACCTGGCTCATGGTGCTGGGGAACTTCTGAGGCAGGAATCGTGGGTGAGGGGGACATGGGCAAGGCAACACGGCAAGGAAAAGACATCCTGCAGGGTTCCCAGCTCCAGGAGCAGCTCACAGGGGCGTGCAGGGATGTGGTGTTACACCTAAGCCCGCTGCCAGGGCAAGCATGTGGAGCCTGAGGTGGCTCTCTCGGGCAGTGCTGGAGGGTCCAGTGACCGTGGCTGCTGCACAGGCATGTCAGGGCTGAGCTGGCTGCAGGAGCAGCAGAATCAGGGCAAACGTGGCCACTTCAGGGAAGTTTGAGCACCAGGAAGATCTCTGGCACAGGAGGGAGGAGCCCAGCACGTGACCTTTGGGTGGCAGGAAGATGTCGAGGAAGAGCACAAGCCAAGGATAGCTGGGAAAGACTGGGGAGCAGTGAAGTGTTCTGGGTTGGCTTCCTTCCCTGTACTTCTTCCTCTCCTCTCCCTTCAAATCTGTGAAGTGAGAAGTGTTACAGTTTGCATTACACCCCCAGTTACAGTGTGGAACTCCAGGGGTCCAGTCTGGCCTGAAAACCAATCCATTTTGGAAACAGCATTAAAAAATGTAATCCTGAGCTGATCTAAGGCT
This sequence comes from Acropternis orthonyx, assembly GCA_035583155.1. Classification (NCBI taxonomy): domain Eukaryota; kingdom Metazoa; phylum Chordata; class Aves; order Passeriformes; family Rhinocryptidae; genus Acropternis; species Acropternis orthonyx. The sequence goes on from JAWWEU010000050.1 coordinate 604,813, forward strand.
GCTGGGTCTGAAGCTGACAGTGGTGCCTGGCCGAGGGCAGGATGGAGCAGCCTGGGAATCCCTGGTGATGTGGCCACAAGCATGGGCTGTGGTCGGTCCATGGGCCTGCACCAACGCCAGGGTAACACACCCATAATACCCGTGCAGTTGCTTTTTCATACCTGGCAATAAAGGGACGAAACGTCTCCCATTAAGCTAGACACTCACCATCCTGTCCTTATGAAAGAGAAAACTGACAGAAGGAAAACCAGGCAGGCTTTAGAGGAAAGGAGAGCAGAACGTGTCAGGGAGGGAAACTGTCATACTACAGTAGGTCCCCTTTGTGGGGATCCCTGGTGATGTGGAGCGCTGCAGGACCTGCACAGGAAAGCGTGGTGTGTGAGGCACAGCTGGGAGCACCAGGGCCACCTCCAGCTGGACAGAGCTAGTGGAGACTGGGGGGTTATGATCCCACGTATGTGCTGGGTGCTTCCTGCTGGGCCTGTGTGACTCAGAGAGTTTCTTACAACTGGACAGATTTTCTGTAGATCTGCAGAGAAATGTAACAACAATGAAACCGCAGAAGTTTGGCTCCTCATCTGTGCTGTGTGCATGTGCTCAGCAGATCCATTCTCCTGCGTGGTGACAAATGTCCTGTAAATGATGGTACCAGTAATACGTTACTTGGATTATTTGGATCTCGTTCGTTTGTGGGGAACAAATCAACAGCTGTGAGGAGGTGAAGGGAACAATTGACGTGCATTTCTATATTGTGAACACCATGGAGATGCAGACAGTGACAGACACATTGGGGGGACCACACACCAGATCTCTGTGTTTTTTGGGGGGTCAGGGTGGTGAAGCACTCTCATCCACACCTATGTTCAAGCTTCCTAATGGTGCTGCTGCTGTAACCCTCTTGCTGTAAGCACATGACTCCCAGGCACGTAAACTCACACTTACACGGGCACAGACTCACAGCCTTAGAGCCCTTCATCTGTTACATGCAAGCTCCAGAGACATTTGACTTGAATTACAGGGTGGCTGATTTCTTTGAATTTAGCTTAATCCAAGAATGTTCCGTGATCTAAGAAAAACAAATTTCTTTATAATTGCAAGTAACTGATATTTGTTTTCTTAGGGTTTTTCCCATAGATGCTCATCTGTGAGTGCTTAGTGTGCGCTCGCTGCTCTCCCGATGCTGTGCAGTTCGTTCACACAGTCCCTTTCCTGAGTGGTGCCAGCACAGCCAGTGACCCTGCAGCAAGCTCAGGGTTATGGGCTTTTGCTTCTCACCTAATTGCCATTTGGGGTCTCTTCTTAATTGCCTGGAAGTGATAATAAGGTGTGTGGTGACCAGAAAGGTGTCCTTCGGCTGTGATACCACCCACCTCATCCGAATGGGTGAGGAAGAGAACCTGCTCACACCCAGCGTCTGTGGTTGGGCAGTGGCTTGGTGCTGTGCTCAGTGTGGTCCCCCACTGGTGTCTCTCAACAGATCTCATCAATATGATGTTGGGATGCATTTCCAGAAACCCCACAGGGCTTTTTGAACATTACTGGTTTCTCTCTCACCAGGGTGCACCTGGGTCTGGAGTGGCTCCAAGGGTGTGTGGCCATGTCCTTAGCCATTGCTGGCTGCTGCAGGCAGCACACCCACCTGGGTTTCTTTCAGGGAAAGTTAAAGCACCTCCCAACAAGCAGTGTGGAGTTTATCTATTTCTGCACTGCAGCTCAGAGGAAAACAGTGCCATAGTGGCATGCTGACTCTGAGAGTTAGAGTTTAACTTTGTGAAGAGCCTTGCTTTGTGACAGAGCAACGTTTGTGAATTTGGGGATGGCAGGGATAACTTCCTTGGTGTAGCCAATTCAGGTGATGGAGGAGACTCCCATGTGTGGACTGTGATGGTCAGATACTCTCCATTCTAATCTCTTGCTTCATGTATTGAGGTAGGATTCTCATGAGTAATCTGCACACTTCCATTTATTTCCTTGTGAAGAGAGCTGGCTAGTGTGAGCAACCTGTGGAAACGACCCCTGGCACAGCCCTGGATTAAAGGTACAGCAGTGAGCCTGGGTTCTCCTCACGGGATCGAGGAATGTTACCTGGAGCAAACATGCTTACCTGACAGGCTGGCTGTTAACTGCCAGATCCGGTTTTGCCATCACTCACTGAAGTCATTTCACCTGTCCGTGCTCCCCTGTTGGCTGTGTCGCACACACACTGTGTTTGCTGGCCAACTCAGAGCAGCCTGCAGAGCACTTGCCAGCAGTGGATCAAGTGGGGTCTCGAAGTTTCTTTTGAGGGCACATCTGCGGGCTTTTTGGTCTGTTTTAAGAGTACATTGTTTATAATAGAATTTATTAAGTCAGCTCATGTTTACTGTTCTTTTCTGACCTGTACATTTAAGGCACATCATTGTTCTCTGTTCCTGCAGTGTGTCTCCCTTTCCCTGGGCCAGAAGCAGGGACACTGGTGTCCTCTTGTGCGTGGGAATCAGTGGGTTGGGTCCTGCCTATTATCGGTGCCACTTTTGCTCTGACCTGTGACACAGAAGCTGTTCAGCTGGCAAATACATGCTTGTCAGAGCACATTACTTTGTCTCCTGCATCTAAAAAGTGCCAAGGCCTTATTGAATAGCACTGAAACCCATCTTGTGTAGGACAGCTCACCTGGTTGACTGCCCAGATGAAGCTCCTTGGACGATGAAGCAGAGTCAGTATCTGCTGTTGGTGCCCACTCCACCTGTCAGAGCCTGTGCTTTCCTGGACTTCATCCCAAATCCCACAAAAAGGAGATATGTAATACCTAAAAGAAATTTTACATCCCTCCAGCCTACCAAGCTGTGGTGCTGCAGCCATGACAGCACACAGCATGCTCGGCACTCTGGCAGCCTGGGGGGTGTGTGTGTAGATAAGGCTCTCCATGATGGTTTTATTTTTTTAGCAGTCTTGATCTGTTTTCTTTTCCTTTATAGTGCTGCTAAATCCCAGGCCTTTATTTCTTTCTTTTGTCCACTAAGAGTTAGTTAAAACTAAAATGCAGCTAAAATGATTCTCTGGAGCTGATTCAGGGTTTTAGTTCAGCTTTGGAATAGCATGTTAAAGCACAATGTAAATTATCCATAAAGGCTGTAGAAGCTGTTGCTTTGACAAACATCTGCCAGGTATTTAGTTATGGTTGATTCCTCTTTGGGGCTTGGGAGATGAACTACAGGATTCCTTGAGAGTCTTTCCCTGCTGCCTTCCTGGAGCTGCAGTTTTGCTTGAAAGTGAATGCTTCTTTGTAAGCTACTTGTCTCCGTAAAGTAGGAATAAAATGTGCCTGCTTGCTGTATTTTATCAGGCAAGAGGATGACCTTTTAATTTCTCTTAATTGAATTCAAGTTTGGGTGCTGAGGTCACTGGTTTCTCTACTGGTCTGTACTGGTTGATGCTAAGGAGGGATAGTTCACATGAAGGCTGATTTTCCTTTAGCTTTAGAGACATAACATCCCCTGGCTGAGGAAGTGGAGATTCAAGTGTATCACAGGCTTCTGAATTCTGATTGTGAAGCGTTTCAGGATCCTTTGTGAACAGCGTGCTCCTAAAATATGGTTTAGTCTTTCTTTGAGATGCCATCGTGGCCCAGTGTGTGTGAGGAGGAAGGGACGTGGGACAGTTTGGTGTCAGGCTGGAAGTGTCACCAGGTGCCTGGCAGCCAACTCAGTACTGTGTGCATGGCCTGGAGGGGTTTGGGAAGCAGGGCTATGTCTGCCACATTACTGGTGGGAAAGCAGCAGTGGAAAGGGATGGACACCGAACAGTGAGACTTTAGCAAAGGCGGTTGAGAAGAGGGGGCTTGTGTTGTGCTGTTGTGAACCAAGATTCAGAAGGGCTCAGAGAATGGGGTCCCAATTTCAAAGGGGTCTCAGTCCTGCAGCTTGTTCCTGGGCCTGGAAGCGCCCACGGCTGGTTGCTGCAGCCTCTGGTGTCAGCAGCATTGCTATGACTCAGAGCTTGCCTGGCTCAGGCTGAGCTTTGCTGGGCTCCAGTTCTGCTGACTGTTCTTATCTTCCTTTTCCTGGTTCTCCTCTGCAGAGCCTGGGACCTGCAGAAAGAGAAACCAACCTTCACGCTCCAGCCTGCCCTTCCTCTTGGCATGGCTGTCCCCCTCCACGCTGGCCTCGGGAAGGGGGAAGTATCTGGAGATTCTTTCTGTCCCCAGCACTTCCCTGGTAGGAGCCTGGGGTGACAGCTGTGGGTGACACTGCTCCAGATCCAGTGTGAGTGACACCCAGGGCGCTCCTCGCTGGGGCTGTAGCTGTTCAGGTTGTGCAGAATAAGCTCCCAGAAGCATTGAATGATTCAAAAAACCACTTCAGACCATTCAGAAAATGACACCACAGGACTGCCAGTGCCTCGCTGTTCCTGGAGTTAGGGATGTCTGTGTGCTGGGAAGAGACTGTTGAGCACACAGAGGTAGAATGCTTGGCTATGCAACGGCACATGTTCTTGATAAATTCTGAGTACTGATAGTGTCCCTAGTGAAAAACAGGAGCATTTAAAGGGCACTGTCATTCCTTAAGGCCTTCTCCTCCAACACAGCCCTGGGAGGCTCAGGCTGTGCCCTGGCTGCTGCCAGCCCAGGGCACATGTGGCTCTGCCCCACTCTGCTCCCTGTGTCGGCAGCAGTGGCTGTGACAGATGGGTGGTGTTTCCAGGGCAGGCAAAAGGGAGGAGATATATTTAAACACAGCAGATTATTAGGTAACAAAGTTGAGTGCCTTGGTGCTGTGTATTCCTGGACCATCGGGGCCCTAAAATAGCACCAGAACACTGGTCAGGAGTGCTGACCCTGTTTCTGTCTCCTCCCAGGGCAGGATTTGCTGTTCTGTCCGGTGACGGCTGGTGTTGCTGTCGCTGCCTGGGTGGCATGGCCAGAGAGCTGAGGTCCCTGTTCTCAACACGTGGGCATGATGGCAGGTGGAGTGGTGTGGGTAGAGTGAGATTCCTGGTCCCTTGATGCCTGGCCTGTGGTTCAGGCCCCTTGAGGGTTCCAGGACTGATTCGCTCGCTTGGTTTGTCCTGTCCTCAGTCCCCTTGATAAGAGTGTCAAGAATGAGTGGAAATCACACATAATTTTGGGGCGCATCTTTGGGTTCAGCTGTCCTCTTAGCCCAAGGGGATGCCCTAGCCTTGGCTGCTTTCTGTGTCTGGGCTTGCAGGAGTTCCTGTGCCGAGTGCACTGCATGGGAAGGAATGAACCTCACGTGTATCTGAGCACACAGTGCTGGTCACTCATCCGTGATCTATATCTGTGACTGAACATGAGTAAACTTCCTTCATATGGGAAAACACAGAGCTTGGGGCGGGTTTCTTGCAAAGGATGTCTTTGGTTTGACAATGGAAGGGTTTCTGTAGTAAAGGGTGACTCAGGGACCCTCCAGTCCTCTCACTGGGGAGGGGTTGGCAATGTGGTTCCTTTCTGCCTGTGGATGAGTCAGACACAGAACAGTGGCTCACTGGTGTCAGATTTTGGCTAAAAAAAAATACCTTGAAATAAACTCTTTAGCTCAAGGGAGCTCAAGATTTGCAACACCAAAGGCCTTGCTGGCAGCTTGTCAGCAGCCCCAGGGCTGCACCTGCTTCCAGAGACATTTACATAAGTATTTGTGATCAGTAATGCGTGCTTTAACCTTGCTTCCCTGTTCTCCCGCATCCCCGATGAATGAACATTGCTCCTTGTAGGAGTTTCACGCCGACTGGTGCTCCCGCACGGCAGCGCTGCCGGCAGCACAGACCTCGGCTCTCCTGGCTGGATCCTCTGCTCTGCTGTGGCGATGTCACCTCCAGCCACCAGTGCAGACATGAGTGCCACCCGGGCAGGTCCCGCTGTCCTCACCAGACCCCGTCAGGATTCCCATTAATGGACTCCCCTGCTTCTCCCTGCTCTCCGTCTCGGTGCAGTTTTAAGCCTGGGTGGAAGTTATGTGGTCTGTGGTCCGGCGTGTGCCCAGAAAGCTGGTGCTGGCCGGCTCCCCCCGTGTCCAAGGCCGGGTGCGTGAGCTGCCCTGGCGCCAGCGGCGTGGCTGGACACGCACAGGGAACACCGTGAGTCAGCAGGTCCCCAGGGTTGGGTTTCCTCGTGCGCCCCGTGCCAGGGCCGTCGCGTTGGCTCTGGCTGCGAACCAGCAGCAAAGTGGAGCAAAAGATCTGCAGACAAAGGGCTTTTCTGTATCAGGTATTAATGTTGCTCAGTTGAAGCACTCAGAAATCGTCAGTGGCTAAGATCTGTGTTTACATCAGGAGATTCCTGCTGGGGTTTTTGCCACCCTGCGCTGCTTTGCTTCTTCCTTTAAGGGAATGTTGATAATTACCTGAAATATTTTGAGAAAATACAGAGGGATGCTGCTTTCTCCCTCAACTATTGCTTAAAAAACCTCCCTCCTATTTTGGAGTAGGTCAGATCTTTTGTTCACTTACCCTTACTTGTGCTGCAGGAGTTGAATTAAAACTTTGGATTTGAGTCTCAGGCAGCCCTGGGAAGAGTGCTGTATGGATGTGAAATCCTTCCTGATCATGGAATGTCATGGGTGCCTTTCTGAGTGCTTCACGGTCTGAGACTGGGGCTGCAGCCCTGGTGTTGGAGCTCAATCCAGAGGGGGATTTCTCCCTGTGTGGGTGCTGGACAGTGTTTATTCTGGCGGACGGGTGCCTGACCCTGCTCTTGGCCTCCTGAGAGGGGTGGGGGTGTGTTTGGGCTGTTGCTATAGCTGAACTTCAGGAAATTGCGTGGACCGAATCTGGGACAGTGTCAACTGTGCGGTCACATGTACCAAAGGGCATTCAGAATCAGGAAGAAGAGTTTTGTTCGCTTTATTGCTCTCTGTAGCTTTTGCACTACATCCCTCAAAATCAAAAGGTGGGTAAGAAATTACCCCAGCAATGGCAGGGCCCCTCAGAGGTGGTGATGGCTGGGCAGCTTTGTGCCTGGGAGGGCCCTTTTTTCTTTGTTCTGCTTGTTATGTTCAATACAGCTTCTTCTTGAAGATCACATCGCTACAGGGTGACCATAGTCTGGTAATTCCAGGTTGCAGTATACACTCTCTTCTATCAAGTTTCCTAAATACACGCTCTGACTTTAGTGTTTTTGGTTGAGCCCAAGCTTCTCCTGGGAGCAGGCTCTGTTGGGATGTTTCTTGGAGCTTCCTCTGAATTACTTGATACTGGCAACTCTATATGACAGAACACCAGACCATCCATGTCCTTCCCCTGATCCCTTCCTTGATGAAGTAAGGGTTTATTTTCCAAATATTTGTATATTACTTCGGAGAGGTTGGTGCGCCACTTTTTGTTGCAGCTCCTCAGAGGCTGTCAGGAGCAGGATCTGCTGAGCCTCACAGATGGTGGGTTTGGAGATACTTGATTAAAAGGCTGTGTGATGTCTAGATGCCAGGGCCACTGGCGCCACAGGACTTGTATAAATAAATTTTCCTTGTGCCATGTTCACGCAATTAAAGCCGGAGCCCTGGATCGCGTTTGATGAGGTTTGTTTTGCTAGTCTGGCCACACAGATTTCATTTACTTTGTCTGGTGTTACAAAAACATATAGGAACGTACACACATCAAAGCTGAGTTTAGGAGCTTGAATAAAATCCACAGCAGTAAAGAGGTGCCCGGGTGCGTTTGTATCAGTGCAGTGTCCATTGAGCTGGGTATTTTACTCAGGGTATTACAAGGCATAGGGCATTTTAACCTAAGGAGCCTGCCCTGTGTTGGTTCAAGGCTGGGGAAGGTCAGGGAAGCGCCATTGCTCACTGTTGGTCTTTCTCTTTCAGAGGAGAATGAGAAGCACGAGAAGCTCCGCCTGGAGAGGGAGCAGGAGCAGAAGAAGGCCAGCAAGGCCAGCGTGCCACGGGCCAACAGTGCCCTCTCCGCGGAGGAGCCCCAAAGCGAACTGCTGGTGCCTATCTCCCCTCCGGCCCCAGTGCCCCCACCGCCCCCACCCCTGGCAGCCCCCATTTCAGTCATTCCCATCCCTGTTGTCACCAGTTCCCCCCAGCAAGCAGCCCAGACCGCCCTGTCCCCGCCGCTCGTGCAACAACGCCACCAACCCCTCATAAGCACTCCCAGTGTCCCCAAGGAATCCTCGTCGGTGGCGCCGGTAATCCAGAGGCCGCCGGGCCCACATCTGCCGGATGGGAAAGCTGCAACGCCGCCGTCGGGCAGCCCCAAGCAGCTGCAGCATTACACGGCGCCGGTCCTGGCCATCTCCCAGCACCATGTGGTCCCACAGCCCATCCAGCCCCTGCAGCACCCGGGAGCGCCCGCGCCGCTCGGCACTCTGAAGCTGGCTCCGGCGGATGACCTGAAACCAATCGAGCTCAAGAAGAGAATTGGAGGGTGAGTGCACTGTGTGTGTGGAGGCGTCCAAGAGGGACCAGGCAAAAATGGCATTGAAACCTGCATCGCTCTGGAGCAGTTCCTGCTTTTGCAAAGCATTATCAGATGAGAAATACCACGACCCGCGGATGTTTGATGTCTGTTTGGATTACTGAGAGGAGGGTTTTTTAGCTTGATGTGTTTTTATTTCCATCCCTGACTCCACACTATAAGATTCTGTACCAGGATTTTTTTTTTTTCAAGCCAGAACTGTGTTAGGAAGCAAGTCCCAGCCCTGCCTGTTTGATCTGAGGTGGCATCTGGTGTTATGTTTGACAAAAGATCTCTGCATGTACTGGTCAGGGAGATCACATGGCACTGCTGCTTGCGGGAGCTTCCTTGAAAACTGGGATGTGATCTGAGAGATACTCTTCCCAGGACAGGGATCACTTTAGCTGCTCTTTCAGTTTCTCAGTGCTCTAAGTGCTGTGGGCCTCCTGTTTGCTCAGAATCCTGCATCTGGAAGGGGCTGAAGGCTGTTTAATCTGCCCTCACCCTCGGACAGGACATGTGGCTCTGATGTTGCTCCAGGTTAGTGTTTATCTGACTTGTTCCTACGGGCTTTGGCTGGTGGAGACACTGCCTTCTCCGTAGCTGGTTGTTTCCAGACCACAGTATTCCAATACTGTCTGGTATTTCTGCTTGTGGACTGGGAGAACAAACCATTCCCTTTGCAGCAGTTTTACGTGTTTCCCTTGGCCCTTCAGTTTTCCTGCAGGATAAGTGACCTGAATCTGTTCAGTCTTCCCTCTAGGAGTGTGCTCCCTGGGCTTCTGACCATTGTCCTAGCTGCCTGCAGCAGGGGGATGACTCTTGGCAGCGGTGTTTGAGATGGTGTGTGAATCCCACAGGGGCTGAAAGAGATGTAACATATAATGGACAGAAAAAGGGCCCATAGTGCCTGCTGGGATGTAGAGATCCCAAAATACATAGAAGGAAACAGCAAGATAAGAGTTTGTGAAGATAAAGACTTTGGTAAAATGCCAGTTTGATTCCTCTAAGGAAGACTGGGATCTTCAGAGCCTGTCTGTAAAATGCATGGCTGCAGGAAGGTCCATCAGCCTGTGCTTCAACCAAGCAGCCTTGTCACTGCCCTTGTGTGGATTCAGATGGCTGTGGAGGGGGTTTCTGCTGGCAGGGGGGTACCAGGGCAGGCTGCATGAGTTTGGCTGCCCAGGCAGGCAAACCACAAACTGCTCCTGTGCCATCACACTGAGCTTTTGCCTCTGGGAGCCTGGGAGGGCTGTGGTCCCAGTGTGGAGTACAGCTTATCGCTGTGCCCCTGTAGAACTGCTCCATTAGACATGGGTACAGAAAAGGTGTCTTTTTCAGCCTGTAAATGTTTCATGAAAAAATGCTGCTGTCAAATGTTTGTTTTTAAATATCCGACAATTTAGTGAATATGGTTACCTCAATGTCCTGTATTTTCACCCAAAGGCAAATAATTACTTTGCACAGTGTATGGAAGATACTTGAAATCGCCACATGTCTGCTAATGTACCTTAACATGGCTATAGCTGAAAAACTGAGATCATGTGTTTGGCTTTTCCTAAAAATATTCCCCTGATTCGAAGGGTGGGGTTGAACTTGAACCCCAAAACCAGAAGGTCACTCTGGTTCTTCCTTGAGCAGTGACTGGAGGATTCCTGGATTGCTTCATTCCATGTTTATCCTCAGCTTTGTTGTTTCAGGCACAGTAAAAACCTGAAGCAGTTGGAAGTGCCTGGTCACTATCGTACACCGGAATTTGAAACTGCACAAGCCTTGTCCCGCTGGAGCGTAGGTGTAGATCAGAACTGGGTCAGAATCTGGGCTCTCTGGGACTGTACAAATACTTAAAATTCATGCTTTGTGTCTTTCCCTTTTGTTGGTAGTAGCCATGTCTGTGTATATAGACACACGTTACACCTGTTTGTACTTTGTGTGCAGTATATGCACAGTGCATAGTTCATCTAATGCACATGTAAAGTATGTAGTTTATCTCGAAACACTATAGGCACAAATACATATGTACCTAATGTTAAACCAGTAATATCTGAACACCTCTTGCTTTTGAATCTTGACCTGTGTCTCCTTGACACACACACACTGCTGCAAGCACAGGTGCAATGCAGGAGTTTTCAACCTGACACTGAGCTGATCTTTGTTCTGTTTGGGTTACAGGGTTGGGACCAGGGAAGTACATAATAAATTGGAGAAGAACAGGTGCGTAGAAAGCCAGGGGTTTGGGTTTTTTAAATGTAATTCCCCTTCTTTTTTTGGCCTATAGTCTGTCAATATTTGTTTGGCTTTGGCGGGGTTTTGTTTGTTTGTTTGTTTTTAAACAAATAACCTGAACAAAATTCTAAGTGACTTTTACTGAATCTTGCAGCATTGCTTTGCTTTCTTACAGCTCAGTTCTGCATTTCTTGCTTCCCAGTACGTTCTGTTTAACTGCACCATTGCATCCCAATCACCCTGTGAAGTCCTGATCCTGCAAAGCAACCCCCTACGTGCATAGCGGCGTGACTCTTTTGATTTAAAGTAATAAACCAAAATCAGGGCTCAGTGTACAGTGTCAATACAGAATAAAAACCAATTCCTGACCCAAAACTCTGACAAGCCTGACTTATTAAATCAGAAATACAACGTCAGTGGAAGCACAGAGAAATGAGATATTTTATTTAAGGCTGCACAGCGTTCCTAACAAAGCTGGGATAGAATCCTGGAACACACCCCTGTGATGTCTCTGCTGGGGTGGGCTGGGGATCTGCTATGCACAGGTGTAGGTGCTTTGCTGGATTAAGGCCCCAATTAAGCTCTCCCCTCTGTGGAATTGGTTTCTGGTGTGTGTCTCAGGAGCTAACGACCCACCTGTGTTTTCTTTAGACGTGCACATTTAAAAGAGTGCTTTGAGACACTAAAGCGCAACATCCCCAACGTAGATGACAAGAAGACCTCAAACCTCAGCGTCCTCAGGAGTGCCTTGCGATACATCCAGGTATGTGCAGCGCTCCGGGGGCTGGGGTGTGCAGGCTCTGGAGCTGGCTTTGGAGTGCAAAGGGAAACAGGAGAGAAACTCCTTTTTTCCCTCCTTCTCTCATGTAAGCACGGTCATTTATAAACTCCAGGTTTCGGGAATATTTGGATCTTCTGGGAACACTTGCTTTGTGAAGTCTCCTTATTCTAGAAGTTCCAAATGAACCACAAATCATCCTTACCAGCAATGGTGATGTAGGGAGTATATAATTTAGATGATCTTAGAGGTCCAGGCTGAGTGAACTTCAGCTGCTACTTCTTGGACTTAACTGAGTTTTAATCTGTATGATTTGGGGAGGTTTTCTGTTTGCTTAACTGAAACAGATTTCCATGAAGGTTTGGTATATCTCAAGTTTTTGATGAGATGTAGATGTGAGTAGAGGTTGTTTGCTTGGAAGCAGGGAAAGCCTGGAATTTGGGATTGCAGTATAAAGCTGCAGACGGATGGGATACCAGGAGTGAGTCTGGGGGAAAGTACAGGTAAAATTCAGTTGTGTTTGCAGCTAGAGGGAAGTTAGTGTTTGTTTGATGTTTGTGAAAGTGGTTGATGGTAGTACAAAAGAAATTGTAGATGTCCCTGTGAGTGTGAGTGAAATCAGTAGCATGTAATGCAATTAAAATTCATCTGGTAACTGGAAGAGTTGCTGAATTTATAGTGCAAATGAAAAGAGCCAATAAACCATGTACTTCCTGGTTAGAATAGAGGGTACTGAGGACTGATCACAATGGGCTTTTTTCCACAGTAAAGCATCATCTTTTCCTCACTTTCTTCCCATTTTTCTCAGTCCCTCACAAACACTCAGGTGTTCAGAAGTGCTGGATGTTGATTACTTGCCTCAGCTTCACTTTGGAGAGTCAGAAATGTCTCAGAGTTAGATCAGCTCAGCCCTTCTAATTAGTTTTCACCAGCTATTTCCCTCAGAGAGCCTTTGGTCAGGGCAATTTCTGATGGTACCTGACCACTGTCTGTCTTACTGGAAAGGGTTGTTTTTGGGGGGTGTGGTTGTATTGCAGCCTAATGGGCACTGGAGAAAATCTGAGCCTTTCTTTGGATTTTTACTGGCTGATGTTTGTGGGGTTGAGCCTCCACGAGCAGTGAGGGAGCAGAGTGATCCATTCACCAGCTCTCATGCCTGGGGGGCAAGTCTGGAGTCTGTCAGGAGCAGAGCTGTGTCTGGCGTGGTGGCTGACACCCTGGGAATAGTGATGCATATGCAGGCTTCTCTGTGAACAGAACCTGCTCTGGCAGCGTTGTTACTCTGTGCTTTTGGAAGGCAGCTTAAAGTTCTGGTTGAGTCTTCTCAGTGGAGATGACTGGTCTTGCCTCTCCCTCTTCTCTGGCTCCCTTGTGCTTGGTTTGAGCCTTCAGTGTGGTGCAGTTCTGTGCTGCCTACGAATGTATGGACTGACACCTCCGTAAATTGTTGGGAGTGAAACCCTCAGCACGCCCTCTTAGGAAGCATAAAGTGTTTTTATGATGGTCCAGAAGGCATTCACAGATTCAGAACCATGTTTTGTTTCCTGTAAGTTTCTGCTTGGGGTCTGTTCCAGTGACACCTTTGAACTGGTTTTCCCAGCATGAATCCCTTCTGGGAATCAGGATGACTGGGAGTGGGTCTGTCGGCCTGGCTGCTCTGGTGTGCCTGTGCTGTTGTGTGTGCCCTCCATCTGGGGCTTATGGGCTTCTTGGGTTGGTGTAGTTGCAGCGTGTTCAAGTGAAAATGCAGAGGTTGGCAGGGCTAATGGCACACTATTTCCCTCCCAGTGTGGGACCCTCACACCAGTGAGGACTGTGTCTGCAAGCTCTGCTTTACCAGCTCTACTGCCTGTGCACCACAGATGTTGTAGCTTGTGGGAGGAACCTCTGCTGTGACGAGTCTGGGGTGTGCAGCACTGGGACAGGGCCAGCCATCTGGGTGTCCATCGGTGTCTGTCAGTCAGTGTGGCAGCGCTGGGCTGGCTGCAGGAGGAGCAGTCAGTCAGCCAGCCTGCGGCCTGGAGGAGAAGGTCACAGTGACCTCAGGCCCGTCCCAGCCACCCTCCCTCCCCCAGCAGCCAGTGGCTCCCGTGCCAGCACCCACTTCCACGTGTACTGGGAGCACATGGTGAGTGCCAGCGCTGGCTGGCATGGTGGGACTGCCCACGGGCAGCCGTGAGCAGCGGTAGCTGTGCGGCCGGCGGGCTGGCTCGCTGCCCCACGGGCACTGACGCAGCCCAACCATGACGTTGTGTAACCTCCTCCTCCTCCTGCTCTTGCCGAGCAGCGGGAGCGTCTCTGGCAGCTGCAGGCAGCAGGGAGTATCCTGAGCGTGGTTTTCCTTGGCAGTGCCTTCACCGTGAGTCTGCAAATCTGTCACAGGATTCAGTTGTGCTAAAAACTTAAGTGCTGTTTATCTGCCTGAAAAAACCTAGGTTATTAGAAGTCTGATTTGAATTTTCAGTGTTCAGTATTAAAAATTAATATTTTTTAAATTTTTTTTTTTAATGCAGTTTGAATTTAGTTTTTATATGTTTCAACAAAGAGTGTGGGGATGGGCACTGATGGTGTGCTAAGCTCTGTGTGTTTCCCTCAGTCACGGTGCTTCCCTTGAAAAGAGAACAGGGGAATTGTACCAAGGAGATTTAAAACTAGAACTTCTTACTCTCAGGATAGTCAAGCAGTTTTTCACTACAGGGGAAAAAAACCCACCAAAAACCCCAGATTCCAGTGACCCTCGCAGGGGAGGAGCACAGCGTGCCAGCCCAAGCTCTGCACAGAGGCTGCCCCATGCCCTCAGGCCCTGTGACAGCGCACGGATTGCTGCAGCCTCTCTTCCTACAAAACCCTTTTCCCCTGTTCCAGCTGGAACTTCTTAGAAACAGGCTGTTCATTTCCTTGGCTGGATTTAAATATTTGTATCTGCATCAAATCAGATAAGTCAGAAAGTTAAATTCCACACTTCCCATGGAGCTGTCATTTTAATTTATCCTTGGACCTGGGCTTGTGCTCTGCAACAGTAAATTAGAATCTGCAATTAAACACACTGTTGCACAAAGGAAATGGGGCCGAACACAGCTGGAAGTTAATAATCCTTCAGCTGGTGATTCAGCTTAAAGCAGTGTGGGCTGTTGTTCTGCAGCTTTTAGCTGAGGGGAACTTCCCAGCGGGTCTGACAGCAGGGTGGGCTCCAGAGCCCAGCACACAGCCTCCAACCAAGCCTGTTTGTCACACGGGCCACCTCAGCCCTTGCTCTTGGGTCTCCTCCGTGCAAAACTGAGTGAAAATGCTGGAGACCTCTGGGAAGTCTGTAAGAGTGATGTGGCTAAAAGCACCATGGGAGTAAAGTGCTGTTTGCTTTGAGAGAGCAGAGCCCTGTCCCCTTGGCTGTCCTGGAGCAGTGTCCCCTGGCAGAGACCAGGCAGGACAGGCCTGTTCTCCCCAGAGGGGCCGGCACTGTGTGCTGCCTGTGCTGTGGAAGGTGCTGCTGGGGTGACTGAGGAGCCCAGCCCAGCAGACGTCACACACGGCTCACAACTCATGCAGCTGGGCCTTCTGATGTTATTCTCCTGGAAAGATTCCTTGTCCCCTAGGAAATGTTGTAATCGTCATCTTTGAAAGCTAGTTGAAGCCCTTAAGTGAGACTGTGCCTCTGTTCTCACAATGTGCCTGTCGCTGTGGTACCTGAACACTGTCCAGTTTCAGGGGTTATTTTCTGTTGCACATTTACTATAAGATGGCATCTGGGTGATTTGCTGACCGGGTGACACTGGGATGGCCAACATGAAGCAGCACAGCCCAGCAGTCTCAGGTCACGCTGCAGGTCCTGCTTTTTGGCCAGTTTCCCTGGTATAACTCAATCACTGACTAAATAACAACATACTTCCAAAAGCTGAGCTTCTCAGGGCGTGCAAAAGGCAAAGAGCAAACTCCTTGGAAGGTGGCGAAGCAGGGCTCTGCTGTGATCCAAACTCCTGCATGTGCTGCTGCTTGGGTATGGCAGAGGCACTTGGGGGGCTGCTGTGGTGACAGATGTTGGTTTGTGGTCCCACAGAGCTGTGTTGGCTCTGTTTGTGAAATAGACTTTGCTTGCAAATTCACAGAAGTCATGTGGCAGCCCTGCTTGTGGTGTGAGAGACAGAATGTAGCTGTGGTGAACTGAGAATTTATAGTATGGCCAGTTTGTCATTATTGCCTTGGGAAGGGGCAGGAAGGGTGAAATTTCCTTTTCCCACAAGAGCTGGAATTTGCCTTGTACCCCACATCCTGCTGATTGTACTGGAGCAAGGCCATGAACTGGCACTGGCTGAAAATCTGTCTCTGGGGCCAGTCTTCCCAGGAATCATCCAGATAAATTTTTGATGCAAACCAGTCTTTTGATTTTTCTGGTTGGTTGCACTTAGAAAAATGTATAAATGAGTGGCGAAGCCGTTTAAAAGTCACAAGGCTGCTTGTGTGAACAGTCTTGCTGTCACTTGAACTGCAGCCCAGCTGGACAGGGAAATATTTGATCAAAGTGAAGTACTCTCCATCTTCATGATGGAAACCTTCCCTTTCCAAAGCTAGACAAGCCTGGACTGTGGCACCCTCCCAGCTCCTCAGAGGTGGTGGAAGCAGCCCCTGACAGTTTCTGTGGCCTAATTCCTTTCTCAGAAGCTTAAAAAAAAATGTGTGGAGGCTAAAAATTAGTCCTGGTGTTCTGAACTCAAGGAAATAGACATCTCTTTAGATTCACAAGTAAGTTGCTGCATTGTTCATTTTGGGGGAAGTGTGCCTGATTTCCTCCTCTGATTACAGATGTGGCTTCCTCAGCTGAGCTGGCTCCACCTGCCTGGGCCATGGCCTCAGCCGACCTGTGCCTCTGTCTCTGCTGCCAGATCGATGGCATTTTCCTTTGTCATATATAACTGCTTTAGCTTGAAGTTAAAGCAGGGACAGAAGTTCACAGGTCTCAGACCATTGAGAAAATGGCTCCAGCAAACTCAAACAGTAAATGACAGAGCTGATGCCTGACCTCTTGCCAGAGACCCTTTGGGAACTGACTTATCTGTGCTCACCGGTGCTGGTAGTTGTTTGTGATGTTTAAGTTGTTTATCCTCACCTCATGTATCTTGGTTTCTCAAACCGCCTGAAGCAACACGTTGTGCACCTAAAAATGATGCAGTTGCCCATCCGTGCCAACAATATTCAACAGAATTGACTCTCTCTGGGCAGAATGAATGCAGAGTACTGTCCAAGGATGCCTGAGTAGTGTGTGTAAAAATCCTTTGTCATGTCTTTTTCAAGCTGATCTTGTGGACTCATGAACAGGTTTACATTGGTTATATTCTCCTGTTAATAACCACAGCATGTCTTTGTCTTTTGGTTTGTTTTATTTCTCAGTTGCGTCATCGGTGCCCGAGCACAGGAATTCATCTCTCTGCATGTAGATGTCAGCATGTGGATTTTTGAGTCCCATGGCAGTGCTTGAGTTGGGGTTTGGGTGTTCATGTGTGCTGGAGGGCCCTGCAGCCATGCTGGATCCTGGTGCAGGCACAAACCCACACGTCTGACACTGTCATTTGGTTGTGGTTAAAGACCAGGACTCATTTGCATTCAGGCAGTCTCGGGTTGGATTATTGATGGAAATGTGTAAACCAAACTGTGCTGCTGAATCAAATTAAGTTCCCCACCTTGAAGAGGGTGGCTGTAACGGTTATTTTTTTTATTCTGTGCCAGCTATGAGCTGAATATACTCATCTACAGTAAAACTTGTTTAGTAAGAGTTGGGTCTATCGGTACCTGCTTTGCCACCCTCATGTGAGCAGCATTCACATGCCAAGCTGTGCTGCTTCAGATTGTTTACCTGACCTGATCCATTGATTGTATCTTGTCTAATTAGCCTGAATCTCATTGCCAACAATGAAGGCCTCCAGCATCCACAGGCTGTGGTCATGCAACATGTCATCTGTATATTTCAGAAAGTGATGCGTAATAAGACCTTTAAAAAAAGTAGTGTTTAGTAAAGTAAAGGAAGTTGGAACCTGCTTAAAAATGTGAAACTGAAACCCCTGCTGTCTCTGCAGCTGCAGCAGGACCTGTCTGTGGGGAGACTCATCCAGGGGGCCATCAGGGCATTTTTTATTTGCAGTATTGGCCACAAAACATGTCCTGCAATAGTGTTTAAAAATGCCCAGTGTTTGGACCTTGTTGAGTGAGTGGAAGCTGTTTCTTAACCTTTGCCAGAAGGGATGGTGATTTTTAAGTATTTCACTTGTGACTTGTACACAAGAGTTTGGAAAGGGTGAAAGGAATTGTAAACCTTTGGATGTGTCTGTCAGTGAATCCATACCTGTCCCACTGCTGTCATTTAAGTGGTAGTTTGAAGAAGAACTGGGGGTTGTAAAAATGAAAACAACATTTAAGTGGAGCACAGCACAGGGTTTAGAAATGGTGGTGTGTGGTAGCTGGCGTAGCTTGTGTTTGGGGGCTGTTGCTTCTTCTGGTTGTCACCTGCAGTCAGAGCTGGCACAGGAGGGGAGAGAGGGCATGGGCCCTGAGTGGTGATAATAACATGGGCTGTTTTTATGTGTGACATTGCAGAAGTCTTTAAACTCATTTTGCAGAGAGCCTGACTGGTAAGAGGTCCCCATGGCACAAGTGACAGGACAGTTTGGGTTCCTGTTCTTGTCAGTAGCAAAGGTGTGTGTTCATACTCTCTTAAGTTACTGTGAAGTAGTTACTGACCAGTTGGAAGCACAGATAGTTTTAAGAAAGCAATAACCTAACCATGATGCACAGAGTGCCAGAGTTCAGCTGTGCTGTCTGAACTCTGAAGCTGTGACTGTCATGACAGCCAACATCGTCAGCTACAAAATAGTAAACGAGGGGAATTCTGACACTGTCATGCAGCAGCAGGAATTGGTGTCGGCTGAATCTCCCGTTGTCGTGTCAGTGTTACTCTGACGTGACAGGAATCCTGATACCACGTGCTTTGGAGCGTGTGGAAATATGAATAAGATTTTTGCAAGGCTCACTGTCTCATTTGTTAATTACGAAAAATTAACAGTGACTGATGCTGCCTGTGCCTTGGCCTTGCCCTACCAGTTCTGTGGTTCCATCCAGACACTTCCCTGTGTGCAGCTGTAGTTGCTTTATTGTCCCTTTCTCTTCACCTGTGCAGACCGTGGAGGGCTGGGTGACCTTGGGAAACAGCAAAGCTGCTTCTGTACAGGGTAGTGGTTAACACTGTGAACAAACCAGAAAAAAAACAGATTAATGTGGGTTTTTTTGATTTATTTTACTTTTATCTGTCTTGCTCCTGTTTTATGTCATTATGAGTTGAAATATCAAGTTGATGTTGAAAGAGGAAGGTAGCTGGCAGGTGACTTGTTGTCCTGTCCAGAGTAGGGGCCAGTTGCGTGCCACCTCTTGGGCAGGTACCTGATCACTCATTGTATTTTATCTTAGGACAGTAGGAACTGGCTCTCTGAGGGTGATTGGGCAGTTTCCTGCAGCACTAGAAAGAGCAACTTATATTTTGCCCCACTTCACAAAATGCTGAGACCTTTGAGAGGACAGTGTCTCTGAAAGGTGATGGGTTTCTTTCTGCATACACCTGCAGTGGCTGTGTTGCAGGTGGGGTTGGTTTGCACAGAGCTGTGCATTCAGAGCATCCTGTGGTGATCAGAGCTCTTCATCCCCAGCAGTTAGCATCTTCTTGTCCCTTCATGTTTAGGAATTTCATGGGAATTTCACCTTTCTAAGGCAACTCCTTAGCCCAGCAGAAGAGCTTCAGCCTTGGGAGCACCTCAGTGAGCAGCGGTGGCAGTCTAGGCACGGTGGGCACCACAGCTGCTGTGCCCCGAACCCTCCAGCATGGAGGGCAGGTTTCAACTCAGAGACACAGCTTTGCCTCATGGCCTTGCACAGGTGTTCGTTTATGTTTAACAGCTTATTGTGTCCTCCCATTGCCACTGTGACCATGACAATGAGGAAGGTGGGTGGAGAGAAATCCTCTGGTGACCCAGATCTTCTCTGTGGGCCATGGGTGGAGCCACCAGGACATGAGTAACTGGCACTGACCTCCTTACACAGGTGGGGAAAAAGGGAGGAGAAGTGGTGCAGGTGGATGGCACCTTTCTCTGAGTCACCAGGACCTCAGACCCACTGCCATGGTGTGATTCTCGTCTGCTGGGGAGGGTTGTTCTGCTAGAGCCTGAGGCTGCCAGGACCTGTTTTGGGAGGTGTCCTCCTCCCCCAGGAGAAACTCTCACCTTTCTGCTCTCTGGGCATGCTTCAGGTGTGCAGCTCCCCTGTACCTCCTGCCTGTGGGCTGAGCCAAAGTGTAGGAGCACGAACAAAGGGAGCGCCGTGCCCCGGCCCCATCCAAAACTCTGCCTTGGCTCCTGCGAAGGCTGCTCAGAGATGCTTCCAAGTGAGTCAGTGTAGTGATAATGTGTCTGCACAGAAATCTTCTCATCCCTGGCAGAGAGGGCCCTGGCTGTGGCTCCAAGGCATGAAACTGCCTGTTGCCCTCTGGAGCTGCTGCCCTTGTGGAGGGTTGGGAAGAGCTTCCAAGTGTTCTGCATCCAGCAGTTGTGTCGTTAATAATAATCCCTCCTTGAGATGCAGCATGCTTCATTTCCGTTTGCAGAAAATGATGACAGTTATCCCAGAGGTGTATTTCCCACAAATTATTTTAATTTCTAAATTTTTTGAGTGCTGCAGAATTAGATTTGGAATTATGAATTCTAAATTCTTAATTTCCCAAATTATTTTAATTTGTTTGGGACTGTTTTCTGAATAACGAGCACCACAGTATTTCAGGGTCTCTGGGGCATCTGGAATCATTAAAAATGTCTTGCTTGTTTCCTGAACCACAGAGATTAGTTTAAAAAAAATAAAATTAAGAAAAACAAAACACATGATGAGAAGTAACACCAAGTCATTGCAAAACATACTTCCAATTCTTTTAAATTTGAGTTTCTCTTATCCTTGGGGGTCATGTTAAGGAATAAACCAGATCTGCTGAACTGGTGGCAGCCACTGTGGGTCTGGTGACTGGCCTGGGCACATCTCTGCTTCTCCCTGCTTTGTTGTACCATATGTTCCAGTTGGTTGCTGCCTTTTGTTGTTGTGTTTTCTGGATTTATTCTTTGCCTTTCTGATTTGGATTCTTCCTCCCCTCTGCCCCAGTGACTCTTTGTACTTTATCCTCAGTGTGTAGTGCTTCAGGAGGTTGACTCTGCCAGGCCCATGCAAACAGCCACGTTCCACCTCTAGTTTTGATCACAGATTATGGCCCAATGTTTCTTTTTATCAGAAGCCTGAAGCGCATTTCTCAATGTGAAATGATAAATGTAAATACCAACACGTGTTCCTATTTCCTGTGATTGCTCTGCTCCAGGCAGATTTCCTACTCTGGGAAATATTTCTGTCCAGATATTCACCTCTGCTCTTGCAGCCAGGTTGAGCAGTGGTGGGTGGTGCCCACCCTGCTCAGCCTCGTTGCCTTAGGAAGTGGGTGCAGCATCTACACAAAGAGATGTTCCCTGAAGTCCTTGTGCTCCTGCCTGTGTGAGGGTGAGGTCACCTCCCAGAATACAGCGGTGCTCCTTGGCTGCTGTCCTTGTCCGGGGGTTGAGCACATGGAAGGGCTGGGTCACAAGGCTGCTGGCAAACACCCATGGCCCTGCTGTGGGGTGATGGGCTTTGACAGACAGGGAGTGAGGGTCTGTGTTTCACCTCGCAGGCTTGGTTGTGGTTTTGGTGGTGGTATGAAGTTTGAGATCTTGAGAGGCTGAAACCAGGGCACAAACACTGGGAGCCTGAAGTCCTTGTCTGTGGCCCCTCTCTCCTAGTCCACTGGGGACTGGTCACAGTGGGACCCTCACCCTGTTCCCTCCGTGCATGATCTGTTGACATCTTGGAGTTCTGGGTTGAGCCCATCATGATTTTACCTCGTGTCTGGGGAAAGCAAGACCGTGGTCCTGTACTGCAGCAGATGCTGCAGTCGAGTGTAGCTGCAGGTGGTGACTGTAGCAGGGTGGTGACGTCACTCTCTGGTGGTGCTGTTTTGTCCAACCTGTATTTTCCCATCGTCAGTGGTACCAGACCAGTGCGTCCGGCACTGCTGCAGGATCTCATCTCCCGGAATGAAGCAGTTGCCATGGAAACCATAGCTTTGGTTCCTGTGGCAACCAGCCTGGGTTCCACATGGCTGCTTCCTACAGACCAAGGGGATGATTGGCAGCAGCAGGAATGAGGGTCCGGAGGGTTTGGGAGCTCTGGCGGTGCAGGAGTGGGACCTGTGCAGGTGGGGTCCAGCAGATGCTGTCACCTTGGTGAGTGCAGGCACTTGCTGCAGAGGGTGGGGACAGCAACCTGATGCCAGCGGAACTGGGTCCCTGTTTTTCCCTTTTCCTGGGCTCTGCACAATCGCAGCAAGTCAGGTGGGGTTGGGGCAAGTGGTGGTTGTAGGAGCTGAGCTGTGAACAGACTGCTTGTTACACCTGAGGAACTCCACAGGCAACTTAGCAGGGTTCAAAGTAGGAACACCCAAACCTGATTAGGGTTTGCCATTAACTTTAAGACCTACAGGTGAGTGTGGTGCCTCAGCCAGCAGAGTCTTGGCAACAGGGGCTGTTTGGGTTCCATTTGGGACTGTGTGGGGATGGCTGGTTCCTCAGCATCCTTCTGGTCGTGGTTGTGGAGTCAGGCTGGTGGATGTTCCTGCTGTGGATCTTCTGCACTGTGCCAGTCCCTGCAAGGGTAAGATCCTTTTCTTAGGTTTTAGCTTTTTTCCCATTGCATATAGGAATCAAAGCTCCGTGTGGTGGTGGAGAGCCTGACTGGCTGGGTCTGGTCCATGCTGGAGGTCCTGCAGATGGGATGGCAGCTCAGGACCTCCCCTGGTCCCAGCAGCTCCTGCTCTGTTGCAGCAGCTACAATCCCTGGAGCAAAGAGTTAAAGAATCTGGTTTGAAATTGCAAATCACTCTCCTGATTGCTCATTGATGAGGGTTTTCAATCAGTGAATGCTGTGTAAGAGAAGACAACAGCTGAAATATGCTTTGGAAAAACCTTATAATTGAAAGTGTGTTTTTTAAATTGCTAATATAATGTTTATGAGGGGAGCTTTGTTATAAGGCCTTTTAAACCTCACTAATGCCAACCACAGGGCCAGCAGCACAGGGCACGGTGTTTGGAGGCATTATTTCCAATCTTGACATAAGAGTGAGCAATTTAATTATAGACAGCCATAAAACGGAAAAGTCTTTGCAGTGACAAATAACTGTTGCTACACAGCAACAGCAGGAGTTGGTGTCTGGTTTGTTTACCTAACAGTGCCAGGGAGATGCACACAAGAACCAAATGGTGTTATGCTGGACTTTTGGCAGGCCTTTGCTGTTGCTGCAGTCCTTGGGATCTCACTTCAGTAATCCAGGCAGGTAAAGGCTGCCTGTGGAGGAGAATCGGATACCCTTGGGAAGCAAAAGCAAACCCACGTGTGGATTTTAATTTGGTTGCTGGTGTTTTAATAGAAGATGAAGGGACTCACCACCACTGCCCTTGTGTCCTTGTTTCCACTTTCACCTGCACAAGGAGCAGCCCCTGCTCTGCCCAGCATGGTGGTACCTGGCAGGGAAGGGTCAGGCTTGCTCTGCTGCAAAGGACTCGCTCTCAGCTTCAACTCAGAAAAAGAACTGTAAGTGTTCAGAGTAAAACATCAGCTCTGTTCACCAGAGCCAGCAACTGATTTGCAAAACTTCTCAAGCATCAGAAGCCATGGATGGATTCACAGGAATATGAGGAAATGCATGACTTCTCCCTGGGGTAGCTCAGCTTCCCCCTCAGCAGGGTCAGAGTTTACTGACGCTTCTGGTGATGCTCATGTGGAATGTTTTTAGGTGCATACAGGTGAAAAATAAAGAGTTCTAAAGTTGTAGCTTCTGTAGGTTCCTGACTCTGCAGAGTAAGAGTTGCCTGGGCAACCTGGGCTCCCAATTGCTTAACAGGAAAAAGAGAAGTGTTGCAATGATTGCAGCACAGACGTAAGGAGGAGGGTCTGTTCTGGAGCTGGTACTTGGACCGAGCAGCCTGAGGTGGGGTGGGCCCTGCAGGACTGGTGCTGCTGTGGTGTACCTGGGCTGTGCTCAGGGAGGTGTCACCCCAGCTTGGGCTGCAGAGAGCCCCACTGCCCTGTGCAAACAGAACAGAGCTGCCAGGAGCACAGCTGGCATTCCTTGGGCTCCACAACTCCTGGGGCCACCCTGGCCTTGTCACTCTCTAATGAAGTGGGAAAACAGAAATGCAGGTATCTTCGATGACCTTTCCACCATGAAGAAACAGGATCAGTATGTCATTAGCCACGTTAAGCACGTGTCCTTCAGGATCTTGGCAGGCAGCTTAACTGTCCATGTGCCAGCACCAGACACTGAACCCTCACCGTGAGCCTTCCCTGTGGCTGTGGGTCAGATGGCAGCTCCTACCCTGCAGCTGTCCCAGTCCTCTGCCTTAATGAAATTTCAGACCTTGAAGGACAAGTGATTGGGCCTTTATAAGAATCCTTTTTATTGAAATTTAATTCTCAATTAAGGTGTTGTCTGTAGTTTCAGGAATCCCTCTGCCCGTTTCAGCACTAACATTCCCTTTCTATTGGAAAATCCCAAAGGTTTGGGGAAAGGATGTGTAGTTACTTCTTATTTAAAGCTGCTGTTGTTTGTATTGTGTAGGATCCAGGGTGATAGTACTGACAGAAATTCCCATTTTTAGAAAATCCTCCTGGGAAGCAGTGGGTGTCGCTAAAGGTGTTTGTATTGTGGGGGCAGGTCAGTGACCACAGTCCCAGTGACTGAGGTTTGTCTGCTGCTGTGGACTTTACTGACTGATGGGAAATCCTGGCACCTGATGTGGGCAGGATGATTTGCAGAAAATAGTCTGTCAGCATGGAGATGCCAGAGAGCCATCTGTCCCCAGGGCTGCTGGGCAGACACTCAGCTGCCCTTTTCCATACTGGCTGCAGTGGGAAGAAACACAGAGGCAGGAGGGTCCCTGCTCCCTATCCCTCGGTGAGTGCCTGTTTCTGCAGCAAGGCTGGGGACTGTTCCTGTTCCCAGCTCAGCTCCCAGTGCAGGGCACACACTCAGTCCTTGTGGAGGCTGGGAAGGGTCTGCATCCACATGTACCCGCAGAGAGCAGAGCAGTGCTCTGAGGGAGGGGCAGGAAGGCTCTGGTTAATTATACCCAGTTCATTATTAGGCCAGAGCAGCTCAGCGTGGAGATCCATCTTTACCAAGTGAGCCCCAGTCAATTGCATCCCAGAATAGTTTTTGAAAGATTACTGGTGCCAGCAGGGACTCCAGCCCATCTGTTCCTCCAGCCTCCCTGGCAGCTCCCCCTGGAGAGCACCCAGCCATGAGCATGCTGAGCAGGATCCCTGGGAGGAGTGAGGGGCTGCTGGGAGCTGGTGGCTGGTCAAGGGCAGGGTCTGCCAGTGCTGAGGGAGGCAGAGCCCGTGGGGCCAGGCTTGGACCAGCACCACATCCCAAAGCTTGTGGGGTGCCTGGAGAGTGACACAGTGAGCTCCTGGGCTTCTCTCTGCTGGGAGACTCCTCCTGTGGTGCTTCCTAAGGGTTTGCCTGCCTTCCCAGTAATTAAGAGTTTGTAACTAATTACCAGCTGCCCTGCTCATATCTCACAGTCGTGCTTTCCCAGTGCTGGGAGTCTCCTCTCACAGCAGGGAGCAAAGCCAAATCTGCTTGAATATGCGTGTGCTGTGCCCGATGCGGGATGCGGGCGCCAAGGCTGCAGGGATTTTGTGCTCGCTCCTCCTGGAGAGCTCTTCCTGTTCTGTCCTCCCATGCCCTGCAACTGTGGGGAGATGCTGCAGAGCAGGGCTGGGCTCATCTCTGCACAGCAGGTTTAGCCTCAGCATTTCTCCTACTTGCCTCCTTCCCAATCACATAGTGAGGGGGAAGAAATTCAGACAAATTATCTTCTTGCATGCTTAAATCTGAGCCAGGAGTACACTTTCCTTGTTGCCTTCACTTTCCCCTCCATTGCTCAGTGTCCCATCCACAATCCTTTCCCAGGGGATCAGAGCACACAGCTGTTTTGTGGGTCAGGCAAAATGCTTTGGCTGCGCTCGGTGGGAAAAGAGACTTTACAACTAGTTTATGGATTTGGGCCTCAGCCATATGGGAATCTCCAGGCTTCAAGTCAGAGCCAGGACTCTGGGAGTCCTTGTCCCCCCTTCCCTGTGGTGGGCTGCAGGTCTGCTGGCCTTACCCAGAACAGGACTGTGTGAGTTGGTGTGCCTGTTGCTTGCCTTTGGTTTGGAAAGCAGCGGGAGGGAGAGAACTGCCCCCTTTGCTTGAAAACCCTCTGTTTTGAGATTTTATCTGAGCTGAAGACAGCTGGGCCAGGAGGCAGAGGCGCTGTCTCTATTGATATACCTGCAGTGGTTGTGCCCTGCTAACACACTTTGTTTGGATGATTTAACAATACTTCCTTTATTGTTATTACCAGGACAAAGGTAGCAGCAGGAGCTGCCCTAGTCTGTCAGCTTAGGCTGCATTAAAGGCCTGACTGAACAGGCTTTAAAGTCCTTCCCAGCAACCTTCTGATGTACGTCATCAGCAGAACCATTGAAAGGCATGAGGTCAGGTTCTGATTGCACTTGTCCTGGAGGACCTTAGAAAGAAATAAAGGGCACGTGTTCAGAAGACCATGAGCTTGGTCCTCTGCCAGCTGTGGGGTTTGCTTTTTAGCTCTGTGCTTGCCAGCAGCAAGGGAACAGGAGTGTCCGTGTGGGCTCCATGTGGTTGGTATTTTCAGCAGTGTGTGTGGGATTTAAATTCCCAGTGGTGAAACTTTTAACTTCAGAAAATGGACAGTCTATATGTGGTTTTACAGATTTCACTTATTTTGTCTGTTTTATGCATATAGTACATGCTGCCCTGGGCTGGGGGATGGGTTCCCAGTCCTGTGTGCAGTGCTACACTGCTGGCTTAAAAAACTCATAAACCTGTACTTTGGTGAAGACGAGCTGTTGTTTTCTGCTCCATTCTCAACAGCTGATCCCCCTCCAGTCTGTGTGGTTTATATTTCCCAGCAGTAGCAGTGGGCAGTGTGGGACATCTCTGTATACTGTGCTGCCTGATGAGCAGCTCCCCTGACCCTGCTGATGAACGTGGCAATCCCCAGTGCTGAGGGGGCATTAGCAGGAACAGAGAACACACACTGTTCTTTCATGTTTGACCTCAGGATTTCCCTGTGATGCAGGGGGTTGTCGGCTCTTCACCATCTCTCCTAGGTCAGGAGCTCTTGCTGTGGTGTGTTTTGCTTAGAAGCTCGTCAGTAGTTGTGCTTTTTTCTAAGTGTTTCAGCTTTTGGGACTCCTCAGTTTTCCCTCATCAGGCAGAAGGAGTTCAGCCAGAACAACCCTTCAGGTGCCAGCTCTTACCCTTCTCTTTCTGCCTGAGTTTGGCAGGTGTAAATGTAGCTGAATTCATTTTACACCAGCATAACTTGCAATATAGAGAAGTGAGCTGTGGACATGGCAGTGAGCAAGTTAGTGTAGATTATTCTTGTCTTTGTTCACATTACATTTCTTTTTCTTCCCACTGTCTTCAGACTTTAAAGAGGAAGGAAAAAGAATATGAACACGAGATGGAGCGGCTGGCGAGAGAGAAAATCGCTACCCAGCAGCGACTGGCAGAACTGAAGAATGAGTTGAGCCAGTGGATGGACATCTTGGAGATTGACAGAATTATTCGACAGACAGTTCAGCCAGAGGATGACCAGGCATCTACCTCGACAGCATCAGGTACCCATAGTTATTCTCTTCTCGTAATCCCCATGGAAGGTCACTAACATTTACATAGGGGTGGTAGGGATCTTCATTTAGCAGCATTAGGATTTCTTTGCATTCAGAAACAGTAAAAGGCTTTCTAGTGTTTGTAATGATTGATGTTGGTTAATAATACACTGCTGCTCGTCTGAAGTAAACTGAAACTGGTGTATCACGGTTAGGTAGATACAAAGTGCAGGTTTGTACTTCCAACCTGCCATTTCCTCACGTGGAGATAAATCCCTGCTTTTCAGGCTTAGATTTGCTCTTGCACAGCTCTGCAGCCCTGCTTGTTAGAACTGGACATCCTAATGTATTTGTGTGGATATGGGAGGGTGTTCAGCACATATAGAGAAGAAGGATTTGGTACTGGAAGGATCAGCAGAGCACTTAAACAACTTAATGAGCCTTCATGTTGCATGAGGATTCACAGTGAAGATGAAATGACACTAATGGATATCAGACATGCGGTTCCCAGTGAGAAGTTCCTGTGAGATATGAGAGTGCATGCTTTTCTCCACACCAAGGATCTGCATCAGGAAGAGCAGGCAGTCAGTGGATGTAGAGCTTCCCAGAGATGTGGAGGCTGTAGCAGTGTGTAACCATTTGCAGCAACTCCTTCAAACCAGCATTTGCTCTTGGCACTCCAGGCAGACAATACCACAGGTTCCATGAAGGGAAAAATCTGAGCTTTTTGGTTCGTTCAGGCTTGTTTCAGGATTATCACCTCTGAACATAGAGGCAGGCTCCAGGTGTAGTCGAATGGATGTTGGGAGTAGCAAGGCTTTGTCGTTAGGAGTGTTGGTTGTTCCCTCTGCAGTGGCCTCTCCTGAAAGCGACTGGGTCAAGCTGCTGCAAACCACAGCTTATGAAGGGGAAGTGTCTTTCCTGGTGTTCCTGCTGCTTCTGTATCTTCTGGGATTTTTATTCTCTGCTGCATGGCTGACTCTAGAGCAGACAGTGCGCAGGGTATTATCCTTCCTGATCTCTGCAGGGCCAGCATGTTTCTGCTTTGCTTCCTTATTTCCTGGACTGGACCAAAGTCCATTTCCTAGAACCCCATGAGGGGCTTGCTGCATGTTTCCTTCTTGCTCTGGGAGCAGAAAGGGTGGTGCCAATCAGTGGAACAATTGGCCAGGAAAGGAAACCCTGTTCCTCTTCACAAAAGGAGCCCACTGCAGCCCAGACAGAGCCCAGCCAGGTGCTTTCCATCAGCCTCTGTTCATGGTAGTCCCCTTGCCTGCCCAGCAAGACCTCGCAGCCTGTTGGGAGCACCCTGCTCTAGTTGAAGCTTTGGGCTGTCATGCCTGCCTGGCTCCGGGTCCTTGGCCCACCAGCAGTGAGGAGAGGGCTGTGCCATTGTGCTGCCAGTGACACCTCCTGCTATTGTCTCTTCTGCCAGTGCTGCATTTTAGGGAGCCTCATTGGTCCAGTTCGTGCTCTGCTTGCCTTTTTTTTATGGGAGTCTCTTCGTTTCGTGTTTTCTAGAGGGTGAAGACAACATGGATGAAGACATGGAAGATGACAGGCCAGTGAACTCATTACCAAAACTCACCCAGCGCCAGCACCCAGAGCTGCTGAAAGCCGTCCCCCCGAATGCTGCTGCCCCTCTCCCCGCAGTCCTGCCCCCACACCTCTCCATCCAGCAGAAGCCCCACGCCCAGCCCCCCCTTCAGACACAAGCACTGGTCCCGCCGCAGGCGATCGTCCCTGCACAGACTCACATCGTGGCGGCCTCGACCGTGCAATCGACTGTTATCGCCCACACCGCCACCACCCACGCCTCGGTCATCCAGACTGTCAACCACGTGATTCAGGGTCCACAGACCAAGCACATTGCTCACATTGCACCTTCCACGTCCAGCCCCGTGCAACTCACCACTGCTGCTCAGCCCATCGGCCACATCACTGTGCACCCAGCCACCATCAACCACATGGCCCACCTGGGCCCGCAGCTGCCCATCTACCCCCAGCCCGTGGCCGTCAGCCAGCCCGTCGTGAGCCACATCGCTCACACCATCTCGCACCAGCAAGTGAACGGGACCGCGAGCCTGGGCCAGCCGGCGGTGATGGCCAAGCCGGCCGTGGGCACCCAAGTTGTCCATCACCCACAGTTGGTCGGGCAGACGGTCCTAAACCCGGTGACTATGGTGACCATGCCGTCATTCCCGGTGAGCACGCTGAAGCTGGCCTAGAGGGCAAGGTCTTTGCTGGGAACCTTTCCTAAGGAAACTCCATACATTCCAACCACGTCCGACTCGGCAGGAGGAAGGCGCAGGAATGCCGAGCGGCTGGAGCCAGGCTGGGCTGTCCTCAGCTGCCCAGTGCCCAGCCTGCCGCCGGCGCTGCCCCGCGCTCGGATTTGCTGATCTGAGAAACTTCAGAGACAGTTGTTCATGGTGATTTCCCCCCCGCCCCCCCTCCTTTTATGTGTAATGAGTGAACTATGGATATGATGTTCTGAAGACTTTTTAATTTTTGCCCTTTTATGTGTTGCTTCTTTGTAGAATAAAAATTGCTGATCTCTTTATCGAGACGTTGCGTAGAATGGGAAAAAAAATCATAGGAGTCTATATTTATATATATGTGTGTATGTGTGTGTATATATATGTACATACATATATATATAAATATAACATTTGAAGGCCTTTTGTAAGGTTGATTATTTTGCAGGATTATGAGACAAAATTCATTTTTGGAGGAAGAAGATAGTGTCCTCTCTAAACAAGAAACTATAAGATAGATGGTTTGGTGGACCAGGGTACATCTACAGTGACAAAAAAACCCCAACAACAAACCACGAGTCAAACCATTTTAAAGGTATTTCCCATCAGTATATTACATTTCAAAAACCATCTAAAATCACTGTGACTTGTTATGGCATTTTAAGAAAATTCTCTGTCCTGTCTAATAAAAGGAAAAAGAATACACAACAACTGGACTTCATTTGTTGCTGTTTTATAAATTACTTGATTTTTATAGCTATGTCACAAAAACCCTGTTTTTTATTATTTTGGTGGTTGACAATGCTTTGTTGGGATGTTTTGAGGGGGAGTTGGGTTTTGTCTGGCTTGGTTTGCTGATGCAATAATTGATTTTGTAGATCTCTCTGCATGGCATGGCCGTGGTCAGGGTCCCTCCTGCCAGTCCAAGCCCCCCCAGGTGTCCCGGGTTCATTGTTTGTCAGAGGCAGATACTTTGTGCTGACAGCTTGCAGGATGCTTCTGTGGCCAGGTGGCTGGAACCTGGGGCAAGAAGACTAAGAGAAATGAAGTAGATTTGCTTTGTGAGTTAAAATGTTGTTTGTTTGTTCTGACCTGACCGTGCTTTAGTGTGGGAGTCAGTGGGTGTGGAAAGGGATACATGGGGGGATGTGGCTCCCTTCCTGAGCACAGGCAGCTCTGGCAGCTTTGTTCCTTTGGCAGGGAGAAGCAGTCTCTCCTTGTGCAGGATAAGGGTTTGCTGCAGGAGATCAGGTGTGAGAGCTTATGTCTGACAGTGAGATGTGCACCAAAGAACCCTTGTCCCCTGGGACCCTCCTGTTGCCCTTTCCTGGTGATTGGGGCAGACCTCTCTGAGGTCAGTGGCAAGTCCCACAAAGCCAGGAGAGGAGGAATGCTCTGTTGGTACCTGCCAGCCTGCCTGAGAGGCTGTGTAGGGTGTGTTTTGTTGCTGGCTGTATGTTCTGGTCCCTGCACCATGTGTGTAGTTACTCCTGTGAATGATCTCCATTCTGTCTTCTGCTCCTTTTGAAACAAGTGTTCTACAGTCCTTACTGCAGGCAACATTCCTGCTGTAGCCAGTGACTGTTCTCGGGGCAGGATGGGAGGGTGGTCCCAACTTTGGGACTTTTTGGAGCTTTGGGAGAGGGGGAGGTAACTGGGGCTGAGCCATCACACTTCCCTGCACTGCCTGGCTGCATCCAGTGCGTGGGGGAGGGCCTCTCTGGGAAAACAGGATCCGTAATCTGCCCAAAGACCTGTTGGCTCCAGCAGCACTTTTGCCTGGTTGAGGACTGCTGTGAGCAGTGCCAGGGGTTTAATTGAGAACACTTGCCTGTTCCATACTGTCCCTGGTTGAAACTGGTCTGGAGGCAGCAGAAATGACTGGAGAGGTCAGGGGGGTTGTGCCTTCTGAGCAGGTATGCTGGGAATTGCGTAAAGTCTTGTTTGTGAAGCCCCAGTTGCTCCAGTTACTGCTTGTTTTATTTTTTTCTTGCATCCTCGAGTCCAGGAAGCTCTTGGCCATGCTGCCAGCACAGTTCCTGCAGAATGAACAAATCTTAAAGGATTTTTTTATTGTAAAACCACATTTAAGCAGTTCTTCTGTTCTCATTCCAGTGCACCATTAACACTGGGAGGTGCCCAGAGTTGCCAAGGCTTGGTCATCCCTTGTCCCTGCAGGTGCTTTCCCATGGAGGCTGTTGTGTGCCAATATTTGGGAGATGAGCATTGGATATGAGGTTAGTTGCTCCTTATCAGAAACTCTTTAACACTGAGTATTTGCAACAGGGTCAGCTCCCTTCTCAGGAGCGACTGTGTGGCTTTGCCTTCTGCAGTGTTGTCAGGAGTGGGAGGACGTGTCTTTCTGCCTTTTTTTATTGTTCCAACTCACAAAATGACAAAACCTCCTTACTGCAGGACAAGGAGCTGGATTGGGAATGGGGCTGAGCACAGGAGTTGGCTGAGAGCCCCAGGGAGATGAGCTTTTGGTGAGTTATTGAACGTGCTGTACGAATAGGGGATGCTGCTGACCTCATCTTCTACTCCCTTACGGTTCAGAGGGAGGAGTGGCCTTGCCCTGCCCAGTCCTGCATCTTGGCCAGTTTTTCTCTCCCCCTGGAGTTGTGCCATGCTGTGTGTCTGATCCCCTTCATGGATGTTTGGCTCCCCTTGAGGAACAGCCTGTCCCCCTTGGCCAGCCCATGAGATGCTTTGGATCTCTTGGGTCCTCCCATTCTCCCCTGCGTTTTTCAGGGCTACCAGAAACATTTCTTTGGGGTTTTTCTTTTTTTTTTAAAGTTAGCAAGCTTCTTTCTGTTCTCTGTGAAGAAGAGCAGTCACAGCCCTTTCTTCCTTCTCTGCCTCTGTCATTCCTGATCAGAAACTTTGGATTTACACTGATGCTCTTAGAAATTCCATGCAGTACTGTATGACAAGGGGTACTTTAGGAATGTCTCTCCACTTTTGATAAATGTTTTCCCTATGGAGAAAGCTATATATAAATATATATGTACACTTGGGGATTCAGAAAATCCCATTTGTCCTCTTAAAAAATCAATAAATCCAAAATTTAGAAGAAATCTCTTCTGTTGTTGAATAATAATAGTTTTTTTGTAACCATACCACAGAAACAATAGAAAATGGGTTTTCTACATAGTAGTGTGAGAGGATTTTCTGTCCTGTCATGCCTGACTTGGAGCTTGTTGGTCATTGGAAGATGGTTCTGCTGAGGGCAGGTAACCTTACAGCCCACACTTTGTGCCTCACAGTCAAAATATGATACGAAGCTGGATCTGTGCTTAGAGCTCAGCCAGAACAGTTGGGTGTGTTTGAGATTGAGCAGGTCTGAGTGAGCAGAACCCTTCACATGGCTGTGGTGACAGGGGAAATCTTGTCTGCCCCAGCTGGGGAGCGGCACTGCGGGAGACCCACCAAAGCCACCTTCCATCTCACCTCCCAAGGAACAGGCAGAGGGGAATGAACCCAAACTGCTACTTTAAAATGCTCCTGGAAAGAGCTCTTAACTCTTGACACTTTAGATACAGGAATGTATTCCTGACTTCACCAAGAAAAATTAGCCAGAGCTGTGTAGTTTATCTTAGGAAGGGGAATGATCCGATTTCCCATGTTCTCTGCAGTCACTTGAGTGTGGGATCTGAGAGGCAGCAGGTCCTGTGTCCTTGGGAGAGGGTCACAGTGTGGGGCAGCTGGTGACTCCCCTCTCAGAGCTGGCAATCAGGGCTGGAGCCAAACTGCTGCCTTTCTATGGGGGTGGGTGGGGGTGTGTGTGTGTGTGTGTGTCCGTGTGCCTGTCCATGCTGGGGCTGAGTGCTGGGTCTCCAAGGCCAGAAGGACTCCAGTGTCACCACTGGGCCCCTGGCCAGTGGCACGGTCGGGGTTTGGTTTCTTGAGCAGAGCTGGACAGAGGGGACAGCCCTTTGCAGAGGCATCTGCTCTCTGGCAGTCACATGCAGTGTGCCCATTTGTCATCTCACCAAACAGGACTGGCCTGGGCCGCTGCTGCTGTTGTGCTCCTTGTCTCTTTTTCTTAGTTTTACTTCAAAGTGGCCTTCTGTAACAAAAGAACAAAAAACAAAAAAATGCCTTTGGGTGGTGTAGGTGGGGGTGAGGTGTCGCTGCTGTGTCGGTGTCCGTGTGGTTGTCCGTGCGCGCGCCTGGTAGATTCCTGTAGACGTGCAATGCAAGGCTTCTTGTGTCTGGTTTTCGTACGTAGCCTGTGTCTCCTGGGACCAGTTTGCATCTTGAGGGAGTTTTTTTTTTTTTGCATTTAACGAAAAAAACAGCGTGAGGAACTGTTTGGGGTTGGGTGGGTGTGAGTGGTGCTGGAAGACCCCCCTGTGGGCAGGGGGAGGTGTCCTTTGCTTGTTCAGCCCCTGTGCTTTCTGAGCATCCCCAGTGAGGTGAGCGGCCTTGACCAGATGAACCAGTCGACATCTGCTTACCTGAGCAGGGCATTTTCTCAGCCCATTGGCATTTAGGCACGTGCTTAATTAGGTATGTGGCTGCCCTACAGCTCTTAGAACTGGTGTGGAGGTGGGCAGCTCTGAGTACTTGCAGGTGAGGCTCCTTCAAGACTTGTTATTGGGTTTTTCTTCTGAACAGTTGTTATTTTGATTCTAAAAGCTATTGGGGTAAGGAGAGGAAAACCCTGATACTTATGGCCTGTTTTCCATTTCCTGATATCATTTTGGATAGATTAAAATGGTTTATATCACTATCTTTAGGTTATTTCCTTCCTGAGTCAAACGTAAGATGTTAGGAGCGGATGTTTAGAGTTAAGAATATGCTGTGGATAGAGTCAGTCATGGCTTCTCTCTGACCCTGTTAAAATACAGAACTTCATAATCCAAATTTGAGCAATTAAAATACCAGCCTGAGCCCAGCACTGGATGGGCACAGTCTTGGTGAAGGTTGTGTTTGGCCATTCCCATGCTGGCTTGCTCCTCCATCCCTGTGCCAGGGCTGTTCCGCACTGGGAGTTGGCTGTGGGATGCTACTGTGCTCCTCGTCAGGACTGCCTGTAGCTCTGAATGAGGCCCATTGGTCCCCCCCCTTTCCCTGTGTTGTGAATAGGAATTTGAGAGGGAAGGAGCACTGGCGTGGGATGCGGGTGGAGGCTCACCTTTGCTGTCAGGGAGGTGCCCCAAACTCCCAGCCTGTCTCTGTGCTGGGATTTTCCCTGGCTGGCTGGCAGGCACGTCCTCCCCCTGTTTGTGTTGCTGTGGCAGGCACAGGAGCCTGCGCTGGCCGACAGCCCCAAGGGGCACGTGCTGCCAGTGGGATCCCACTGCCATTGCCTTATGGATACGCCTTAGCAACCTGAGCCAAAAGTGTGGTGGGGCTTGACAGAGCGAGAAGTTAGGGACTGACTGCAGCCATCCACGATTTATTGGCATTTGGTCAGGCCCCAGCCTGGGCACTGCTGGGTGAGGAGCCGTGGTGGGAGCGGGGACTCCCTGCTCTGTCACTGCATGTGCCCTCCCTCCCTCCTGGCTAAAGCATTTACTTATTTATTTGATCCTCGCTGTGCTCCCTGCGTTAGGAATGTGTCACTGGAGCTGCTGATTGTGAGCCCAGTTGCTGCCATTGCTGGCCCAGAGCCCCGTCCCTCCCCTGCCCCTCACAGGAGCCCCCTGTTGTGCTCACCTGGGCAGGTGCAGTCTGTGTTTACAGTGAGGACGTGTCACTGTGTTACCAATTTACTGAAATACTGAATATTGACAAACTAGACTGTAAAGATTTTTATGTGTTTGGATACATCTGCTATGTGAAAAAGCAACTAATTTTGTACATATTGTATTTTTACTATTCAGCTGTACAATACCGGCTCTTCATGCTCCAGAATTTAGGTATCCAACATGAATGATATCCATGTAATAAGCACTTGCCTGAAATAAATATAAAACTAAAATAAACATGCACTGAAATCCGAAACAGGATCCTGCATTTGCCTCCCTGTGCTTTGCATGCAGATCCCTTCCCAGTTTCAAGAGCAAAGCCTTTCCTCCCTCTGGAGTCACTGCTGCCACTCCAGGTGAGTGTCACTGAGCCGTGGGCTGGAGCTCATGCAGACCAGAGCTCCACAGGGGGTTGTGTCCTGAGCAGGCAGAGAGCTGCACGGGGAGGGGGAAAGCAGAGTCTTTGCAGCCTCTGGAATCTGTGAAAACTTGGAAAATTGTGCTGTGACCTGCCCTTCTGCTGAGCCAGGAGAACTCGGAACCAAGCCCCACTGGAGACCATCCCAATCCTGCTGCAGGATCCCTCCAGAGCTGTTGGCACCCATCAGAGCAGTGTTGTGCCTCTGGCTGTCAGGTGAGGCTCCCTCCCTGCTGGGGGACAGTGCTGGGCACCCACCACTGTAGTGGGACTGTCCTATCCCCTCCTTGGGCATCTGGACCCTGTTTGGGGTGTCCTTTCTCCACAGTGGGTTGGGGAATCTGCAGGGTGAGGAGGGATGGGCCCTACAGCCCAGCCAGAGCTGCCTCACTGTAACTCTCTCTCCTGCAGATGCTGAAGTTGGAGTCCCAGGTTTTCCCAGTCCCTCGTCTCCAGCACATGGACATGGTGCCTGGTCAGCCAGAGCAGGGCAAGTCAAACCCTCATTTGGCATGGGGTGGGGGCAGAAGGTTGAGGGTAGTGGAGCTGTGAGGCTGGGCTGGTCCCCCTGGGTGGGCTCAGCAGCTGTGGGGAAGAGGGGCGGGGGGAGTGTGGGATGACCACAGGTCTAAAGGACAGCTCTAAAAGCTACTGGGACTTTGCAAAGGGAATGGTAGGGGAGGGAAGAGGGTTCTGTAGACAAGAGCCAGTTGTAACCCCAGCTGTGATGCTCATGTCCCCTGTTGCACCAGGCAGACAGGTGAAGGCAGAGGACACAAGGGCATTGGAAGATTATTTAGCCAAATATGTCTTTGGATGCACCTCCTAAAGGGCTGATCCTTGTTTATAAGGCTAATACCTTATTAGCAGCTGTAAGGGAGCAGTGGCTGAGGGTTGGCTGCACCCACCCAACACACAGGCACTTGTTGGGCCTTTTTATAGTGGAATGGGCAAACATCCATTATTCCCCAGGGACTCAACTCCAGGCAGAGCTGTCCAGCCTAAAAAAAATGAAAATTGCTGTAAAAACTGCCAGTAGCAGCAAAGCAGCCAGGTGAGACTGAGGAAAGGACTGTCCCTGCTGCAGAGGAGACACAGGAGGAGGAGCTTAGGAGGTTTGAAGGGGGGCTGGGAGTGATGGAGGAGGCTGTCTCCTGGAAGCCCTGCAGTTCAGCTGGATTCGGTGCAGCTGCAGCATAGTCAGGCCTAAAATTGCAGGATGAAACTTTTACTTTTTAACAGTTGCAAGAGCTCTGCTTCTGCCCCTGGGCAGGGCTGGGCTGGAGTCAGTGGGTGCTGCATGTCACTTAAAACTGCCCTTAAAGTCATCTAAGGGACCTCAGGAGTCCACTCAGTGGTGACCTACTTGCTGCCTTTAGCACTACAGTCCATGCAGCTTGTCAGAGAAATGTTAATTACATCTCTCCTTCTCTTCCCAGACAGCCTTGTGCTTAGGACTCCCAGATCCATTGCTGAAATCACCTTGGGAGAGAGAAATGCTTCCACAGAGCTCCACGGGACGCCTTGACGATAAGTATTTATTCATATGTTACATTTAAACATAAATAATTGAGCAATAAAGAGAATAGTCTGCTCCTGACAAAAATAAATAATACACAACATTGATAAAATCCAATCAAACAGAATGTTCCAACAAATACAGCGAAGTTTGCAGATTGGGTTTGTGTGAAACAGCTGTACAGAACATTCCCAACATACCAAAGGAAAATAGTGCAGTTTTATCTGTACATCCATCACTCCTCGGGCTCTGGGAGTTGGGAGGTTTTCTCACTCTTAAAAAATACTATTTCAGGTTTCAAGTGAAACAATTGACCCCTTCAGACACACCTGACAATGCTGTTGGGGCCCTGGATCAGCTGTGGTTGGGCACAGGTGGAACTCAGGTGAGCTCAGACCCTGCACACCACGGACTGTGGGTTTTTGTCCTTCCCCTCAAATTGTGCAGTACCAGTTTAAGGGAGGGCCTTGGCTATTGAGTCCATTTTTTTCTCTTTGCAGACCCTTATTGGCCATTTTCAGTTTCAGCAGAGCACAAGGGTGCCCAGGGCTTGGGCAGCCACCAGAACAGGGTTACTAAAGCAAATCCTTCTCATCGGTATTTGAATCATCAAACAATAATTTTAATCCCTACCCCTGTTTTTGCTAAAATCTGATTTTTAAAAGCTCCTGTGAGCAGATATAAGTCATGTAAACTGAGCAACCTGGTCTGGAGAAGGTGTCCCTGCCTATGGCAGGGGAGTGGACTGGGACCAGCCCAAACCATGCCATGAAGAGCACACAGAGTTGTTCCATGGAAACACAGCCATGTAACTGGCTGCTCTGAAGGATAAAAAAAGCCAAAAAAGCAGAAACACAAAAAATCACATTCAAAGATGTCTTTTTTCTTTTTTAAGGTTCTAATGAACACTTGGAATATTTGACATGCTTAAGGTAAGTCTCAGGGTTTTCCAGGAGGAGGGTCATATATCCATGAGCAAGGACCTGCTCCCTCCCTCTGGCTGACCACAATACACTGTCAGTTGGCAACAACATGCACCTGGGGCTGGCAGGGAGAGCACAGGTAAGAGCTGCACACAGGGTGAGGAAGGGAAGGCCGGCAGAGCCCCCAGGACAGGACCCTGCACCCCCCCCAGCCCCTGCTGCTCTGCGGGCACGAGGGGCGAGCGGCTGGGACAGCGCCTGCCCTTGCAGGAGGGAGGGCACTGACCACCCATGGGCACTGGGGCAGCTCCACCCCCCAGCACGGGGCTGGCAGTGCCCCTGCAGCAACTCCAGCTGCTTCACCTGGCAAGGGCTGATCCCTGCACCTTGTTTGTGCTCGTGGGATCCCATGGAGACTCCTCTGGGAAAGCTCTGCAGAGGCAGGAGAAAGAGTATGCAGTAAGTGATCTGGAAGAGGCTCTGCACTGTGGGAGCTGAATCCAGGACTCTGCCCAACACAGTCTGGGGGCTGAATCTGCACACCTGGGAATGGTCACAGGGTCAGTTTGCAAAGCAAAAGGAAGGCAAATCTGTGTGGGCCCTTAAGACTGAGCAGTGTGAGCCAGTCAGTCAAGGCTAAACGGGTGTTTTAGCTAATGAGCTCATCACTGCTCCCATGGACTGAGTCATACAGTTTAAGGTCATTCTCCCAGGGATCTTAGTGACTTTCACTGCTGCTAAATACAAACCCAAATGTTTTAGCAACGTGAGCGCTCAGACATGTTCTCTTCCATGTTCAAGGCAAAGACAGTGAGTGCAGGACCATGCTCCTCCAAGGACCCAATTCAATGCTTGCCCCACTGGATCTGGCCTGGGCTCCATGGAACCTTCCAGCAGAGCACAGGACCTTCATCCAGCCTTTAAAGGTGCAGTAAGTCAAAATATAAATATTCCAGAATGTCAAATTCCCCCTTTTAACATCACAAAGATGTAGATAGACATCTTCTAGAGAGGGAAATAGAGAATGCAAAAAGATTTTGTCTAGAAGTACAAAGTGAGTGTAACAAGGACTATCAAATACCAACCTCATATGGTGAAGGGAAAGTTCTGGTTTTAAAAGTCTGTTACAAATCTCCTTGCTATTTTTTACATTACATGGAAGATGCAATTAAAACACCATTTGGAATTAACAGTGCAAGGAATGCTCCATCCCAAGGCTCAC
Organism: Acropternis orthonyx; assembly: GCA_035583155.1. Classification (NCBI taxonomy): domain Eukaryota; kingdom Metazoa; phylum Chordata; class Aves; order Passeriformes; family Rhinocryptidae; genus Acropternis; species Acropternis orthonyx. The sequence goes on from JAWWEU010000050.1 coordinate 644,048, forward strand.
AGCAAGGCCCCAGGGGACAGTCTGTCCATGGTCACTTGTTTTCAATCAGTGTCTGCACTTTGTAGACAAGGTCTCTTGCTATCCTCAGAATCTCTGCAGCATCATGATGCTCAGCCATTTCTGAAAGACACAGACAAACACTTTTAGCTGTCAGCAGCACAACCTTCCTGCGCCAGCACTGATATTAATGTAGCATTAGCATTAATTAATTAGCATAACAAGCAGCAACCCCAAAGCATTGTAAGGGGTTGGGTCTAGAGAATTATAGACAGAAGAAGTGGATGAATCCCTTGTTGCTGCAGGTCCTAGCATTGAGATCAGTTCTCTCACTGCAGAAATCCTTCTGCCCTGTGCCTAGCCCAGCAGCAGAGGAACAGGGAGTTCAGGAATGTACAGCTGGACTCAATGATCTGCAGGCAGGACTATTTGCTGGGGTGTCTGGGATGCAAGTGATAAATTCAAGTAAGAAGGGCTTCCCGTCCACAGGGCAGTGGTCATAGGTCCACATGCACACATGGCCACTGCAGCTTGAGGCAAGGTCAGAAAGCAGCTTTCAACAGCCCTGAATCCTCAGCTCCAACCATAAACATTTCATTCAGCTTAGGGAAGTACTGAGGGTTTTGGGGTGGGGAGGGGTTGAGGAAAGGTTTGGAATAAGAGTGTAGTTTCTTTTGTGGTTAAAGTCCCCACTGCCATTGAAGAAGTGACCACCACCCATTGCCCAGGTAGGTCTGAAAACGCTGGTGTTCAAGGTAGAGCTTCAGGAAGCACAGGAACACCTGGGCTTGTCATTTACACAAAGGGGTGAGAGAGACTCAGAGCTTAACATGAGCAGGGGCTTGTCATGACAACACAAACTGCACAACAACAGTCTGAGGAAGGGAGAAGGAGTAAAGTGTCATTACTTTCTATCAAAATGGCTCTTACCATTAAAAAACTTGATGATATCAGTGAAGTCCATGTTGTTATCACGGATAATCTCTCGATAAACTTCCACAAGTGCTAAGGCAATGAAAAGGACAAAATGTTCTGAAGAGATGTGCTTTGCTGCCCAAATAACTTCCCACACTGTAAATACATCCTCGTACAACAATTCTGAATGGGAATAAACATTACAAGAGCATCTGATTATTCACACTGACCATGGCCCCCCCCCTCACCAATGTCTACAGGCCTTATGCAGACATGAACAGAACCTGATGACTCCTCCTGTTCCTCTCCCCCTCTCCTCCAGCCAACTCCTGTCACTTGTGCGTGTAAGGCACAGAATTGGGTTAAGAGGACAGCTCCCAAAGCCTTGAAGGTGTGGTGGTGCAGAACCAAGTCCAGGAAGGTGCCTGAACCACAGTGACCATGTGAGAGCAGCACAGGAGGCCCATGTGCTCTCTGGGAATACATGACAGGCTGCAGATGTGAAGGTGCATCCAGGTGTATCTGGAGTGTTGCCGTGCAGGGATCCAGGGGTGTTCCCCCCGGGTACAAAGCACCTCACTGAAAGGACAACAGCTCTTCAGCTATTACTGAGCTGCTCCTTTCATCACAAGGATTAGACAGGAGGTACCAAATCTTGCAGAGCAGTGGGATCACTTTGGGATCACCTTGAGCAAACAGGCATTTGCACTGGGGAAAAATGTGGCTCTAACCACCTCATCAGGAATTTACAACACCCCATTCTAAGCCTGGACTCCATTCCAGTGCTGTTTCATCTCAGAGCTGCATTAGCTTTACTGGCTACAAACTCTCTGGTGATCCCAGCCATCCCTAACCATCCTCACAGACACACCAAAACACACAGAGCTGCTACAGTCCTACACAACTCTAAACTACAGGCACAGAACATTATTACCTCTTTTAAAGTCAAGCAGGAACCAGCGATAGCAGAAGTAAAAGTGAGTGTAATCTCCATTTTGGTGCATCAATTCAAAAAGCTCCGAGTCCAGAATCTAGAACGGAAAACATCAGCTGTCAGAGGTGTTGGAGTCTGGTTAAAACTCCCACCCTGCTCCTCATCAGCTGATCCTGTGGTCAGAGCAGCTGCTTAGAACAGGCACAGCCTGTTCCTGTGTGTGCCAATGCCCCTGACCTGAGTGCCCTGACAGAGCTGAGGTGAAGAGTCTCTGCTGTGCACGGATGAGGTGACACGGTCAATCCTCACCAGGACTTTAAAGGTCCAAGCAGCAACATCAAGATCCTACAGATTTTCAACAAATGCCAAACTTTCATCTCCTCTCCCCACATTTACCTCCATTTACCACAACTCTCCTGTCCTTCACCCCAGCAAGTCCTGAGCCTCTACCACAGTTAATCCAGACTCACCTGGATTAGGGACCGCATGTTGGCAAAGTGTGTGTCCATAGCACCTCCATTGGGGAAGTTCTGGCTCATCCTCTTCATCAGGTGGCTGAAGCAGCTGTAGGCCAGCTGATCTGCAGGGACAATACAGACACTCAGTGCTGCTAACTGTACCAAACTGTACCAAACTAATGAACTGCAGGGCCTGGGAAAAACAGGGTCTTCCCCTTTGCTGTTCCCTAATCTCAGGATTTAGATGAAACAGATGTTGGTACCTGACTCTGGACCGTTTTTACTCATTACATTTCAAAGAACCCAGCCTGCAGTTGACTTCTCAGCTTCAGCAACTGCCAGAACACAGTAATTTTACTACATTTAGTAATATTTAATCTGGAAGTCAATGAGTGAACAGCGCAGACCCAAGATATTAAAGTTAACCGTCTCAACAACAGTCACATGTGGAGAAAACACAAATCAGGAGCTGCAGGTTTGATTTTCCTGGTGACTCAGCCCTGGTTAATGCAGACAACTCCTTCTGAAACAGCATTTCTAAGGAAAGACCTCACTAAGGATACCAACATGTCCCAAAGGAAAAGCCTGCTTACCATTGTCAAGTATAACCATCAAAGGAGCCAGGAGATCACACATGCCTTGGACATAACCAACTTCTAGGTGCTCCCAGACATAGCTGTGGAAAGAAGAAATCCGTGTATTGAAGACTGACTCCATGTGTGATACCAAATCCTAAGCAGCTTCTCAACTTATGAGTCTCAGAACTTTCTGACACTTCCCATCCCAGAGTATTTCACAGCCCTTTGCTGTTTGCTGCCTTGTTAGAAAGGTCAACGCTCTCACACATGCCTTGCATCTCAGTGGTTTGGGGAAAAAAAACCAGCTGAAAAAAGCCCAACAGTCTATGGAAAAAGCCCAGATTTGTTAAAGGTACCTGAGCTTTTGATTTTTGTTTTCTTTTTCCACTAAGTGGAATTTTGCTCTCTTTTCTGAGTGCAAAAGTCTATGACACTTTCTGCTCTAAGTGTGTATAGCTGAACCACCTTCATGGGAATTTGTATTCCCAGAAGGGAAAACAACTTTCTGTTGTTTCCAGCTGTTGTCAGTGGTCAGATGCTGGCTTGATTTCGGTTGGATTTGTAGATCTGGGCTTTCTGTCTTATTTACACACATGTCCCTCAGCACTGTATCTGGGCACAGTGACTGTCACCTTCACAGCACACCCTCACAACACGGATATATTATCCTGATCAGGAGAAACCCAAAACCTCATAGTACATTCAGAGAATAGTTCTCTAAAATAGGGTCTGTCTCTGGAGAGAATCTTCTCAAGCCTGCATTCCAAACTTGGACCCCTGCTCTAGCCTGCCTGTTCCTCCTTCTTACAAGTTAAGTTCATTAGTGAGAATTTGTACAGCCTGTTTTTTGCATATTATTGCAGTTTATAGATTATTTTATGGATTGTGACAGAAATGTGGAAGTAGCAGGGTTTGCAAGCTCATTACCTGCACATGACATTTCGGAGCTTCTCCAGGTTCTCCGCAGTAAAATACCAGTAATTCCGGTCACATCTCTGGACATCTTTATCAATTCTGTGCAAATTTAAGGCAACAGCGTCCAATAACTCTATCTAGAAAAGAGAAGTTAGATCTCGTTAGATCTGCTGAGTTTAGAGCATTCCCAGGACTTTGTGTGCATCTGCTGAGAATCACCAAATCAAAACCAGTACAATTATACTCTGGGCAGATGGGGGCATTGAAATACTTGATTACTGTCAAAAATGCCAGGTTAAACACATTCATTACCACTGGAAAATGTGCCAAACCTGTCCTACTTCCAAATTGTTATTTCCAGCTAAACAACTTCAGGAGAGAGGCAAAAACTGAGTTGCTAAGCTGTTGACAGCAACAGTAATACAGGTGGTGGCATCTTGAATCTAGATTTAGGTTGTGGCTCACTTTAATTGTGGGTTTTAGCTTGAATTAAATGACACTGGAATCTTACAAGCTGTGTGATGTCCACTCCCCCAGCCTCTGGAAAGTTTTAACTGCTAGAAATGTACAACTTGTTTGTCTTGCCTTCCCACTTACAAAAAAGACACATATTTTTCTTGCTGTCTTATTTCTAATCTAGCTCAAAATCCAGAAGAAAAGACATGGATGAAAAAAACCCTCAGTTATCATCCCACCAGCTGTAGTTCTACTTTGGGACTGTCTCTCATTAAATCCTATCTGAAAAAATACAAGTCTTTGCTAAAAAGTGCTGTGCAGAGAGATGATGGTACTTCAGTTGTCACCTACTGTGTAGGATGCAGCGCAGACAGAAGCAACATCCATTAAATAATCCACCTGGGAACACAGCTGCTCTTCTGAGACAGAGTCCTGAGACTGCAGCACCACTGCCTTGGCTCTCTGCACACGGGCTGTGCCTGGGTCACTCCTCCCCACCTCAGTGCTGGCTTCTTCCTCAGCCCCATCCTCAAAGGAGACGCTCTGCCCGTCGTCAATGCTGGACAGGATGCCCGAGGCCACCGAGTAGTTCCTGGAGGACGGGAGCCCCGAGTCGGGGGAGTCAAACTCCACGGCAGCGGGTGCGGGCGCCTCGGGCGGCGCCGCCGTGAAGGGGGCATCCTCCTGGCCTTTGGGGTCCCGCTCCGAGTCCGTTTCGTCTACAGATATGAACACCTGGGACACGCAAAACCAAAACCGCGCCTTAATAGTAGCGATCGCTTCATCTGTGCTGGGTTTGACTAAAGGACCTATAAGGAAGAAGAGATCTGCAGAGCTGTTCCTCTGCTGACAAGGGATCTTACTTAGAAGGTGAACCTTAAATTTCCTTAGGCAGCTCCTGCTTAAGAACAGCTACAAACTACCCAAAATTCCAGCCTGCTCTTCATTCTATCCTGGAGGCACTGCAGCTCCCCTCCCTGCACAGGATTCAGGTATCCCCAGGCTGATGGAGCTGTGCTAACCTTCATCTCTGCTTCCTGGGGCTGTACCTCTGCGAATGCCAAGTGCTGCCCACAACAGATGGAGAGTGGGAAGGGAGTACCTACATCGTTGCTGATGGTGGAGTCCCTGTGGATCAGCCGCTGGACGTGGCTGTCAATGCTGCTGCCCGAGGAAAACTTGGCCAGCGTGGCCGAATGCGACTCCTTCTCTCGCTGCTTTACAATGACCTCGCAGGCCTTCCACTCAGCCATCACCTTCTGGTACCGCAGAGCGATGTCTGCGTCCACCTGCAGGCAGACAGACAGACACCTCCTGAGATGCTCCTCCCTATTTTTATTACACCTCCTTCCAACTCCTTCTCTGTTCCAACTTCAATGTAGCCCTTGCGCTGAATTCCAGGTCACAGGTTTACAGACACCAGCCTGTAGAGACCTAGCCACCCTCTGCAAGAGACTCTGGAATCCCAGCTCACACAGCCCCATCCTGTGGCTGCACTGTGTTGGCCAGACCCCCCTGTGCTGGTCTCCAGAGTCACAAAACAGATCTTTGCCATTGGTGGCTTTCTCTGTTGAAAGACAGTCACAGAAACCCCCCTGGAGCTACGAAGGGACATGTGGTAATTTTACTACTCTGTCACTTGTCAAGAGCCGAAGAGAAACCACAATTTGGAGCTGGCTCCAGGCTGCAGACTCCACTGGCTGAGCTGCTACCCAAGCATTCACACTAAGAGCTGCAGGCTATTTGTCACTTGAGGTAGCTGTGGGGTCATAAATCATAAAGTACAACAGTTAGTGGAAGGCTGGAGAACAGCCATGTCTGGGAGCGCCCCAGATACTGATGGACGACTGCAAAAACACCATCAGAAGGCAAAGATGATAAATCACCTGCGATGAGTTTCCTGTACATGCAGGTGTTACGACTGTTTTCCTGTCATTTATTTAACAGACTCTTACATTCAATGTAAACTTCAGTCTCCACAGCCCATTTCTTAAAGTAGTCAGTTATTACTGTTGTTTACTACTGGGGTTGAGTAGCTCCTTGGAATTCCGGGTAAGTTTGGAGCACCCCTGTGTTAGTATGGTACAAACTCAGGGAGAAAAGTCTTCTACAAAAGCCTTAATTTTGCAGATCAGATCTTTTCTATCTTGCAGTATCTCTTTATGAATTTACTGTAATTCCTTTAATAAAAAAAGGCTCCATTATTTCTCTCTCTTGCCAAATCTGCCATGTTCTAGCTGTACACATGCCCTTTGGAGCTGGGGCAAGTATCTGTGAGATACATGGCTTCACATCTCCCACTCTAAAGCATCTGGGCCCTTTTTTCAGTTCCAGACATTCTTTCTATTTCTACACACGGATCATAAATCTGGTGGTACATATACCTGTGGAGAACAGAGACAGCAAAACACAATCTATGGCAGAAACCTCTTATATCCTTCATTTCTTGAAAATCTGAGTTTAAAAAAAATTAATGGGAGCACCAAAGGCAAATCCAGTCACACTGCACATCAAGTGCTGCAGTTTAGCCAGACCACTGCTGCTGAGGCTCTGCACCAAATACACACAAGTGTTTGGAAAGGCCCCCCCTTTTCACCACAACAGAGTTAAGGAACCCTTAAACCAGTAAGGGCAAAGGAATCAGAACCAGTCCATGTGGGGGTCTGGAAGGACTGATGGTTTAAACTTGTGCTTTATGCAAAAAAAGGGGTTATTGAACAAGTGCCCCTGTGGAACAGCTGTACTTTGCAGCAGGACTGTGGCCGTGTGTCAGCCTGGCTGGACACCTGGACATGCCCTTCTCCCTGAGGCAACATGCCTGGCCCTCAGGAGCGGGGGTGACCAGCAGGGCTCACTTGCTGCCCTCCGTGGTTTTTTGGGGTACTGCATCTTCTTCTGAGGCTGGTGGCAAGGGAGGCCAGGAATTTGCTCAGCAGAACATTCTTGATGTACACACTATAGCCAGAAAAATCTATATAAACATATACAAAGATGACTGAATTCAGGGAGGAGAATCCAGTTGTGACCCAGTTTGAACAGTGAAGGGGTATATTTCTCCGTCTGCGTTCAGAACTGGTTTGTAAAGATTAGTGGGAGGAAAACAACTCAAATTGCCATAGCAATGTTTAGCAAGAAGGGAGCTGCTTATCAAGTGGCCCCTGTTTGCAAGACAACTGATTTGCCCGTGGCAAGGCTTGAGGTCAGGCTGCCCTTCTGCTCTGCTCGTGCTCACAGGGATATAAACTATCCCTTGGCACACAAACTAATTGGAACTTAGCAAATGCCAAATGTTTTGATATATAAACCACTCTTTATCAATTTAATCCAGAACAGATCAGCTACTGAATGAGTGCTACCTCCCTGGTAATAACACTAACTGAAAAGCAGATTAATGTGTTAATTATATTGCAGGGCAAACCTCATTACTGTTCTATCCAGTTCAGCCAACATTTGGATGATGTCAGGGAAAAGCAATATTTTACCAACACACAATCCAGACCTTCCCCACAGGGCAGGGTCCCACTGCAGTCCTGTGGCTCTGCAGAGGAGAACATTCCTTCCTCTTAGTGAGGGAGTAAGTGCAACAAATGACAGCACTCAGCAAAGCAAAAAAGTGCTGATGCTATAAACAGATTCGCAAAGGGACATGGTATAACAGAGATGGGCAAATTGTGGTTTCATTAATGGAAACGATACACTTAATGCCAAGTTTCAGATGGGAGAATAAGGCTGTGACATAACCGGGGCAGTTACTCACAGTCAGTGTTAGCAGCAGCATGGGAGATATTAAAAAGAAGAATGTCTCATCTGAAGTTACACCCTGTATTTTACAGGGGCACATAATTAAGTCTAACAAAAGTATAATGCACTTAAAAACCAAACCTCCTTCTGCGTGTTTTTGGTCTCTGGGCAGTAACTCCTGAGAGTCCATCTGGGCTGTTCCCAGCTCCAGCAGAAGTCCACACATGCAGATGCAGTAACTCAGCTAACACACCATATAAAAGAGGGAATGTCAATCCATCCAAATGTCAAGGTCTCCCCATTTTCTAAGTGACAAATTTGTGAATACAGGATGTGCTCAGGGCAAGTGCCTGCCACAGGCTGAGCTGAATGCAGGTTCCCTGACTTCAAGAAAGAACTCCCATTTAATTACTTTCAGATATAACAACACAGTAATCACAATCCCTCTGCTAACACGGGTTATGTGTGTTTTCTGTAGCATTTTTCCATTGGGAATATTTAACAGTAATAAAGACCAACACTTGCTATTCAGAAAACAAAACCTGCTCTGCAGATGTGATCCAATTCCCAGGAAGCTGTGCTTACCTGGTCCATCTCCTTCTTGGCCATCCCAAATTTGTAGTGACCCAACAAGAACGGCCACACTTCCTTCCGAATCTCGTGCTGCACCCCACCATAGTAAACTCTTCTCAGTAATTCCAGTTCCTTGTAGTTCTACAGCAGCCAGGAGAAAGAGGTGTTGAGGGCAATATATCTGTATTTTCCTCACTCAGAGTACTCAGTGAAATACAGGCAGGGCACTAAATAGATTTTGCAGCTTAAATTCAAGCCTTTACAGCCTTAGCTCAAATCCAGTGAAATATCTCATGAAAATAATCTAACTTGGAATAGACTAGAGTCATCATGAGATCAGTTGCTTTGATGTTAATTTACATCTTTGCCATCACTGAAGAAGCAAAGAAGAGAAGAGATTTTAAGAATTGACTCACTCTCACAAGATGGAGAAGTGGCCCTGTGGAGACCAGGAAACACCTTTGATATTTCTCGGGGCCCATTCCAAGTGATTCCATGCCCAGCACAGCAGTGTGTGGAGCTGAACATAAAGGTGCTGTGTGTTACTGACCTTCTTGTCCTTCTGGTACTTGCTCCAGACCTCCTTGGTGAGGCCCCCGGCCGCGCTGGAGGGTCTGTCGGGGGGGATGATGTTGTGGTTCACCAGGGCAGAGAGGTGAGTGCGCACTGTTGACAAGTGCCGGCAGTGGGCCAGCCCTGGGGGTGGCAAAGTGGCCATAAATGAGCAGTGCCCAGCCCCTGTGACATTTAAACCTGCTCCTAACAGTCCTGCGTGAACTGAACTTGCACTGCACTGTGTCACAATGAGGAATTACAGCAGAGCCAAAGATTAAAGAGGTCTGACAGAGTGGTAAAATCCAAGTAGCCTATTACACTGCCATGGAAAACTACATCCTGTCTTCACTATGTATCACTTCACCCATTGCCATCTGCAAAAGCCACAAGATACTGCCATCGTGAAGCTGTGACACGAGTCACATCCACCCTACTGCCCACAGGTTTTCTAACTCACAGTAAAGTTGGGGTCAAACTGCTTTCTAAACCAAACATCCCATGCTGTTTAGGTAAGCATATGGATACCGCACAGGCTGGACATAAGAAGCTTCACTCACATCCGTAAAAGGCTCTGGAAATGATCTGCCTCTTCATGCTTTCACACAACATCTTTAGTGGAGTTCTGTGGAGAGGCACCAACAGGACAATGGCAGGCTGTGAGGACAGCATCAGGAATTTCACGCTGATCCCTATGTCCTACATATAGCAATTCTTTCTCTGCACCAAGATTTATTTAGTTAAAGGACACAATAATAACAAATTCCACTTTTTTCCCCCACCAACATTTTGGCTCCAAACAGAATCCCATGGCACATGCAGCCACTGCTTCAGGTGCATTGTAAAGGTCCATGTCAAATGAGATGAACTGTTGTCCTGCACTGTAATTGTTAGTGACTTGTTACACATAACACTTCTAGAGCTGAAGTACATTCACTAGACAGAAGAACTAGATGCAGTTCTACCAAAATGTGACTTGAGAGTCGTTTAATAGGTTAGTTTTAATAAACTAAACTTCTTGCTTCTAAGTCCATCTTTCTATGTTAGAAACTACTTGAAAATTGTTACTCTCTGTCTCTGGTGCTGCAAGCACTAAAACCTTCCTGCTTTTACCTGTGGCATGCACACAGTCCCCAGGGTAAGCTCTCTGCACAGCTTGCTCACCGGTCATGGATGCAGTTGCAGCAGCTGGGAATATCGTAGGGAGAGCTGCCCGTGGAACAGGAGACACAGGAGGAGCCCTGGCTGCAGTGCTCCAGCTGCCATGAGAGCAGGTTTGCCCCAAAGCCTTGCATCTCTATCATCTCACTGGTGTCTGCAGAAAAACCAAACAAGACAGCAGGACATCAGTCTTTTCCCTTCTTTCCTCCTCTTCCTTCTGTGCATCCTGATGGTTCATGCTTTGCTTCTCAGCAGGCTCTGAACCTTGATTCCAGAAACAGGAGAGGAGCATCCTCAGAATCTCTGCTCTGGGCACATCTGGACCTGCTGCATGCTGTGCAGGGTCACTTCCCAGGAAAGCCAAATCCCTTCACCATTTCCCCCTCTCCTGCCCATGCACATCCCACTTCATGTTTTAACAGAGAAAAGGGTGCTGCAGTACCCTGCCAACTGAGCTGGCTCTTGTGTAATGCTATGGAAAGGTTATTTATGGCCAGAAGAGATCATCTAACCCAACCTTCTATTTAATTCAGGCCTCAGAGTTTCATTTTGCAGTTCCTGAAATTGGCCACAGAACTGTTGGTCCAGCTAGAGTGAAAGTTGGAACATGAAAGAAATTAAGACAGACCAAGTCAGTTACTTCAGAAGATGCTTCTTTCCCCCTCAGAACCAGATCCTAAAATATTCAGCACAAAAGGACAGTTCCAGTCCTGCTAAAGTCCACACCAGGTTTACAAAAGGATACTTTGCAGGAATATGGGATCCAACAGTACAATGGAGTTTCCTAAGTTACCCCTGCCCCACCAATTCTATTGCCTTTTTAACCAGCTTCAAGATGGGAAGTCAAAAGAATCAGCCTTCCCAACTGCCATTTGAACATGTGGGTTTTTTGGTTCATAATAAATAACTGGCCTTTCAGCTCACCCATGATTAAAATTAAGGCAAATACCATAAAGCATGTCACTAAATTAACATTATAAGCAAAATCCAGTCCCCTGGGCCGTGCTTTTCAAACAGACATTTGTTGAGTGGTGGGAGGGGCAATTCCAAACCATCTCATGCATTTTAAATCAAGGTAGCACAAAGCACTTTCAGAGTGTCTTAGAAAGTGGGCAGAGGTGAGGAAGGAGTGGAGTAAAACCATTTGTTAACAGAAAAAGCACAGGCTCATGCGGAAGCAGTCATGTGTGTTTCATTACACAAAACAAAAGTGTGATGCAAAAATGCTCTTCACCTTAATTCTTCAGGAAGGAGCTGAACGACCCAGTATTTATTGCAGCTTCTTATTGGGTTCAAATAAAAACCACTGGATAAACATTTTTAGATCATTTTTTGCCTCCCCTCTACAGACAGGAAAAGTGGGTTTTTCGGTTTTAATTTTTTATTCTGTTTTTTTAGAGAAACAAGGAAAGAACCCCACAGAACCTAAAGATTCAGATGAAAGGTACCTGAATTAGTGAAGAATTAGAGTGAACAGCATCTTTTTTTTTAATTATAGTGGTGTTATCTGTAACTTCAGCTACATGCAAAAGTCGAGCATGTTGCAAAATGTCAAAGCAGATGGCTGGCAAACCTGCTACAACAGTGTTGTCATTATGGAATGGGGCTGCTGGAGAGACAGGCTAGTCCAGCAGACATATCCCTAACTCTGCCATCCTCTTCAAGATTAAATAAGCAAAAGCAGACAACTGACAGACATTCTAGTGAGATAACTTAAAATTTCCATTATCTGACTAAAGACTAAATTGTGTTCCTATGCTTTAGACCACACTCTTGGCCCCTTAAAGTGTATGTGTCAGAGTTAAATGTTCTTCCTTCCTGTTATTGCCCTATCCAGGCACAATCAGTTATGACACTCTGAAACTTCCTAAACCAGCATCTTTTTCCAAGGGGAATGCTCTATTTTCAGAGCTTCTTTCCATCCATGCCTTCCAAGAATTCTTTATTAACTTTGTTGGGGCTTTATCAGTTTCCAGGGGCTGCTCCCTTGGGATAAGTGGGGTGGACAGCCTAAAAGAATTGAGGAGGATCTCCTTGAACAACTGTTTATACCCTGTTTAACTATAACTTCAGCACTGTACAGAGATGCAGGGCAGTAAGTGTCTCCTGCAGTCAGTCCCATCAGCCCAGAGCCAAGATCCACTTGGAACCAAAATCACTGCTCACTATTTAAAGGTGTAAGAGAAAGCAAGGACTTCTCAGAATCCAGAACTACACTACTGGACCCCAAATGCACCACTTCTTATCAACTTAAATAATGTTATGAATTGTTTTAGGCAAAGAAATAGATGCCAGATTTGTGGAGGGTGGTGGAGAGTCTCACAGCTGATCCTCTGAAGCTCACCCAGCCTATGGATGCAAGTGGAATGAAAGCACTGACCCCAGAAAGTCACTGCATCTCCATACAACCTTCTCTGCACACCTCTGCTACCTCACGGAGGTGTCCAGAGTGTTCCTGTGTGCCTGAGCCACCCCGGGCTGACAGTGTCCCTCACCACACTCCTGCTCTATCCTGCCCATGTCCAGCACATCACTGCTGTTGCTGCACTAGTTCTGCCCCAATGCTCCAATCCAAGGCTGCCCTCCCCACTCTGGAGGGAGAACACAGAGAGCTAACACACTGCCTCCTTCTCTTATGAGAACCTACTCTAGTCTAGCCTTTATGAAAGTGGGACAGGAAGCTCTGGAAGAAGAGGGGGTTTTCCTGTTCAAGCAGCGCACACGTCAAAGGAGAGGGAAGATGCTGTTCCCACTCCCCAGAGGCTGTGAGCACATTCCCAACATCTCTGCACAGTCACCCCCATCTCCAGATCTCACAGCATGAGTGAAATGTTTTTCCCTGTAATAATGCCAACACTGTTGTATGCATCAGTGGAAGGAGCTGCAAGAGAGCTCTGGGACACAGGGGGAGGAGGATAAAAACCTTTCATCCTATTAGGAGCTGTGAGGTTCCGAGAGCAGATCATTGATAGCATTGCGTGTAGCTTATCTTCCTCCTCCTCATCATCGTCAACAGAGGTAGAGCGGCTGGCAGCTAAGTGGTGGTAGTTAATAGTTACTGCTCAAAGAAAATAGTGAAAGAGGAGCATAAGAAGAGAGAACTCAATTCTGTGGGAAAGCTCAAAAGGACATGGTCAGCAAAGACTAAGGACCTGAATCCTGCCCTCTTCTCGAGGGTACAAGCTCCTGTAAATGGGTTTGAAAACTGAGTTTCTTACAGAGAGAAGCATGCTCCACCAAACCTCAAGGCCAGCCTTGGAGTGTGCACAGGCTGTGAGAGCACACTTGTCACATCATGGCAAGGGAGAGAGCTCCCAGTTGCCTGCAGTAGCTGAGTATGCTTTTCAGCAAAGCCCTGCAGGAATTCCTGGCTCCAACTAGCTTCTGTCCTTCACCCTGCCCTTATGGACAGCAGACCTTTGCTCCTCAGCTCTGCCTGGTCCTGCAGACACACAGGACCCCCTGCAGCAGGCACCAGCCCCTCTGCCTGACATAGAACCCACAGGTCTGTGCCCAGTGTGCCCCTTGACTCTGCAGTCCCCTCCATCCAAAGGCAGAGCGTGCTTTGCTGGTGTGTGCATGGACTTACCTGTGCCAGCCCAGAAGCCCTAACACAGCCTGGCCACCACTGGGGTCCAGCCCCCAGGGTAAGGAGGGTGCACTGGAGAGTCCTGCTGTTTCAGCTGCAGTAAGTCCCAGTATGAGTAGTAACTCCAAACCCCCTGTAAACTTTAGTGTCTGATCTTCTGGGGAAATTCCTGCTTCTTTGCCAAGGGGAATAAAACTGAACATGCTGTTTGAGAACTAACTCAAATGTCTTCTTGCATGTAAGGAATTTGTATTCACTGATGACATGAGGTGGTTTGGTGCTTGGGAATTCATTTAGTTTCCTTGGAAGGGCCTGTATTTATCTATTGTTAAGTTCTTGTTTCCAAGCCAGGAAAACAGCCCGGGGAGTTCTTGGAGTACTTGAAGAGTTGAGTTGATGGGGTTTTTTTCCTAATAACAACATTATAAGCAAGCAGTGTGGCCAGTAAAAATATCCTCACTTTGGGAGCAAAACTGCTCTTGGCTAGTCAAGCAATCTTTTTGGTTTTAGTTTGCAAGCCCAGGGGAGTATTTTGAAAACTTCCTCTGCAAAACACAGAGTACATATAAATAAAATTCCCCACCTCGACTTCATTCCTAAAGTAACAATTCCCACTGCATTAAGGAAACCTGAGCTGTATCTGCTGATCACAATTATCTCTCAGTGAAATTTTGTGATAGGGTTTCCCCCTCTGCCCCTGCCAAAAACCTGGCTTGCCTGTTACCGCCAGGTACTTCCCAGGATATCACTCCAAGGTTTTCTCAGATGTTTGGTTTGGTTTTTTGTTTGGTCTTTTTAAACAAAGCTGAACAAAGGCACTTACTGTTATCGTGTTTGTGTCCAGGATAGATAATTCTGAACACGTAGTCTGTGGACGTGTCCTCAGCTGGCATCTCCTCCAGGTCCACTGATTTGTTGCTGTTCCGTTTTCGAAGCTTTGGAAATACCTTGCCCTAGACAAAAAAAATAATACCATACATTCAGCTATGAGTGACTAACAGAGTACAACAAAGGACTGCAGACCTATGGGATCTTAAATCTTCAAACTTTCAATGCTGGGAGGAGGTGAGGGAGAAAATAGTAGGTGTTCAGGGGTACATAACACGACTTTTCTGTGTACTATTGACCAGTGTTTTCTGGTAATCTATATGAGCTGGGCACCCCAAGCCTCTGGCAGCAGCTCTGTCCCACTCCATCTGAGTCTTGTTCCTATCATTTGGTTGTATTTTGATACAACAGCACATTCCAGTTCATTGCCCAATGGGGCAATGAAAAGTATGAACAATTTGTATAGACTATCTGTATAAGAATCAAGCTGGACTAAATGGAGCTATTTTGCCTCTCACTTTACTACAAAGCAGCTGGAAAGGAATGCCCAGACCTTGTGGATCAGGAACACTAAGACCAGCCCCACCTACCACAACAGAAAAGACAGTACCTTGCCCTGTTGGGACCACAGTGGTGGCTCCAGCTGACCACGAGGCAGGAGACCGTTTTCCAGGCAGGAGAGGAAGGCGAGGAGGTGCCCTCCTTGAGGGAAGTGCAGCGGAGGCTTCTGAGTTCCATCCTGACTCACCAAGACTAATGTCCATCTGCTTTCTACTGCAAAGGAGGACAAGGGGAGTCCACACTGTTACATTATAACCTCTATTTTCTGCTCTTTACTGTCTAAGTAAATTTTATTTGTGATTATCTCTAACTAGATAAACCTCTGTAAGACACAGTGTGACTTAGGGATGATCTCAGCCCTTTAGTCCTAAATAACCTCAAGATACAAGCAAGCAATGACAGGCCTCATGCAGCTGTCATCTTCTATCAGCTGAGACTGGAGATTTTAACACTCAACCCCACACATCCATAACTAGTCAGAGGTGTTCCTGACACTGAGGGAGAAAAATATATCCTTCAAGTGGCTCTCCTGTTTATGTATTTTAAAACAAAATATTTAAACTGTCTTCTAAAACAGACTCTTAGTTCAAAAGGTCCCTCAGCGCAACTGTAACTCAAATCTGAGTCCAAATAAAATTTCTAAGTGTTCTGTGTCTTTTCTCTGTGATTCTGCCTTGAGGCTTGTGGTCAGGGAAGCAGTGGGAGAGATGTTTCATTCCAGATTCTCCCTCCATTGAGCAGAATGGGCTTGTGAGCTCTGGGTGATCTGAGGGTGACAGAGGGTGGCCTGGTTACACACGCCCTCTTTCTACAGTCTGATGATCCCACTGTAGACAAGGCTGACAGACCTGCTTTTCCCTCCCTCTTTTTTTGTAATGCTTAGTGGATGAGGGTCTGTGCTTACAAAGCCAAAGTTTCCATGTTTAATACTGCCTCTGACAGCTTCCCGTAAGTGCTGTTCTGCACAGACATCCAAAAAAACCCAACACACATCAAAACCAAAGCACAGGAAGCAACTGACGCCTGGAGAAGTGTCACACAGAGGAGCCTTACTGGACCCTCCAGTGAAGGCAACTGAAGAAGAAAAAGTGTTTGTCTCTGCAACAAACCCCTAACAGGCACCACATAAACTGGCAGCAGCATTAACATTCCCGTGGCAGAAAGGGGCTCTGGGAGGGCCCAGGAGAGGACGGGTTGTGCTTACGTTGCTGATGGCAGTGGATGCAGACAATCTGGCTCAGTGGCACTATCAGTGCATAGTCCCAGTAGACACTAAGAGGGAAGGAAAGTGCAGGAAACATTGTTTTTTCCATATTCATTAAAGTGCTATGAAAAATACACGTGAAGTTTTAGAAAAAGAATGGTGTGGATTAAGCACCTGAGAGCACAGTTCTGGGGTTGAAGGAACCATTCCCTGAGGAGACATAACTGCCTGGTTCAAGACTTAACCTGTCTTCCTACTGAAGCAAAATGCCAAATCCAATGAATAACAGCTCTAACAAGAGACAATGATATTGCATGTCTCTCTTTTGAGGCTGAGATCAGCCAAGTGGTTTGGGACCCTCTGAAAGGAAGTACAAGAATTCTAATGATGGAAGTTTGTGTTGAGCCTTTTCTCCTGAACATGTGGAAGAGCAGGATTTTGTGTTCCTTTGGAAAAGGCCTTATATCCAAATGCGTTACAGGACCCTTGGAAAGTTGCTTCATCTATGACAAAACAGGAACAGAACCCATGCTGTCCAACACCTCAACTCAGGTACTATTCAGAAGCCCTTCCATTAAATCAGTCTTTTTATACTTATGTCATGGTGTCAAGTATACAAGAAATAAAAAGTGAATGCTTCCCATATTTCCTGAGTGCAATTAATACCTTTTCTCCAGCTCTGAATCTCCAAGGGTTCCATTCATCAGCTGGTTTGGAGTCCATTTCAATGTCAAATTATCTGCTGACTGATGAAGGGAGAGATACCCAGGAATTGCTTCCAGGTCATCTTTCTGTTCAGAAGCAACAGACAACCCAGGTGACTAAATTGCACAAAATATCTGCATAAAATACATGTTTCAGTCTTCCTATGCCCCATAAGTTCCAGAGGTGCATTATTTGGGAACTGCTGAGGGAAACCTTAACAACAAAAGTACTGGTATTTAATACTGCTACTAGAAGGAGGGGAAAAACCACACAGTTTATGAAATACAGTCCAGCATGTTTGTTCTTGCCTACAGGACCACTTCACATTCACACTGGGCAGGCAGTGAAAGCATTTGTCACATCTTAATCAACCTCAGCATAACAGAGCCAAGCAGGAAGGCAGCACTGAGCATGTGACAAGTCTGAGTTCTACTACCCTCACCTACCCCACTGCCTTCTCAAGTCACAGCCATTGGCCCAAAACTCCACACACTCACCGGCTGGACTAGGACGTTGTTCTTGCCATACAGGAGGTGTGTTCGGGAATTCTGGTGCAGAGACTCCACATACTCCCTTGCCGAAGCAGCAAAGGGATCTTCCGACGTGCTCCCACTGGAATGGCGCTTCCGGATCTAGCACAGACACAGACACAGCCAGGGCAGGTCAGGCAGGACAGGGATCACTGTACTGGCAGTAACCCAGGAACTCCTCCATTTAGACCAGTCTCCATAATGAGGAG
This sequence comes from Acropternis orthonyx, assembly GCA_035583155.1. Taxonomy (NCBI): domain Eukaryota; kingdom Metazoa; phylum Chordata; class Aves; order Passeriformes; family Rhinocryptidae; genus Acropternis; species Acropternis orthonyx. The sequence continues at coordinate 661,954 of JAWWEU010000050.1, forward strand.
CTTCTTGTGGAGCCTGGAGACTTTGCAGAGAAATCGCCTGCACTCCTACTCAGCTCTGACCACAGCAGCTCAGAATTTTTGGTGAATTACCTGGCCAAGTCACAGCTGTCAAAAGCCACAGAACTGTGTGCTGGATCTCAAACTTTTTCTACATACAGATACAGAGGACATTGGGGCCCAAATGGACATCCAATCTGTGGTAAAGGCTCCGTTACAGAAAAGAAAGGCTGCTCCAGATTCAGGTCTCTCCCTCACGGGGTTGTTTTTATTAATCCACCTGGGCCTTAACTCAGAAACAGCTGCACAGTAAATACCTACTCCCAGGGCTGGGCGCTTCGAGGGGGAGTCCTGGCGGCCGTGGACTCCTTGGATCCGGTGCCGCTGAACCAGCTCATCGGCCGAAGGGTCTGTCCAGTAGTGATCCGCTGTCTTCAGCTTGGTGTACTCCAGAGCACACGGCCCAACTAGGAACACAGCCCAGGAGAGAAACCTTCTGAGCCTGTTCAGAAACGCACTCAGTCCTATCCTGCTGGCTGAGCACTGAAAGTGAGATTTCCTCCTCCAGCCAAGTGAATATTAATGATCCCTGATCCTACGGGATCACCCCATAATACAGACAATACACATACTAACATATCAGGTTCTATTACCTAGGGCTGTGTCAAAGCATTCCTATAGGCAACAAGACCCTGCCACAGCAGCATTAGCAGTTACAATCTGCCAGGCAGCATTCAGTAAAAAGCCATTCCTGTTCTGTTTTCTGCTCCAACCAAAAATTAGTATTAAAACCAGACGACCAACTGTAGTGGGGTCATAAACAAAACAACATCATCTATGTTGCTCTGTTATAAAGAGCTAAACCACATGTGAGAGAAAAATCACCTCTTGTAACAGTATCACAATACAAAATGTTTTAAGAAAACTTAGTTTTGTCAGAGTAGGAAGTAACTTTGTTAAGAACTCACCTAGAAGAGAAGCCAAGATTGGGCCACAAACAGGATCTGCAAGTAAAGCTTCTTTCTCATAATATTTGCTAGGAATGAAAGATCAGAGCCCAGTTAAAAACACTGGTTGGTATTTTTGAAAGCTCTTATGCCTCCTAGCAGTATGAGTCCATTGACTTGATATCACACAATAGTGCTTACCAGAAAGCAGCCAAAGGAAGCAAAGAGACCAGGGCAGCCAGACAGGCTCCTCCAGCACCTACTGTGTGTAGTACTAAGTGTGTGTGCAGGGGGAAGCTGGACTGCTGAGGTCACCTTCCAGGTCACCTTTATGCTTAATAAACACTGAGGCCACACACTCATTTTGAGACCAAATTCAGACAATTAAATGACCTACATAAAAGGTAAGATTTAAGAGTTTAGTTGTAAGAGTGTTACCAATGCTGAAAGTGGGATCCAGGCCCAGAGTGCTGCGCACACACTGAAGCAGAACTCATTTCAAAGTTTGGGTTTAGTTACAGTTCTAACACAATGGGCCAGTAGGAAAACTGTCCCAGTTACCCAGAGATCACCAATACATCCCCATTAAAAGCTCTAATGGAGCTTGACTGGCTCATCCACTGAACACATGAAGAAGTGTTGTGTTGGGTTTGCAGGTAAAGAAGGCTTTTCCAACACAGCATGTCCTGAACTGTTTTTAACGTTCAGGAAAACATATTTTAAGAATGCTGTGGAGAAATTCATGTAGTCTATTTCAGACATCTGCTTTAGAAGTAGGTAATTTCCTAAACTATATCAATAACATTGACTAGATCTCCATGGAGCATAAAAGGAGCTTGGAACAACTAATTCAATAAACCTACACTGCAGACTTGTACATTTAACCAGCTGACCACCACCACCCCTACTCAGGATGCACATTCTGCCCCTGATCAGCTGTAATAATCGCAGGCTAGTCACCTCCTCTCAATATGCTCACTCTGCCTCATTTATTTTTTAACTGAGCTCTTGAGAGGCAGGAGCTTGCCTTGTGCTCAGTGTGTTTACCCAGTATATTTGATCTGGGGCTATGGGCACTGTTGCAATATGGAGACAAACAATAACTCTCTGCAAGCAATTTTGTCCATTTTCCACAGAGACAAAACAATCTACACATTCTTAAACACCTCTTGCTTCCTTACAAAACCACATAGCCAAAAAATCCAAACACCCACACTTCTTCAATGCCACTGTCCTCTATGGTCTGTTCACTAGATGGGGCTCAAACTCTAAAGCACCTGCTCCTCCTCCAGGACAGAACAGCTGAAGGACACGAACATGGAGCATTTGAGCAGTAATGTCACAAAAATGCATGGCATTATGAAGAAGTTTGTTTTATTCACTACATCTCAAAAATCACACGCTTGCAATTAAGGACCCGATCGCAACTCATCTAAAGGATGGGGAGGGCAGCAAGGTGAACATCTCCAACACACAGTAATGGAAAAATTGAGAGCAAACTCTGACTTGTCTCCTGGTGGATTATATGAAAAAGAAATTAAAAAACCCTTGTGCCCATGTATCCCCAGACACTGAGGCAGTGGACTGAAATGCTTTCATTAACTCTGTCTCTGGGACACAGCCAACCTCCCTCTGCCTCTTCTGCACACAGCTCATAAACCAAGCTGGTATTACACATCCCAGAGCAACAGTTTGCTTGAACAGCACAAAGACCTTTCTTCTATTCTCCAGCTTTTTAGTGTAAAGATAACATCATGAAACTAAAGCTGACGACAAGGAAAACAGTAATCCAAATGTGGAAAATACTGTGAAAGTAAGTTGTTCTGCCCTAGCTCTTATCCTTGTTCAGACCCCTGGACTTTGGCTGGGCAAGAATGTGTCCCCCAGTGTGGAATGACAAGAGCACTCCTGCAAACAAACTGCAATGGCAGCAGATACACACCTACCTTTCTGGGATCACATCAAGCTTTAGAGTCCCTCCCTTTACCTTTTTGTGGGAAATTGTCCCCAGTGTGCCCCATAAGTCTTTTGTATCATCAGTTATGGGAGGGCAGGAAGGGTAAGAGTTAAGAGCCACCCCTTGGGAAACCACAGCTGATGCTGGGCAGCAGGAAGCAACGACAGAACAGAGAGGATGTGTCTTTTTCTCTTAAGGAGTCCCTGTGGAATACATCCATAAAGCACTGATGTTCTTCTCTGGCTGTGCAAGGGAAGATTCATTTTATACAGAGCTTGACTTTTCTAAGAAGGAAACATGATTCAAAGAACCTGTTTTCACAAACCTAAGGTTTTATGTCATTAGCTCCTCCTGTTCTAATTTCCCCTTCTTTCATCTACAAAGGGCATTTTCCTCCCTGACATCCTAGAGCTCCAAAGGATTATTTTCTACTCATGACCTATTAGAATACATTCCTATTCCACTAAGGTCTAGGTTCCATTAGAATCTGGGCACCTAATATACATTAAGTTAGGATTTTTAGCTCATTTCTGGAATGTTGAATATCTGTTAATGTTTTTTGTAAGCCTGAAACACCATCAGTGACTCAAAACGAAAGTACATCTTGTCTGTGCAACCAGTTTTCATCTGACCAGAACTCTGCATCACAGAGGTGTGCAGAAGACTTTTGATTAAATCCTTTGTTGCAGGCATCAGTGCACCAAATCCCTGTGTTTCTGCTGCTTGTCTTACCTGCAGTTATCAACAATGTACTGCACAATCTTGTCAAGCACTTTCTCAATCAAGGCTGTCCGAACCCAGATGTGTTTGATGGCCTGAGGTGTCAGGACAGGTGTTTTGCTTGTGGTTGATCCCTGCCTCTTGAGGGGTTCCTGCCCACTTGGCTGATTTTTCCTGCAAAAGGTGATAAACTAGAATTAGTCAGAATTCCGGCTGTTCTTCTCACCCAGAGCTCTCCACACGGGGAGGTGTTGGAACACAGTGTGTATCTGACCAATGTGGTATCTGTGTACAAGCTGTCTACACCACTGTGTTAGCACTCACTGCCTCTGGGGAATGCAGTTCTAATCAGTCCACCATCAGGGATTTTCTGAAAATCACAGCTCTAAGGATTCAGGATGCCTCAGTTCCGAGTTATTTACAGGAGGAGCCTGTAAAGATTATGCAGTTCACAGGGACAGCTTCCTGCTGCACAGCACTGCACACTGGGTCTCTGCACTGGGCTAAGAGGGGGAACAGTAATCCCCTTCATCTTTTTCCCAGAAAATTTCCCCCTTTTAAAATAGCAGAAAGTTCATTTTGCCTCAGTGAGGAAAGAAACCATGACATCAACAATGTGCAGCAGAAAATCCAAGTTCTCAAACAATCCTGTTCTCTGACAGCACTCAGGTTCCCTTTCAGTGAACTGTTCAGTTACAAAGAGTAAATACATTCATTTGAGGCTCTTTTGGGTGAGATCTGTAATTCCTCTCTCCGTTTACACAGTCCCTTGTCCTCCACGAGGCCATGACAGCACCTCTACAAGACACATGACAGCACTGACATCAGAGCAATTCGAGTTTGTTTAGCTGCATCCTAAACAGAGGCTTTCTTAATTCACAGCCTCAAGGCCAACAAGGCTGCTACAGCCCTCCTGTCTCATTTCATACACCCAATGAAGCGAGTCCACCCCATAAAGTGCTTCCCACTAGTCTCGTTGCTGTGCATATTATCTACAGCACTTAAATTTTGTGGCTGTTAATAGCTGAAAAACACACAAAACTTGTCCAAGAGAAACCACAGAATTTAGGTTTGTTTGCTCCTTTCTGTCAGAGGACAGTCAACGATCTCTGGTGGTTAGAGAGGGGTTTGTGTGGGCTCTTAACCAGGAGAGGCTGGTGAATTTTCAATAGAAAGCAAAGTATCCTTCTTCCCAACATTTAAAAAAATAAAATTAACAAAATGCCAGTCTGTATCAGTAAGCAGGCAACTAAAAATATATCAAAAATAGGTACATACCTGCTAAACACTACATAAAGTCTGAAAATTACAAATCTAATAAAGATAAATGCCAGGAAATGACACAGAAATATAAGTGCTATTTTAAACAACTGTCAATAATTGAAGAGAAAATAAGAATTCAAGCTCTCTTGGCAAAGCCCTTTCTATAGCAAGCTGATCAGAGGCTAAAAATTCCTATGATGCACAAAGAACTCTTTGGGCTCAGTAGTGCCTAAAAACAGAAAAAAGGTGATCCTGCCCTAAGCTTACAGGACAAGACACTCATCCCACAGGCTCATGCACTATGACTCCATTAGCAGAACCATCTGGAAAATTTTAATTGCACTACTCACCAGCGGCAAGAAATTTAAGACTTTCAGCAATCTCAAGTCCTTGACTCCAGGACAAATTCTGTTGTGCTCAAGTCCAGCATGTACTTAACAGCTTTCCTATATCATCCTTCCTCCCAGCAGTCTTTGTATCCATTAACTTAGCTATTCCTACGATGATACCCACAAATCTGTCACTGGTTTGGCAGGAGCATGCCAAAACAGCTTTTCCAGTAAGTCTGCTCTTTGGTTCCTCTTTCCACCCACTCCCTTCCCACCAACAATCCAAGCTGGTCCACCATACCCCAACTGTGAGCCCTCTCTGAAATCACCAGCAATTAGTCACTTCGGTTGCTGTGTGTGGGCTGGGTGTGCTGCTCTGCTGTACTGAGAAGCAAAGTGAAACACCGAAGCCCCAGCTCCCCACCTCTGTCCCTTTGCTCACTGCCAGCTTGATCAAACACAAACATCTGCCTTATGGTTACAGCCACTAACGAGACACGTGGCTCAGACAGACCCCTCTGCATTCACTGAGCGGTCTGTGTGTCCTCAGCGTGCTGCACACACACACACACACACACACACACGCACACACAGGATGAGCTCTGCTGACACACAGACCTCAGCCTCACCTGCTCTCCACCTGCTGCTGCAGCTCCTGCACCTTCTTGCACACGTCTCCAGCTATGGGACACGTCTTGCCCACCTTGGTGAAGAGCGCGGCCACCTTGTCGGTGCGCAGGAAACCGGCAGCCCTGCGCTTCAGCATGTGCAGGAGACATGCCTCCACCACACCTGCAGGACAGGGGGGCAAGGAGAGAATGTTATGGGTCCTGCTGCCCTTCAGCCTCCTCCTCGGTCAATGCCACCTGCTCGTTCCCCGGGGCAGGTGTGGGTCAGGAACAGAGAGAGGGGAGAGACAGACAGACAGACTGGAACTCAAAATCAGATGATGCCAGCATGTGTCTAATGTGCAACTACCAGAACCTTGTAAGGTACAGATAATGGCAGTATGTAAGTGAACTGAAATCCCCAGTATTGTCACCCCACTTTACACTCACAGAGCCACACTGTAACACACCCTGATGGCACCAGTAAAGCACTGCACTATGTCAGCCTTGCAAGACTGCAGCAGAAATCTATCCAGCTCTCATGTAATCTGCTGCAGGGAAGAGAAACAAGAGAAATACAAATCTAAAAAAACCACAACAAACCAAAACAAAAAATAAGCCTTTCCTGTCTATCGGCTTTTGAAGTGAGACTACATATGACTCACACCGTCAACACTGCCCATAGAAAAGGGTGAAGGAGAACAGAGCGATTCATTCACAGAGAAGGGAAGACCCAGCTGTAGTGCCAGGTGTGCCCAGCACAGCCCCCGCAGGCAGGGCAGCCCTCACGGGGGTCCGCGTGAGCACCGCGCTCTCCTGCGATGACTGACAGCAGGGCAGCCCGCAGGGAAACCACAAGCTCCAATTGCCACGTTAAATGTTCGCTGCAGTAACACATGGCTCTCCATCTGCTCTGATACTCTCTGCCTTTTGCCCAACACTCGGCAGCTCATTTTGAGAGAAGGCAGCTTTTGTTGCACTTTACGCCCAACACTGTCAGGTGCTGAGCATTTCCTGAAGACTCCTCTCCTCATTGTACTTGAAGAATCCAAATCCCCTAACACCTGAATGCTTGCATCTGAAAAACACCTGTCTGCAGTGATCAGGCCCTAAAAACTAACCTGAGTCCAGGGCACGCAGGAACACCTGCCTAGTGCATCCTGTCTGGGCTGAACCCAGAGAAGCCTTACCCCAGGTGCAGCAAAAACCAGAGTCTCTGATATTCAATACAGCAGAACAGGGCAGTGCCAGTGGCCTCAGCTTGGGCAGACTCCTGCTATCCCCAGACACAAGCTCAATGGCATCAGACACAGCCACTGAACAGCAGGTCTGACACTGCTCCCCCCGTGCTGATGGCACTTCCAACCAGTACTGTCCCAGAAGACAACCATCCCATCAAGCACAGCAGCATGGGCACGGGGCTGTTCCCTGGATGGAGGACCAGGACACACAGGCTCATCCCTGTGTGACTCCTCTCAGCAATCAGCTTATACCAGAAACCTCCTCTGCAATCAAAGGACATCTGCGGGTGGCAGAAGCAATGCCTGTGGTCTGACATCTCCGAAGCCAGGCTGGCTCCACTCCAAGGCCACGGAGCATCCGTGCCCAGGACACCACAGAGCCACAGGGCAGTGGTGCCCAGGGGTTTGCATGGCACTGGAGAACACAGGGATGGCAGCATGGGACGTTCTTCACATCACAGCCGTAGCTCCTGTCTAGCAATCATCACAACAGCTCTTAACACAGCAACTGTTTTGCTCTGCCTTTCAATTAGAAATAAAGAAAAAGAAAAAAAGAGGAGCAGCTTTCCAGATGCCTGGAGCAATGCAGCAATAATTGGTTCCAAATCTTAAATGAAGCAACCTGCCTTTAAAAATAACTGCAAAGAAGTGCATTGCTGTTGCTTAGGAAACAGGCTCTCTTCCCACCTTCGCTGCTTTTTTTTTATTTCTTTAAAACAATAAAATATTAATGAAACAAATTTAGTGAAAAGCACAGCAGGCACAGCTTTAATTATTAATAAATGCTGCAGCTGCCATGGAGGGTAATTTTCACGGTGACTGCCTCTAAAGCCCCAATATTTAATTAGTCCGCTGTGACATTTCTCATCCCAAGGTCTCGGGTAACATCAGTCCCCAACTGTCTGTAACACACATGGGGTTCTTCGAAAGGGGAGAGACACTGGGCTTTGCTGCTGGATTGTCTCACAGTGTATGTTCCACAGGATGAGAGATTCTTGCATGTCCAGTTCTCTGTGTAAGGAACCCTCAGATCGGGGTGCAGGTCACAGCCCAACCTGTGTGACCCTCAGGGCACTTCATTCTCCTTCACTTCGCCCCCCAACTGAGACTAACAGCACTATTCCAGAACAGTTGACTTTACCATTGACATCTGACTTGAACTGAACGTGCTTTCATACACCATGGCTTTTACCCAGTTAAACTACAAAACATCCAAGGAGGGCAGCACGTCTTTCCACAGAGGTGCCATCCCATTCCAATCCAGGGCACATCACCTCAGTAGCACAGGACAGCAGGAAGGCATCTCTCCAGCACAGTGAGCAGCATGAGAGTGGCACAGCACAGTAGCCAGGGACCAGCTGCCTGGCAGAGCCCACAGGGCTTTCCCTTGGCTCTGTGTCCAAGGCAGGCACTGATCTCACTGCACCTTGCCAGCATTGCCCACAGCCAAGCTCAGTGGAAAAGGAAACTTAACGCATCCTGAACAAACTGGGAAAAGAGTCACCTCAAGCTGCAAAATGTTTTAAAAGACGTGAGAGGACCTTGGCAGTGGTGCTGTTTGAGAAAAAAAAAGATAGGTCCAAAAATGGAGTCACAAAGCACAAAGCCCAGACTGCTGTCTAAAGAGATAACACACAAACCATTTTAGGGGTGATACCTACAAGAACCTTTGGAACAGGGACATGAAGTTATTTACCCAATTTAAAGACAATTAATCATTTCCCCCTCTTTGGAATGTGACACTTGAAAAAAACATTAGAAGAGATGATTTAGCTGTTTCTGAAGAAACTGGCAACATCAGAAAGGCATCATCAACAGGTGGTTTTGTGTACACTCAGGTAGTTTGTACACACATACACATGCTTTTGGCTATAGGTATGTGTGCATACAGTTCAGTAACAGCCCAATGTGATCCAAGCAAGCCTATGGTCACTGTACCTACCACAAACATAGACAAAAACTCACCAGATAAAAAGGCAGCTACTCATTACACACAGATTGGAAGAGCAGCACTGCACTGGGAATAAATCCACACAGCTCAGGTAATTCCCTTGTATGGTTCCATTGACAGCAGCCATCCAAAAATTCATTAACTCCAGCCAGTTTTGAGGAACATTCCCTGCAGTATCTACTGCTGAATTTAATTAAGTGCAGATACATTATTGATTTACAGTTCAAATAATCACGGTGCCCACCAAGCTTTGTAAAATGTCACTTTTTTATGACTTTACCACAGCTACTTCTTGCAGAGTCAGGTGAACAAGTTCGGTTTTCTCCTTTTTTGCCTCTATGAAAATCCTGACATGACTTAATGGAGTGTGAAATGAGAGCTCTGGGGCTGGAAGGGTGGTGAGCAGAGACAAAAAGGCCTGTGGAAGGATAATTTATGGGGTATATTTAGCAGATGAGATTTTCCTTAGACAGGAAGAAATACTGCAGCTAAATACCTTGTTTTCATGGAAACTGTGCACAGGGAATCGAATTCATGAGGCTGAAGAAATTAAGAACAAGTGAATAGTGAAGGATGATAAAGAAGCCATCAAATGCTCATGATCTCCAGCTGCTGTTGCTTTACCCAGCTAATCACAGACCTGCCCAGTTTGAAAGCAGTTTTACTGCCAAGTTCCAGCATGCTGTGCCCCTTAGAAAGGCACAGTGACCAGGTGAGACCCAGCTGTACCTGAGTGTCAGCAAAGGACTGCAGAGGAGACACCCAGGTGTGCTCCTTTGCCCTCGTTCACCTGCACTCAAGCTACTTGTGCTTGGTTTTGCCACCTAACATCCCATGTTCAGCAATTCCCTAGAAAATAAAAAAAGTATCTAAATGGACAATCCCCAGTTCTAAAGATAGCTCTGGCTGGGAAACATCAGGGCTGGAAGCTGGTGACTGCTCCCCTTTAAAATCCTGACCATTAAGATCCAAGGCTCTCAATAACCTTCAGGAAATGGAAGTGATTCCATTAAACACTGTTAAGGGTAAATCAAAAATACTGAGGTTTCTCTAAATACTGAATATGATCCAATTTATGGCCCAAGATTAAAGCAAAATACTTAGCAGAGTTCTCTAAAAAGCACGAGACATTTTATTTCACTTCTCAAACTAAAAACACGTGCAGTTAAAAAAACTGGTTCATTTCACATCAGAGCTAATACTCACTCTCTCTTTTTGCTTCTCCCCACTACAGAACACGACTCATTACTTTAAGCATCATCTTCAGAGCACAATCAAAAACCATTTACATTTGTGTGAAAAAATATTTGCCTCTGCCCAATTATGATCATCTCTGGTACTCTCTTTGTGCTAATGTGTTTATCAAGCAAGGTAGAATCTCTGAAAGCTATTTTTTAAGCATTATTCATCACCAAAAATGTTTGTTTTCCAAACAAGACCAGTAACACAGTTTGTGTTTTGCTTATGAGAGACTTGCATTTCCATAGCAGATTAACTACATTTTTTTTAAATATCCATGCTGAGGTCAGAAAGCCAAAGAATTAAGATGATAAACTGTCAAGCTGAACAATGGTTATTTACATCTGTTTCTACAAAGTTACATTTCTGTGAGCTAAGGAAAAAAGAGAGAAAACTGAGTTCTTCATTTTCTGTCAAACCTGTGAGCACTGGTGCTATTTAAAATCCTCATGGGAATCATCTGAAAAATCCAAAGCATAAGACATCTCTTCCTAGTGGGGCTGACTTTCAGAAGTGGAAGGCTGCCAGTCCAACTGAAAATTATGGGAACGGCTTGTTGTGTGGACACTCAGGATCCTCCACAAATGATGTCCAGAACAGCTCCACGTCAATCTCCAGTTCCTTTCATCTGTCAGCACTTTGGTGCCATATTTTAAATAGGAGGCAGGAAAAGGGCTTCTATCAGGAACTTATTTCTCACCATGTACATCAACAAAGAAGAGTTTCCCACATTTCTGCCTTCCACAATTTTACTGGAAGACGTGGCTACTGGATATTCTTCTGAAAGCTGTACCCTCTTGAAGCAAGCCACTGCACAAGAATCTCTGGGTAAGAAATGTACTTAAATACATTTCTATTCCTCAGCTGATTTTATTTTCCTGTCATGAACTTTAATCCAGCCTTGTACTTTAGAGCCATGAAGGAAAAGATTTCTGAGTCATGATTTTTCATTGCTTGGGGCTGGCAATCGTGACGTTTGGTGACTCTGACAATTGCTTGGATTTCAGGTCCTCAATGAGAAAAAACACAGGCATGAGCTCCAGCATCACGCAGTCATTGGTTCCTAATTAGATCTTCTCTTTCAAACACAATTAACTTTGTGCAAAATGGGGTAACAAGTCATCATAGGACCAATGGAGAAAACAGTCACACAACTAACCACACTGTTGTGGTTAACCCTCGTGTCTGTGAGCACTGGGGGTTGATGACCAGCCCTGTCAGTCACTCCTGCAGCTCAGACTCCAATCCATCCCCAAAATACCCTGCATATCTGCTCTCCAAGAGTCACCAGCCATATTCATGTTCCAAGGATTCCTGGTTTGCCACTGCCAGCTTTGACAGAGACTCATCCATGACTTCAGCTGAAGCTGTTTGATGGTGTTCTTACAAACATTTACAGGCCCTGAAACTTCAGATCTTACCTGATCTTGACTAAGCACATGGATCCAGAAAATGCAGCCACACAATCGCTTTCCTACTGTCTCCCACTTCCAGAATGAGTGCAGTACTCATCTGCTTTAGGAAGCTGAGAAGTAACTGTTAAACTGTTGGATAGAAAGTCCAGTCTTAGAGTGTTTTGCACATTAACTGCAATCCTGTTATACACTGAATTGGTTCTAAAATGTAAAGAGGACCCAAGAGCGTGCTCTGTTTCTCAGAACACCCCAGTTCTTTTGCTGTGAACAGATCCTGACTGACTCAGAGCTATTCCAAATAGCAATTCCCTCTACTTATTTTCCAAGGAGGAAGCATCTTACACTGATGATTATCCAAGTGTAGGTGCCCCAGGGCTCTGTGATAGGAAACTGCAATGGATGGATACAGGGCCCACACATCAGGTCTCCTCTGAGTGTGGAATTGAAGCATGAAGCACAGACATCTCAGAAGCACTTGTGGGTGACAGTTCTCCTCACTCTGCTTCCAAGAACAATAAATGTTTGTGCAGTCCTGATGTACACAGACACTGTAGGAGCTTGAGAGCAAGAACACCAACATGAGACACAAATGCCAGCTCAGGAGTGCTTCACACACACAGCCATTTCCATCCTCAGCCTGGAGTCCAGCTCTGACCTCCCACAACCTGGCCCGAGTCAAGATCATATTCAAGTCTTGCTGACTGAAGGAAACAGAGAAGCTGAAGGAGTTGCTGCACAACTGACAGGAACACATGGGAGAAACTGTACTGAGAAGTAGCATGATAATATTCACCTGGCACATTTGCTTAGAGATGTGGAAGTCACCCACAAAGGAAAGGAAGTACCCTGCAGAGCTGGCCAGGGGCACTGTACAACTGCTGTGTAGACATATTCATGCATGGACCTCCACACCCACCCATCCATCTCCTCACCTATCCATTTACCTCCTCGCACACCCTCCTCTACTACCGTGTCCAGCAACAGCCAAAGGTTTCATAGGCAGCTGCTTCCAGAGAACACCAGACTCACAGCTGGGCAAGTCACCCCTCAGTTCATGCTCAGGTGTCCCTTCCCTCTGGTTGGCAGGTGCAGGTCTCGGCTGAAAGCTCTCAGCCCATCTCTCCAGTGTGTTATTCACACAGAGAAAGCACCACTCCAAGGACTGCTTCCTAATGGGGATTCATTACATCCCAAGCTCCCCCGTGCAGCCACCACATCCTGTTTCTGTTTAAAGGCTGCACACACAACTAAACGCAGTCACAGATCACCTATAAACACCTTCAGCCAATATTCAGATCCAGCTCTGCAGTCTAAACCCTCTCCCCTTTCCCAACACATGACTGGACAGATCGTGACATGGGTTTTGTTCTTTTTTTTTGTATCTATGGTATTTAAATACAGAGTTACCCAGAAAAACCCAGTAATTTTCATCAGTTAACAAGAGAAGAAAAGCGATATGCATAATGGGAATGGAAGTAACAAAAGCTGAGGTTAAAAGGCAGCTCAATCAAGGGGACTGGCTCATCCCCAGGCTGAGCCAGCCAAGCTCCCTCAGCTCCTCTAGGAGAGGCTCTCTGCTCCTCTTCTCTGCATATGGAATTGAAGGTTCTGCAGCAAAGATCCTCAACAAATCTATCAAGATAGAACAGTAATACAACACTCAGAAACAGCAAATTTTCTGCTTGTGTTTAAGAGAAGGAAAATATTTCTGGTCTGTAAGTCTGGTCTACATAGAACACAGTTTTAGAATAGAATTGGAAGGCAAAGATAAACCAGTGACAAAACCCATCCCTGGCCCCACAGCTCCAGTGCAAACTCCAAGGGACAGCGGTGGAATCCCCTAACTCCTTCCCCTCCATTCACATCCCAAAGGACATGTGCAATGCAGACCTGCCATCCTCAAAGAAGGTTTACAAGAAGCCCCAAGCACAACATTAAATAATGTTCTGCAGCTCAAAATCAGAACTGGCCTTCTCAGTTCAACCACAAAGGGGTTCTGTATATTTTAATTAATGAGTTTAATTACTGGTAGCAGATTTATTATTCAGGCCAAAAAAAGCTTTTCATGCAGTTCATCCCTTCCCTAATTTTAACTGAAATCTCATTGAAAAGCCAAGTTCTGCATGTTTGACAGTGCCCAAGTTACTATTTTCACTTATGCTTAGTGCCAACCTTCACCCAAAACACAGTAACTACATTCCCTTTGCCAAGCAGGCATGCTGGATTTACATCTAAACAACATACACTTTGACTGCGACACATGCCAGCTCTCATTAATCCACCTGAAGCCTATGGCAATTAGCTTACAGCATGGTAATACAGAACTATTTCATTTAATGCACTCAAAATATTTATTCGAAGAGAACAAACTACTGAGAGTCATTTCAAACTACATATTGAAAACATAAAGAACATCATTCAGGTAACTGTGTCTTGGACATTCATGATTTAAGCGTGTGCCAGTGCTGTATGAAGCTTAAACAAGTTTTTCAGTTGCTGAAAGCAGCATGTTACTGTGAGACCTAAAGATGGACAACTATGCAGAAAAAGCTTAGCAAAGTGCAGGTACTTTTTGGACACACAGAGCAAGCGTAAGGCACTGAAATGGAAACCCTGGTAAATACACTTCAGGTAACTGCAGAGACAGAGAAAAGCGTCCTTTTTCTTCCCTCTTTCCCTCAGAAGCGTGGAAGCTGAAAAGGGCTGGTGTTCCTGGCGAGAACACCTCCAGCCATGGAAGCTTCAGGCACGCTGGTGGAAGGAGGGATGCAGGAGGAGGGCTGAGCACTTGCCTGCCGCAGAGACAACTCAGCTGAGCGAGGCCCCACGTCAGCGATGTCAGCTGCTGTTCCCAAGGAAACGTCTCCACATAACCCAGGCTGGAAACATCCACATCCAGCTTCTAAGAGGAGTACCGGCCACTGAAGGTGCTACAAACACAGCTGCATCACTGCACCGTACCCCGACTGACCACACCCCCCCAGAGAGACCCGCTCCACAGAAATCGGCAGCCCAAAGGAGTGGGGAATTTCTGTCCCACCACAGCACACATCAGCCACACTGCAGAGCCCAAACCCAGCTGCTATGGCTCTGCACCACAGAGCTACATATTCTACATGGGATGAAAGAGCCCTTGGGATGTAACTGGGTTATACACTGGGTTGAGCACAAATACGGAACCCCCTGCACTTCCCACAAGGATGAAAATGTCAGCGCTGCTTTCAGCCATCAACACTTCACCCAGGGCACCTAGGAAGTGTTCACTTACTGATGCAGACAGACCCTGAAAATCAACTATCGTGTATTTAAGAGACTCTTGCTAAACAGCCTTGCAGGAGAGTAAAATGATTCACAAGAATTCTATATTTATAACAAGATTCACTGAAAATGACTCATATACTGAGCCAATCTAATTTTAAATAGAAGGGAAAAACCTCCTGAAGAGGCACATGAAACCAGAGTGGGGGAGGGAAGAGAACTGCACACCCAGGAGAGCCCCAGACAGGAGCTGTTAGCCAAATCTACTGGAAGGGGATTCTCCATTCAATCAACCGAAGTGAAAACAGAATGTTCAGCTTCACCTGATTCTGGTTTAGAGTTAATTAAGGCCTATGTTCAAAGCAGCGGCAGGCTGGAGTCCTTCCTTAGGTAGGATTGCTGGGCAATAATGAGGCAGCTCATGGAGTTATTAGCTCTTCAGACCCTGAAGAATTCAGAACACAAAATGAACTGGAATCATAGTGGGAGGAAGAGAGACATATGAAGAAGACTTCACAGTATTCCTAATTTTGGCCAAGCAGAGTCTAACAGAAATAGCTGCCTTACACCAACACAGTAGCACGGCTTCCAGAACAGGGTTTCAGGAACAGGGACCAGACAGACCACACTGGAGGCTCTCTGGATCACACAGGCAGCCTGCAGCAAGGGCACTGGCTCAGGGATCCTGTACCTCCTCCTGTCTTGGGACCACTTCCCACAGTTAGTTTGTCTCCTCTGTATAGTACAAATACACAGCAGATAAAAGGGCAATATTTAACATAACCACAAACTCAGTGGAGGAAACAGCTCCAGTCTGTGCTAACACCAATAAAACCTTAGCCAGAAAACACGGCCAAAGCTGGCATTCCTGCATGGAATATGTAGGATGAATCACTGCTCCTAAGCTGTAAGTCAAAGTTAACTTGCACAGAGCAACAGGCTAGTGAAGCACAGGAAGAGCAAACTGTAGTTTTGGAATATCACTTTCAGGAAAGGTTACTATTCTCTGACTTCGGCTGTCAGTAATGTGTGTTGATTCTTCCTTGTCTAAACAGTCCACTTACTTCCAAAGCCAAATCTAACTTCCACTCTGCTTAACCTCTGCGCTGCCATCACACCTAACTGGGCATGCTTGGCTGCAAATGCTCTGCTCCAGGAAATTCAGTAGTGTTGGGATTATGGCTGTTCTCCAATCACTTGCAGCATTGCTCCCAGCTGTCTTCCCTCTGAAGCACAAGGAGAAAGCAGCCAAGAATCCCCAGGCCAACAAACATATTTACAATTGCACATAGCTTTAACTCTCAGCAGGATCTGGCTGTGATGTTTCTTCACACGCTAAGTCTGGTTAATAGTGTTACATTTTTGTTTGCCCTAGTAAATTATGGGTTAGATTTCACAACTGTTACACCTCCATTCAACAGTTTCTTCTCAGGCACTGAACGCAGCGGCTGTCTCCAAAGGAGCAGTCAGTGTGAGCTTTCTGGAGCTGACCTCTACTGAGACTCCAATGCTGGACCATCCTTTATCCACCCACCCAGGGTGGATCACTCCATCATCACCACACACATCAGTCTAAGTCTGCAGGGAAGAGGAAAATCATCACCGAATTTTAGAATTTATTCAGACTTGGATGAAATCAGACTTCTGAACACCAGCTGCTCTTGGTGTACACAATATAGAACATTACTTCTAGTATCTATTTTATTTTCTTTCCAATTCTTGGTAATGCAACTTCCAAAATACTATCTTAAGGAAAAGTCCCCAGTGGCTCACTGATTATATTAAAAATATGGCAGAATGTCCACAAAGTCAAAGCCCAGCCCTCGATGTCTCCAGTGCACCATTTATGTAGTGCAGAATTTGGAGCACAGGGGAGAGCACTGAAGTGTTGTGAAGACTGGAACACTGGCCACTTAGCCAGTGGCACAATGCTGACTGGAAAACTCACTGAGATTTTCATAGGTTCTCTTCTGCTTAAGCAGACAACAGCTTTTTCAATGCTTTTTTGAGCTGGATTCTGTCACCTGTCCTCACAATGAGGCAACTTAGAGAACAAAGTATTTTCAGCTGGAAGGTGGCCAGACTTTAACCCACATCTATAAAAACTTCCCCTTTTGGCAAGTATTCTCTAGAATATGACTTACCTCCACTTACACCTTATTTAATGTACTAGTGCTTCCTGCTAAATCACCTGTTGTTTTGGCCTGGTACTTGGATAATGACAATTTAGTAGGTGTTACCTCATAATTTATAAGGCACATACATGTGCAGTAAACATAAAGGAAAGGTGGCACAGGCATGAACACCATGATTTCTAATATCTAAATCCCTGCATTTACTTCGAACAGCAGAGAAAATACATTTCTAGAGGAAAAGTAAGGTTAGGTAGTGTTAGCTCTTCCATGTGACACTTACCACATAAGGCAATGATGTGACTGCTGTCTTCATGGACAAATTTCCTGGTGACAGCCTCTTCCATGATCTGCTTTACCTGAAATTAATAGAGAGAAATGACTGTATGATTCCAACACAAACCAGCACAGCATTTGGGAGTTTCAGTTTCAGTCACTGCTGGCGTTTTCCCCATCACCAACAGATTCACAACTCACGTATGTCACATTTTGCAGGGAAATATGGATTTAAAGACAAACCCAAGTGATTTATCATGGGATGAAGGAACCTCTGGCGGAACAAGGACAGGTTTCTTTGGGGTGTGCCCCCAGAAAAGGCTGAATTATTTCAGTGTGCCCAGCATACCCTCTGAAGAACTTCTCCAGCACCAGTTCCAAAGGGCTGTGCAAAACTTTCTGTGATTCACCCTTGGCCCTCCTGCGCACAGTTTCTTTTGCTCACAAAACCAGATTATGTGTTGCCATGTCCCCTTTCACTTGTGCTCTTCTGCTCTTTTTCAAGCACAAAACATCCCTGAGCTACACAGGCACACAGCCCAGGAAAGGTTTACAGCCACCTTCCCCCTGCCTGGGGACTTTACATGCTACAGCAATTACAAATTGTGCCCTCAAAGCTCTGCTGCACCAAACACTATACAACATTATTATAGTACCTGCAGAGAAAGCACTGCCTTGAGTTTTTGCTTCAAGACACGATTTAACAATTACAGAAAATAAAATTACATTTATCACATTTCTTAAGGATTCAAAACAAAGTTCCTTTCCAGTTTCAGGGCTGATGTGTCAAGCTCCAGAGGGAAATCAATGTAAATTACCGACTTTCAAAAATTAAGGAAGAAACAGACAAATCTTACAATGAGGCTCTTGGCGAGAGCCTGCACTCACCCTCCATTCATCTGCTACCTTATTCCTCCCCAAAGGCTTTCTCAGCCTGACACCAGATGAAACCTATTTGCCTCCACCAACTCATTTATCAGACACTCATTTCCTCCTGGCCACGAAGAGCTTGCTCTCTTCCACATACAAATCCACGATCATTTTTGGCTTCTCTCATTTGTTAGCTATAATTACAGAGTTAGGACACTCTGCCTAAAGAAATGCCAATTCACTTTCAATATATGAAAGTAAGTGGTACCGCAGCAGAAAACTTAACAAGACACTCTCTTCTTCCAGCATTTAGGGCTAGCTGGGTACCACTTCTCCACAGCACTGACAGTTCCAAAGGTTTGGAGCCTTCCCATTCAGCACTGGACCAGGAGAAGGTGTAGGTGCAGTGCTCCATCAACAGCTGGGCTCTGCAGCTGCCTATGGAGGTGCTTTCTCCAGTTTGGAGGGGCATCCTTCTCCTGCAAAACCATCTGCAAGGCCAATTCTGGATGCTGTAACCAAGCATCCCTTCCCCCAGTAACCATGTTGAGGCCTCCATGCCCACTCGTACACCCCCAGCCCGGCTGGCAGAAGGCTGAAGCTCCAGCACTTGCTGCACGAGCCTTTCAACACATGGCATTCGCCTTGCCCCAAATTCTGGATCAAGTGGATCCTCCAGAATTTGTGCTCCTTATCAAACAGGAGCCCTCTGAGTTGCAGAGAAAATACCAGAGGGGAAAAGGCAAAAAAAGTAAAGAGGCTTTGAAAGCAGAACATGTTTTATAGCTGAGGACTTCAAAGCAAGTCTTTTGCACTTTATAAAACCTGGCTCACTGCTCACACCTGAGGCCTGACAATATAAACTCTGAGCAAGGCAATTTGTTTCTTTCCTGCTGCATTCCTGACACGGCTGTTAGAGCTCAGGACCTCACAGCGAAGCCGCATGAGGTGGAGGAGTAAGAAGGTATCGAGGAAGAAGCACGGGTGTGAAGAGTTCTCATGGATGGGCACTCACATCTGGATCATCGTGTGAATTTAGCAATCCCCTTGGCAGTGCTGTTGATGGTGACTGCTTGCCTTGACAGGAACCCCATGCATGGGAGGCAGCACGTCCAGCAAAGCCCATTTGCAGTGGGAGCACAGGGACAGTGCCATGTGCTGCCTCAAGGCACCTCGTCCCTGTGCCCTGGCCACCTCACCTGTGTAAGGACAGCGGCCTCACCTCAAGCTGTTCTGATTTCACTGGGTGAAAACCACCAACTCTACCAAAGAAAAGGGTTGACAGCTCATGGGGAAAAAGCACCCGAGTGCCACTGGCATGAAGGTGGGCAGAGAGGAAGAAGGAGAGTCACACCAGGCTGTGCACATATGCCTCGAGGTGACACACATGAATTCAGCAATGCAGACCATGAAATCAGACTCAGCACCCCAGAGAACAGTAACTGGAATTTAAATCCTAGCAACTGAGAGGAAGAATCACTTCCTAGGAAGAAGAGCTCTAGTGGTCAGCAGCCAATTCCCTGCTACCACACACTTCCCCAGGCATATCTCAATCATTGGGCTTTATTAGCTCAGTATGTTATTTAGATCTCTGTCAACAAAAAATTTAAAGTGCATAAAAATTGAGAAATAAAATGGTTTCAGATGCAATGATCAACCCTACTTTTCTATAGCAGCACCATCCAGTGCCTCCCAGCAGACTTTAAACCCAGGACTCCAGAGCTAAGAGCATAGAGCAGGCACTTGGTGTGTTCCCAACTGCCACCAGATCCAAGCAAGTTTCATGCATTTTCTGGAGAGTGAGTGAATGTTATTAGAAAACATTTTCAAGGCATAGACAGGAGATGAAAAGACTCAAAAGCTGAAATGCAGCGTTCTTCAATCCCACGTCATCCCTCACTGTCACGTAATTCATGGATGCTCCAGGCAGTGAGCTAAAGCAAATGTTTCCGATCAAATGGAACACAAGCCTTCCTTTTTTTTTTTTTCTCTTCTCCTTTTTTTATTCCCTTGCAATTTTGCATGGCTCTTTGTAGAGGCTGCTGTGTCTCTGTTCTGGGGAGGCAGTTGTCAATGGAGCTTTCTGAGCACAAGCCTCCACACACCCACTGGCAGTTACCAGCAGACCTGACCAAACTGCAAATTAATCTCATTAACAGAAACATCACCACCTGTCCCTGCAGTCACCCACGCAGCTGCACAGGTAAGGAAATCCACTCAGCATACAGACCTGCCACTGGTGCAAGGGATGGAGAGAGGGTTACAGCCTCCAGCTGGGCCAGAGCTGCTCCCAGAGCCTGGAGAGGAGCCTGTGCCCCCGGGAGGGAGAGCTTGGGCTGAGGTGTGACACCGGCTCTTTCCAGTGCCTTGGAAACATCCCTCCTGTTCTCTGTGCCTCCCTGTAAGTCAATACAGGAGCCACACACCCTAACCAGGCTGTAATCTGCACCTGCCAGGTGGCACAAGCACAGAGGCAGCACTGGCTACACCAAGGAATGGCATCAGCCACAGCCTCAGTCGCACCCTGCTCTCCCTGGAAAAGGTACTCCATGGGCACCACGTCTGTCAACCACTGCAGAGCAGAGGTGGGAAAGCCCTGCCCACGCAAGTAAAGATCTCAGCACTTGAGGAGTAAGGAAGATCCCGGTGGCAGCATTATCCAGCGAAAGCAAAGTAAAACAAACTAATCGAAGAGAAGCTTCTCAGCATTTGCACAACTTTCCATGGTTTACTGCTCTTTCTCCCACATCCTACAATTGCCAAAAGTTTCAGAAGCAGTCAAACACCAACCATACATCATAATACATGGACTATTAAATAAATTTCACCAAAGAAATACACAAGAGAAATGCCTTTAATTTGTAAATATTTGTTACAAGGAAGCTTTACAAGCGGAAAAGAATAGTACTGGAATAACCAGGACCGCAGTTAAAGCCCACAGCATTTTCTCCTCAAAGGAGAAAACCTCACATCCAGCACCTGTGCCTTCTTTAGCCTGTACAGCTACTGCTTATATCCTTTATCAATAGCTCCTGCTGCACTGACTCCTTCTTACTCCTGATGCACCACTGGCTGGTGCAAATAGAAGCAGCTCAATAACTACTGTACTTCTGCTCAGAAGTGGTTGCATTTCAGTTGCAACTTGAGACATTTTGTCTCTGAAGCTGTCTGAAATCTTTCAGGGTGGAACTGCTAAGGTTATTGTTACCCTGTTTGTTTCACAGCTAGAAAGTGCTGTGTTTAAACCCAGAAATGGCAAAACCTTCCATTTCAGGAGGTAGAAGGAAATGGCCAGAGAAAAGCCTGTTTTATCACTCTGTTTGTCACAACAGATTTTCCTGCAGAGAGAGATAAATGTTTGAAGCGTGAACTTCCAAGCAGCCCCAGCATGAATCCCAGCAGAGTCACATTTTCAAAACACATTACATGGCTTGCTTTCTGTGAGAGCCAACAAAATACATTCCCTACCAGTGGGAACTGAAAGTCCATCTGAGGAAAAGCAGACAGCATTAAATTTCCCAAAGGAAAAATGCAGAAGTTTTAGCTGAGAGGGTGAAGCAAAATAAACTAAACACTTTGCACCGAGTGACTTTGGAGACAACAGTTATATATTTTGCAAAGACAACTGAATTTTAACAGGCTTGGTGGAAGAGCCCACAGAAAGAATCTGCTGCCTCTGAACTCCTTTGGATATTGAGGTTATGGGAATATAATTTAATGGGAAGTAGAATCTGGGTTTAAAGGACAACGGAAGGGAATGATGGCTCTGAGAATGGACATGGATGAGTCAGGTTTTCCCAGCAAGTCCACCAGCACACAGCATGCAGGCAGGCACAAGTGGCTGTGTGAGAAGTCACACAGGATAAAAAATGAGGTTGAAAATTCTACTGGAAAAAGTTAATTACAGTCATTAAGGGCAGCATCATCTGATGGGTGGTTACTAGTGGCTTGTGTTCAGTTCCTGCCTCCATCAATTGATTATTTAAGACAAATAAAATCTCCATCTCAGTGCCTCCAACTGCCTCCTGAGCCCATTTGCTGACTTTGAGAACAGACAGGGGCCACTCCACATGTCGGTGAGGACACAGGTGAGGGATGTTACCTCAACCTGCTTACAAACACCAAAAGCTCTGGTGGCTATTTTAGGTTGGAAAGGTCTGGCCAACCCCCAAGAAGCCAAGCCACTGTACACGTTCTAAAAGAGCATTTGTGAGGATCTGGAGAAGGAAAAAACAGATCAATGACCAAACAAAAACGCAGATGACACAGAAGATACCAATAACACTTTTAAGCATTATTCAAGTAATTTAAAAGCCAGAGTCCAATTAAAAACATTTTAGAGACTTTAAAAGCAAATTAGTCTCCAATTTTTTAATTACATACCACTTGTTCTCCTCAGCTCAAGCTGGCTTGGATCATGAAAATCCATTTCACTTTCCATCTCGTACATTAGCACAAGATTGTAATATTCAGATTTGGAAAACATTTCCCAGATTTATTTATATATTTAAACATTACCCAGGAGAGCAAGTGCATTCACTTCTAAATAAAACTTCACGCTGTCTTGGCTCAAAAGTCATAGTTTAAGCTAAAATTTCTAAACCACGTGACAGGTTTCTGTCTTCATTCAGCAGGTACCACCTGTCCCACATCCAGGGGCCGACTGGGTCATTCCAGGACATGATCCTGCTGCTCTGCATACATATCATACACGTCTGTCCCTGCTCTACCCCTTCCACTCACCCCATGCTGACTGAAACACCTGATGCGTTCTGGTTTCAACACCAAGGAATATCAGGACAGCAGAGCCGGGCTCAGGAACCTCGGCTGTAGCAACAACTTTTCAGCCGAGCTTTGATCAATCCTGCTCCGCGGCTGCTGGGGAGGGAAAGCAGCAGGAGGGCAGGCACCTCTTTGAAATACCTGTTATTGCCGTGACGGGTGAACATCACACCTTCACTCCGCTCAGATGTAGGAACAGGCAGCTGCACAGCGCTGTTACACGGCCGGAGGTGACCGTGGCCCAAGGCATGTGCACACCGCGGGCACCTCCTCGCACAGCACCCCGGCGGGGACCCTCCAGAGCTGCTCCGGCCCGATGCCATCGCACCCGGAGCTCTGTCCGGGGCGGGGGGGGACACCTTGCGAGCCCAAAAGGGACGGTGACCACCCACCGTCCGGGGCTGGGTTCCCCTGTGCGCACACGGCTCTGATTGCCCCAGCGCGTGGAAATGGCACACAGGTGTGTGCGGGAACAACCACCCAAATTAACCCTCCCCCCCGGCGCCACCTCCGCCAGGGCTCAGCCTCGGGAACCTCAGGAACAGCCTTCCCTCACCCCCGATTTTCACCCTTTCCTCCTCTAATGCTCACAGCTAAAAGAAAAGTCCTAAAAGCCGAGGGGCACGGGGAAGGCAAGCGGCGGGAAGGGGAGCAGGAGCCCCGGGAGGCACATCCCTTCTCAGGGTGCTCAGGGGGACAAACCCACAGGGGCGCCCCGGGCGCGGCATCGCCCCCGACGGCCTCCCAGAGCGCCCGGCCCGGCCGAGCGAGGGAGCCCCGCGATCCCGGGGAGAGACACCCCCCCACCCCACCGGCCTCACCTCCTTCTTCACGTTCCACAGCAGCTTCTCCTTCACGGCGTCCGCCGAGCCGCTCATGGTGGCGGCTCCGGGGCGCTCAGAGCGGCGGGCACCGGCACCGCTCCCACCGCCGCCGGCCCGCCGCCATCTTCAGCGCCGGGTGACGTCACCC
>JAWWEU010000050.1:686010-730337 GCA_035583155.1 Acropternis orthonyx
CTGGGGAATGGGGGGATACCTGGGGAATGGGAGGGATAGCTGGGGAATGGACAGCTGGGGATGGGATAGCTGGGGATAGGGGGGACACCTGGGGAATGGGAGGGATAGCTGGGGATGGGGATGGGATAGCTGGGGATGGGAGGGGATACCTGGGGGGGGGGATAGCTGGGGAGGGGAGTGATGCGTGGGGATGGGAGGGATAGCTGGGGAATGGGAGTGATACCTGGGAATGGGAGATATCCTAGGGATTGGGAGAGATCCTATTGATGGGAGTGATCCCTGGGAAAGGGAGAGATCCCCAGGACATGGATCCACCATGGACCCTTAACTGTCCTGTAATCCCAGTCCAGAGGTGATCACAGCATGTGTGCACCCACACGGGGCACAGGTAGGAACCCTCCATGTGATCCCAAATCCATGTGCTGACACAGCACTTTTTTGCTTCAGAAATCCCAAATCCTCGCTGGGGATCAAATCACAGAAGACAAAATATAACACTTTATTAAAAATTAGTGTTCCATTTCCATTTAATGCACTGATAAAACACTTGAATCAACAGCTAATTGATTAATTACTGCATTAACTAAGTACTTTATCTGTAAGACTGACCCTTAAAAAGTTAGACATAAAAACAAAACAAAGACTGATGCTCTAAGAAAACAACTTGATCACAGAATGTCAGTTTAAACAAGATTAGCAGTCATACTTGCCATCCTCTGGATATAAAATATTATAGAAATCCAAAAGAATCCTTTACTATTATTAAACAAATTAAGCATCAACATCCCTCTGAGGTAGGGGAGGGTCTTACCACCATTTTACTAGATGAGGAGAAATTACAGATATACAGAAAACACACCCTGCTGCGTGTTCCCAAGGGAGTGACAGAGCTGGAATGGGACTGGTGCCCACTCACCTTCCAGAAACACCTCAGCTCTCCCAAGAGAACAGGGGTGGAATTTGGCTGTGAAGATTGAATGCCAAGGATTGTCAGAGGATACAATCTAATTGTATAAAGGCAGGGCCTGCTCAGCCAGACCCATCCAGTTCAGGTATATTCACCAGTGTTGCCTGGAGGGAATTGGGTCTAAAAATCAAAAAACTCCAGAGAAAAAAAGTAATATCCAACCAAGCCCACAGTAAGTACTGCCTGTTCCAAACACAGCTCTCAGTGACACCGCTGGCCCCTGCAACACCTTCCAGTCCCAGCCACTTATTCTGTATTTTAACCAAAAAGTGCAAAAGATGAAAGTCGTTGGAGTGGAACATTACAGCAGGATAAAAGTCTGCTGTTTCAAAAAAATAAATGTCAAGGTGAAGGTTAAACAGTGAGTTTTGTCTCAGTGTTCATCAGCGGCTGGAGCTGCTGCCCTGCAGAGCTCTCTCCTCTAACACTGCTGTCTAATTAACACTGATCCTGAAAATCTGCTTCCCAGCAGCCAGTCACTGAGACATCATCTTCCCTGTAGAAGGACCAAGGCTGTTGGCACTGCAGCCTTCAGCACAGGATTGGGCACGGATGGCAGGGAACAGTTTCCATTCATTCCCTCAGTCTGCCTGAATGCACAAAGGTTTGCTTAAATTCAGGAGTGAAGAGGACAGCCAGTCCTGGAAGAATGCCACCTAATGTAGTCAGAATTCACACCCTACAAATGAGGCAAAAAGGTCTCTCTTTCCTCACAAAGGCTACTCCAAATTCCCAGGCACATCATTAGCACACCCATTGATGACAGTCTAGTGGGAAGCCACTACAAGTCTCAACTTGTAGATAAATGCATTTAGTTAGAAACCTATATTGTCTTCATTTGCCTATTTAGAGCCAGCAGAGAAGATTCTTAGGCAGCACACAGCCATCTCTCCCTCGAGCAGGGGGGAGCTCACTGCAAACCCACCAATGCTGCCTTTAAACTGCATCATCCTGCTCAGTGCTGCTGCTTTTCCTTTACACCATGTTGTAAAAACATGTTCTAGCAAGACTAGAATGTTCCCGTCAAAATAATTCACAGCCTTGAATCATGCAAAGGCTGATTAAGATGAGAATACAAAGCATGTGTTACATCACAGCTACAGTACTCGAAATGATCAGAACCTGGTGGCCAGAGACACCACATCCCCAGGACATCATTTTGCTGTGATGGACATTCAATAACCCCCTGTGCTGGAGCAGTTCCAGACAAGCAGGACTCTTAAGAGGAACTACAGTGAAATGAAAAGGATATCCGCATGTATTTTAAACACATTCTTAACTGCTGACACTTCTTACTGATACTCCACATTCCACAAATACCAATTAGTTCCTTTGCACTTGGTAAAAGATTCTCACAACCCAGATGGTTCTCAAAACAGTTTGTTTTCAAGGTTAATCTAAATCCAAATCAGAATTTAATACTACTTGTTGGCTATGAGAGACAGGGACAGGAAAACCAACTAAACCAAAACACAAGCTCTTCTCTGCTTCCTACAGTGTAATAATTTACAAGTTGGATCCATTTCATGAATGAATCCCGGGAGTACAGACAGCCTCTGGAGTACCACACAGATCTGACACTCATTCTTTTTCAGACACTCCTTCCCATACCTGTCCTCCCCAGAGAAAATAAATGCAAGTGACATTTTTATGCTTACAACTTCAACACAGTTTTGCAAGCCTACCAGCATCACTTAACCTGTTAACATTCACTATGACAGTAGCAAGAAAAAAGTAACATAAATAATTTTCCAAGAAACAGACGTGACACACATGAATTTTAAATGGCAGCAGCTTTTGTTACAACACAGAAAAAGCACAAGAAAATAAATTGAAGCTATTAAGTGCAGCATAAAGACTCCATCACTGCAGCCTCTGCTGGTGGTTCCAAATTAAACAGCATCAGTGGAGGGAAAAAAATTTAAAAAATCCACATCACACTCTGGCAGAATTAAGAGAGAAATACCACAAAAATCTTTGTCAAAACTAATCTCAGCAGCTGTATTTTCCCCAGGACAACAGAATAACCAGCTGGAAAACAACAACTTACAGAAAGCAATATAAAAGAGGTTATTAGGGTTATTAGAGTTTTCAAGAGGCCTTTCACAATGAGGCAGGTGCATCCCTGTGCAATGCTGCTTCTGGAATGTGAGGAGAATGAAGTGAATTCTGCCACATGTAGAGGCCTGGCTAGGTAAGAAAATCCAGAAAGTCTCTAGCCATTAGTGTTTTCTTATTAACCCCCAACAATTCTGTTTCAAAAACCTAAATGAGTGCACAGAATTTGTTTGTTTCCTCCCCTGCTTCCAGTACTCCCGAACCATCTACATCTCAATTCTACTTATGACCTCACTGTATTAATTTGGGATTATTTTATTTTCAGGCTTGTGCAGTAATTTTCTTTAAATCTCACAGGTAGATTTGGCACTGGTCAAAGCACTTCAGGACCAACCCTTGTGGAAACTGGCGCTTCCATGACCAAGTGCAATACCAGAACACAAAAGCAGCTACAGAGTATATCCAACATATCCACTGGTGCCAGTGGACAGCCAGCAGGAATTATCATTAATGACAGTGGTAAAACTGAAATCTGCAACCTAGAGCTCAAACATACAAGCAAACTATTTAAAAATACAGTAATGGCCTTTCATACTAAACTTGAAGCTGTTTCTAGAGACCTAATTTGCAGAGCAGACCTGACTCCAACCTCCCGAAGTGCACTGTACAATTAGCACCCAGCCAAACCTCAGAATAAAAGTGACTATTTCAGTTTATAATCCAGTATAAGCCACCTTTCTCCTGTGCCCAAAGCCTCTCATAGTTTCATGCTAGAACGAGACTTTCATGGCTGTTCTTCTCTTTCCGCTTCATGTTCTAAATCCCTGCTAGAGCCTAGAACTTGAATTCACATGATCTAGCCTTATTAAAACACTGTTTAGTCTGCACCTCCTCAGTCACTGTAATTTTTCCCCTGTTGCTTGAGAAACTCGACATTAAATAGCACTTTTGGGCCACAGGAGGAAACTAATATAAAACCAATTCCCTTGATTGTCGTTATTTATATAAACAGGATTTCACTGTCACAAGCCTAAACAAGGGCAAGTCTGCCACAATCTGCTCAAGTTTGCTTCCCTCTCCATATCCATTTCTCCATCTCCCAGGACAAGTCATTTTATATATATATATATATATATTTAAATTTCCAAAGACTTCTCATTTTTCACAAGGGGAGGTTGTTTGACGACTTGGAAGAGCTTGCCTTGGAATTAATGACTTCTAAAGACAGCTGTCCTGGAATGCAAACCTTTGCAGGTGCACTGGGGAAAAAATGTGGGAGAAAGCACATGTGCAGTGCTCCTGACTGCTGGCAGCTGACTGGCCAGCCAACCATTCCTCCTGGGGGTTACCACATGTAGGTCTGCCAAGAGTAGCCACATTCAAATTCTCTCTTCAGTATCTTGATTTAAAAACTGCAAGTTCCATTATAGAAGACCCTGAAAGGGCAGGTGTCTGGAAAAAGCTTCTCAAACCGCGCCACCTTACTGCTCACGGGAAGTGGGAAACCAGCAAGTCGTTAGATAGGAAAGCAACCACAGAGAACCGGTGTTATGAGTCCCACACCTGCCCTGGCAGGAAGAGGAGCCAGTCTGTAGGTAAAGCACATGGTGCATAACTCACACCTCAGTTCTCCAAGCCTTTAGTGTTGCTCTGTGCGCACAAATGCCTGTTTGCTTCTCTGGGGAGCCGAGACGCCTAATGAAGATGAATCCCCAGAGTCTGAGTGATCCCTCCCTACTGCCTGAACCCCCTCCAAGAACATCAATACCAGTCTGGACCAAGCCCTTCCCCTGGCTCACACACTAGTGGCCGAGCTGGCGGTCGTCATAGGTGCTGTATCTCTTCACGTGGATCCGGCGCACTCGGTCGCGCAGCTCGAACCCCTCATCATCCTCACTGTGAGACGCCTGGCTCCGGCTCCGGCTCGTTGCTTCCAGCAGAGAGTTATCAGGAACCCGTGGTGTTTCATACAGTAAGACATTTAGTGTTTCCTCGTAAATTCGTGCCTCAGGGAATTCAACCTACAACAGACAGCACACATCCTGTTCTTGATCTGTCCAGGGTAACATGACTGGGGCAAAACCCGCACGTGAAAAGATACTTGAGCCATAAAGAGACATATATTATAAAGAGAGTAAAACAATTAGAAGTGAACAAAGCAGACTAATTGCTGGTAGAGGATTACTCCCACCAGCAGGCCACCTCCCTCACCTCTTCTTTTAGGTTGTTCTAGAAGAGGAAACAGTATCTCTGATTCTTGACTTGAACTACCAGAAATCAGAAGTTAACTCCTAAATTTAGGGAAACTCTGTAGATTCACCATGCTAGTCATTCACTTAAGAGCTGGACTCGATGATCCTTGTGGGTCCTTTCCAACTCTGACTACTCTGTGACACTGTGATTGTTAACCTGTAACAGACAGGTGGGTGAAGCTCCATTACCTTGGTTTGCTTCTTCTCCGTGGCATACACTATGGAGGTGCAGCAGACCTCGGCGAGTTTGCGGCCCTGCCCGTAGAAGGACCAGCAGCAGATCTCATCCCCTATCACATCCTTGATGAAGAGCACTCTGCCGTTGAAGCGCAGAGAGAGCTTGTCAAACAGCTCGATGTTCTTCAGCAGGTTGTCATCTGAGTTACTGAAACACAGCACCAAAAGCAGGAAGGGGGGTTTTTCAGCTGGCCGTCTCTGCCCGTTTTATACGCCCGCTCCACCAGCTTTAAGCATTGCTCTAACTGCAGAATACAAGTAAGTAGTGACTCATTGCCACATGCTGCCAAGAAAACAGGGGTAACAGCCTGTTTCAGATACAAAAATACTGCTCTGACCCCTGTGAGCAAAACCACCAGCTTTTAGAGGTCAAGTTATATAATTAACAACAATAGCACAGTCTCCCAAAAGATTACATCAACTGTCTACAACTCTCCTGACTGACACTTGAGGTGATTCAACCCCAGGCTCTCTGTAGTTCTCTGGCTTGACCACAATGAAAGTCCAAAGTCTGGGTGTGTTGGAAGAGCACTGATGCAGGCAAAAAAAAAAAAAAAACAAGCCCAAACCAAAACCAAAACCAGCCAAGTTAGGTCATCCATCATCTTCCTCCACTCCCATATTCAAAGGGAAACTTCCCCAATACAGCAGGGGAAAAAAACCAGACATACCTGGTGTAGGAGTATTTATTGTTGCTCCTATTATAAAGCAGCTTAACAACAGGCTGTTGGGAGAGGGAGAAAAGCAGAAAAGTAAGTTCTGTGTTTGAATACATTTAGCATAAATTCATAGTTCTTAGGAGTAGTTACTTTCATTGATGATTCTATCAGTCTCTCCTCTTCCTTCGGAGAGGTGATAATAGGGATGCTGCAGACAGGCTCATACAGGTCTTTCTTGTCCTGTTTTAAGGAAAGAAGAAAGAGAGGAAATAAGAGAGACAAATGGTAAAGCTAACACTGCTGCTGCTCTCTCCTGCAGCCATGTTCCCAAATGCTGTGATTCACAGGAAAAAAAAAAACACTCTGGGTTGCTATAGCAACCACACCCCACGTGGTTGCTCCACCAGAATCCACACCAAGACACCACATTAGAACATATGCTCAATCATGTTTACTCAACAGTTTCCTCTGAACTTCTGGATTTTCTTTCATTTCACACCAGAGAAACTCATTCACTATCTATTTTCCAAATAATATTTTTAAAATATCTTATACATCTCAGACTTCTTGCCATCTCTAAGGCCATGAAATAATCTCTATAGTTATGTTAAGTAAATTTTATAAGGAAATCACCCCTGAAAAACTTCACAGGCTACTTCTGTTCTTACCTGCAGGGATGCTTGGCACATGTCCACTAAGCCCTGGATGAGATAGTATTTGGCTTCTGCCATCAACTCTTTGATCTCTTGCCTGTGTTTTGGAAGTGCAATTGTGTCATCTCGGAGATAGTTTAAAATTGTTCCGAAGTGCTTCCCACAACGGTCTATGAGGATCCAGCCTGAAAAATAACCAACACATTTCAGCCACCTCAACATCAGAGGTAAGAAAAAGCTCCTTTCCTGAACCTGCAAAGGACACTTCTCCCATTTCACCCAGTGGAAGTCTCTACTGCCTTTGAGCAAACTGAAGCTGGTTCCAGAACAGAACCTGATAGTGGAACCCCTTTGGTACTGTCCGGATGTTCGTGCTGCTTTTCAGCACGCCAAAAGCAAAGCCTCAAGATAAAAATACTTGACTTCCTGCACAAGACACAAAGATTGCTGCAGGAGACCGACTGCAGCACTACACTGTGATGCTGAGCAGTCAGAAACTTTGCACCAAGAGAGCCAAGGAAGGACTAGAAGAGAGAACTCACAAATGTCTGCAACAAGTAGGTTTGGGATAAGTTCTGTGGCCTAACAAGGAGGACTTGGCAGTTTTCAAACCCATCTTCTGTTGGTGTTTGGAGTTAAAGAGGGAGAAGTGTTCTGAAGGTGCTAAAAGGTAGACCAGCCCAGAAAACATGGTGTGGGAAAAAAAGCTGTTCTAGTCCCCAAACAGGAGCAAAGGACACGACAGACAGATTGGGAGGGAGCACAGAAGGGATGAAGCACAGGAAACAGTAGCAGAGAGATGGTTCTTGCAATTTTACAACATCCCTGAAATCACATTCCCTAGGAAACAGGATGTCTGACTGCTGCCAAACAATAGCAACAATTGGATGCACGCAGGCAGAGGGCTTAATGCAGTGCCAAACCCTTTCCCATAATATGGAAAGCAGGAAAAAAAGTGTTATTTTGGGATCTAGGTACAGAAAACAACCTATGAAAGTAAACTAAACCCCTGCTGGATTCTCACAGCTCCAGCTGGGGAGCATAACCCTTCTTTTCTATTCAGGTTGAGGCTCTTGTACAAAACTGCCTGTTCTGCTCTCTCTGATGTATCTGGGATTTATGATGCCAATATCCTGTGTCCAGCTGGAGGTGACACACTGTCTGACTGACCCTCAGCGTCACAGCACTGTGAGCCATGAGTGAAATATGCTGCTGGGAGGAGGAAAAACAGATTTTTCAACAAAGCAAGCCAGGCTATTCTGAGCCTTAAAGCTGAAAACTGCACGTCCCTCCCCACGTGTGCAGTTCGAATGATGCCACTCTATGATGTGACAGAAATGACAACCCACAGACTGTCTGTTCAGTGTTTACAACACCACCAACAATCTGCTCAGCAGCTGTGAGGGCAGGAAAGAGGACTAGTCCTCCCCCAGTTAATTTTGGTAACAAAAGAGCACATTTCTATAAAGCCAGAGGATCACTAGCGCCAGTGGGAACTGGCTGCCTAATGTTCCAAGTTATTTTTGGAACACATCTTTCCCTACATCCTTAATGGAGTATTGTCAAGATATTTACAAAAACCACCACCAAAGCCCAGTTGCTCTACAAAACTGGCAACAACGAAAGCCAGTCCCTTACCTTCCTTGTCTGTGAGCACTTCCATCCTGCCGCTGAACATGGCCTTGAGCATGGTGTCGTGCCTGGTGAGCACCTGCACCGTGGTGTAGTACAGGGAGCCCCCGACGTTGAGGCGCACGTACTTGTTCCCCAGGCTGCCCGCCTTGAAGCTGCCAGCCTTGGGCTTGGGTGCCGTGGCCGGGCAGAGGGCGAGACACGTGTCCCCCGACATGTCCTTCTGGAGGTAGATGACGACCCTGCAGCGCGTGGGCCGGGCGGGCCCCGCCGTGGTGCTGCGGTCACGCGTCTCCCAGCGGGGACGGAGCGCTCATCACCACGGGCCCTGGGAGAAAGAGCGTGGGAGTCAGCACAGCCACTGCCCACGGAGACAGGGAGGTCACGCTAGGGAACAGCCACTTCCAGTGGATTCCCAAGGACACAGCTACACACCCACGTTGGGACAAAACACCATTTAGCTGTTTTTCAGACAATTCATGCAGCGATATAACACAGCCAGGTTGTTGCTGCGCTACGTTTCTGAGCCATGCGAAACTCTCCTGACTTGCTGCTATTTCACCTTCAGCCAACACTGCAAACATCACACACAACTGGAGGCCAGGCTTAAACAGTGCTGGAATTCAGCTCCCCCTCACCTTCCCAAAAGAACCCAATTCTCCAAGCTGAGATGAACACACTGGAAGAGCTTCCTGCCCCTCCCTCAGCTGGACTCTGTGTGCCTCTGCCTGAGCGGGGCTTGCTGATGTTGGTTCAAATACCTCAACACTGAAAGGCTGGATCATTAACATCCTATCCCCTGGTAACTCCTTTCATTCAAAACTTTCCTTCCTCCATCCTGGAACCCTGAACAGTTAATATAGGTTTTTTTAAAAAGAAAGAAATAAATTTAACGCCACTCCCCACCAAGTACATCCGCTCTTTGGAATGCCTGTCTCAATTAAACAGCCAGTCAGACATCACCACTTCCTCTCTCCAGTCTCATATTCACCTTCCCATCCACAATAAGCTCAAAATGGAAACAAATAAATAAAAGAATGATACTTTACCGGGCCAGACCTTAAGTTCTCTAACCTAAAAAGTACAAATACAAGCTTCTTATCTTTCCTCTAGAAATTATTTTCTCAAAAGGATTTTGCTGTTGTTTTTGTTTTGTTGTTGTTTTTTCTTAAACTCTTTCAGACTACAAATACTATATTCTATGTATTTCTATATTCTGTGCCTATGGCACATGAGTAACCTTTATAAATAAACATACCACCTTCCATTGCTATTCTTCCTGAATTCCTCTCCCCTCTTACCCCACCTTTCAACAGAGAAAAGCCCCACAGCCACCCATCAGTACAACAAATTACCTGGCAGCTACAGACGGTGCCTTGCTCTGAACCCTCAGCAACACCTTTTCGTAACAACAGCAGGTCTGTAACAGCGGCCAGACCGATCCCGGGAGGAGAGACAAGCCCAGCCTGCCCAAATGTCGTCCTCAGGACAGTTCCCCTCCAGTCCCTCCTCTCCAGGCAGTTTCGCCCTTCTCTGACCGAGCAAAAAACCACGAGCAGAGCCCCCTGCACGGCCAGTGCAGGCAGGAGCCAACACCAGCGGCCACCAAGGAGCCGGCAGGCCTTTGCTGCAAACACCCACAAGCCCTTTAATCACCCGCTTTAACACCACAGAAAAACCCCCCTCACAGCCTCCCTGCCCCGCGCTGGAGAGGCGGGGGGGGCTGCGGAACGAGGGACCCCGGGCCGGGAGAAGGGAGAACCCGAAGGGGGGGAAGCCGAACCCACCGCTGGCCGGTCACACCGAGCGGCCCCTCAGGAGGCGAACAGAGACAGGGGGGGTCCCGCACCCCACAGGGCCCGGCCCGCACCCCGCACTCACCATCGCGGCCTCCGCTCAGCCCCGGCCCGGCCCCGGAAGGGCCCTGGCGGCTCCCGGCGGCTCCCGCGGCGGGGGCGGGACCGGGGCCGGGGCCGGGGCCGGGGCCTGGGCAGGGCTGTGCCGGGCCGGGGAGCTCGGAGGGTCTCCCCCGATGGCGCAGGCGGCCCTGGGCTCCGCGGGGCTGCACTTCGACGACCTGAACAAGCTGCGGGTGCTGGAGCCCGAGGTGGCGGCGCAGACGGCGCAGCTCCGGGAGGAGTGCCGGGCCTTCGTGGATAGTGAGTCCCGCACGGCCCCCGCAACACCGGGATGGCTCCCCGACACTCCCGGGCTCTTCCCTTTCCTTTCCCCTTTTATCTGGTTCCAAAGAAAGCCTTAAAACCTGCCTGTTTGCAGTAAACGCTAAACATAACGCTGCATGTAAAAACTATCCCCCGAAACAAGAATATTACTCCTCTTTAGGGCTCTTCTGGGTATCACTTGACAATAATTTTTTTTTTCCTTTTGCAGAAACAGCAGAATTTCAGAAAATAGTAGGCAGCTTGATTGAGCTCGTTGACCAGCTGGCCAAAGCTGCAGAAAGTGAGAAGATGAAGGTACCGTGCAGTTAATTCCTGGCCTTTCATGTGCTTTGCCCTGTCCCTCCTTCCCTTTACAGCAGAAGCAGTGCTTCCCTGTCAGCATCCCGCTGGCATTCCTGTGGGATTAACTGGGCCTTTTTAATTGATATTAATGTCTAGAAGCCTGTGACAGTGTCACATTGCTCCTGCATGTCACAGTCCTGCTCTTCCTGCTCGTCAATATTTCTGCACATAAACAATCTGCATTTTTCAGTCGCTCCTTCTATTGTAGAACTTTGTCCTCAAGAGGCAGGAGAAGGTTCTGGTAGCCAGAGCTTGTCTGGCTGTAGGACCAGTGCTCAGTCTGTGTGTCCAGAGGGGTCAGTGAGTTTGTTCCTCGAGTTTTAGGGAAGACTCAAAGTCCTCACTCTGCCCAACCTCTCAGAATCACAGTGCCACCACCCTCCCTTATTGCTGGCATGACTGAAATGACTCAGAATCAACCTGCTGGGAGGGAAAGGGGCTAAAAAAATTAACTAAATCCCCTCAACACATCCCTGCCCACCCTCTCCTGCCAGGCCATCGGGGCACGGAACCTGCTGAAGTCCATCGCAAAGCAGAGAGAGGCTCAGGAGCAGCAGCTCCAGGCTTTGATAGCCGAGAAAAAGATGCAGCTGGAAAGGTGAGTCTTGTGTTTAGTGCTCTGGGGTGTTGTGCAGGCTGGGAAGGCTCAGGGCTGACACACCTGCAGGACTCTCAGCTGGTCCAGAGTCCCACCTGCACAGAAGGTGTCATGCCCAGAGCATGCGTGGACAATGCCACAGGCCTGGAGTTACCTTCAGGCCCTGCAGTGAACTAAAGAAGGGTCATCCCTGAGGACTCGGGGGCTGTACAAACAGAGGCAGCAGGAGCTGGGGCAGTGCAGCACTGATATGATACACCTGTAACAGCCTCATGTCTGGCTGCTAAAGGCCCTCGAGAGCTGCATAGTGTGACTCGGGCAGCTGCTGCTTACAGGTGACTCGCACAGGTAGCCCAGGGCCCCTCCCACAGCCCAGGGGGCTGCACTGACCCCCCTGCCCCCCCACCTCACACAGCTGGGGGTCCTTTGACCATTTTCCTCTTGCAGGTACCGGATCGAGTACGAGACTCTGTGCAAAATTGAAGCGGACCAGAACGAATTCATTGACCAGTTCATTTTCCAGAAATAGAGGATTTTAAGATAAAAACCAGCTCACTTGGAAACTTGACCATTCCAGAATCTTGAGGATTTCAGAAATATGCAATTTCCACTGTGCAGGAGTGCAGGTGGTTTGTACAATGGAGGGGCTTTACCTTGGTGTGAATGTCCCAGCCGTGGCAATAAAGGAGGGCTGATAGCTCACAGCTGCACACACTGTTCTGGCCTTTGATTTTATACCAGTTTTGTACAGTCAGTAGTTCAAATTACAGTTGAACTAATGCTACTGGTGCTCTGTTGTGTGTCTTTTTGAACTGTACAGCTCTTTCAAAGAAATTGAGAAATAAATTATTGTTCTCAGACTTTCTGTTGCTCCTGCTCTGTTATTTTTCAGCTTAAGGGTTTACAACCCCCTGGATACTCCCAGCAGTTTTCCACTTCCTTCCTGTCCAAAGACACCACACACAAGCAGCAGTATATTGGATCTACATTGCCCATGTTACTTTTTCTATAGAATTAGACAAAAACCTCAGAAATTTATGATTTCCAGAATGGATCAATTACAGATACACAAAAAAGCAGAAACTATGTGAGAACTAAGAACTTTGAACTGTTTCTGAGGAACGTCCATTCAGGAATGTCATGAGAGCTGAATTCTTTCATGGGCATTATTAGGATGGAAACCATTCCAAGTGTCAGTGACACCAGGAGTACATAAACTATATATAAACTACGAACACAAAAGTGAACTCAAGCCTTCTGTTGAAGCACAAATAGATGCACTTTGTGTCTGTCTTTAGGCATCCCAATCTGGAACTGTGGCCCTTTCCAAAGCCTGGGGAAGTCTTACATTTTACATAGTGAAGTCCTGCAATACATCAGCAGCACCTGATCACCTTCACAGGGCCCTGTCACCTCACCAGGCTCCAACTGTTCTTGCAGGTCAACTGAGAACTTAAAAAACCAACCCCAACCCTCACAGAACTTCTATCCATAGTTGTAATTTATGCATAGATTCACTGTGTGGACTCTGCCATCTCATGGTCACTGTAGGTTCCTTTCATCCATTCCCTGAAGAAGATTAAATGCAGTTCATTGCGTTTAGTTATTTATTTCCATATTAGAAGTGATTTCAGGGAAGAGAGAAATTTGCAACTCCTTGTTTACAATACCTGAAGTACTTCAAAATCCTCTAGGCAATACTCCCCATTGTCAAAGGTAACTTTAAGCATTCATAAATCCAGATTTTGGCACATTTATCACTGATCAGACATTTATAATTAATCAAAATGAAGCAGAGCAAAGGCAGGGGAAATTTTAAAGGAAGGGGCAAGGAAATTAAGAATCATGATTTTAAATGCTTCAGAAGCACAGCTTTGCAAATCTGGGTGTAATCAGTTGGGGAGTCTGCAGAATACACTGTTGGAAGACAAATTTCCTACTTAAGTGGTTTCCAAACAGTTATCTTGGAAAAAGGGAACTTGGAAGAACATTATCAGCTGCAGAGTGTAACTGTGAGTGTGTCCCCTCACAGAGTTACACATCAAAGGGTTACAAGTCCATTTTCCTGATAGAGAGGCCCTGCACAGACCTGATCCCAAAGGCCCCAGGGGTTGCTGGCCCAGGCCTCTGGCAGAGCCGTTTGAGGTCGAAGCAGGGCTGTGCACTCAAACCAATTCCATTTTCCCTTGCAGCAGCCTTGCCCTGGTAGGAGCTGCTGCAGCCAACACGAGAGAGATGCTTGTCCCAGAGGACTCTGTGAGCGCAGGGTCGGAACCAAATCCAGTACAGGAGTGGTGTGTACAACTTCCAGAGCAGGCTA
This sequence comes from Acropternis orthonyx, assembly GCA_035583155.1. Taxonomy (NCBI): domain Eukaryota; kingdom Metazoa; phylum Chordata; class Aves; order Passeriformes; family Rhinocryptidae; genus Acropternis; species Acropternis orthonyx. The sequence continues at coordinate 699,912 of JAWWEU010000050.1, forward strand.
CTTCCTTTTTCTTTTCTCCACGTGTTTGTAATGGGGGTTGCAGAGCATAGTGAACAGGATCAGAAGGGGGATCAGCAGGTAGGGCAGGTATATAGAGAGCAGAACAAGGCGCTCATGCAGCGTCTGAGGTCCCACGTGCTCGGACTTGGAGAAGTCGTGGAACAGGATATGGGCCAGGATAGCAAACAGAGTAGTGGCTACGTGGGTGGAGTAGATAATGGCAGGAGTCCTGATCCATCTGCAGCCACCTACACAGAAACAAAAAGGAAAATGTATTGAAGTGTTTTCAAACAAGCAGAATTCCGAGGCTTTTGCCTTAGCAGAACATTGACCCCTGCCTCTCTGCCAGGGTCAGCCATCAGTCATCCTGAACAGGTAGCACAAAAGACCTTAAGTACAAGTAGGAACGCAGGACATTTCTCTTCCTTGATGGAATTTTAGAACAAAGGGGTGATCTTGAAAGTTTTGAAGGAACAAAACAAGTACACAGGCTTGGCCCAGACCTTAATCTGCCCTGGAAGTGTACCAGATGTCAAATGCTGATGCTGGTTACACAAATGGCTGCACCTGACAAGGGCCTGTAGTCACAAGGTTTTGTTTCTGACTTTATTCTGTGCTGCTTTCTCAGGTAAAACTTGCCAGGACAGTATCCTAGTGCTCACAGCACACTCGTCCACAGGGAACGTCCCTCAAACTGCTTGAGACTGATAGAGAAACCTTCTCTGCTGTTCAAAAAGCAGGTGTGATGCAGAAAAGCTCCCAGGACATGTCCTTCCTCTGGTTTTCCTACCTACCTTTCAGGAAGGCGTATGCGGCGACGGGGAAGAACGGCAGCTGTAGAAAAGCCTCACAGTAGATAAACGCCTTGAACCACTCTGGGGGCTGCAGCATCATGGGGTCCCTGAAGGAGGTTGCATACTGCTGCAACAGGTCTGTCAGCTTAAAAAAACCAAAGCAATACATTCTGTCACTGAACAGCAACCCCAGCAGGCCAAAGATTCTGATTCTCAATTGGACGAAGCCACCGGTGCAGTGGGAAAATCCAGTGATCCCATCCTGGCACATGAAGATTTGTACTGCAGTTTAGTTTTAACAGGGACTATGTTTAGGCATCGTTTAAAGCAATGAACCCTTTCCATTAAATCTATACTACATTTGCACTACAGGCAATTTTAGGATCCCACATTAAGTCCAGTTTCCGAAAACTATGTCTGAAATATGATTTCCTATCAGAAAACCCAAACCACAAAAAAAAAAAAACCGCCCATTGACACTTGTAGCTTTCATTTCCCTCTCTCTGATCTGCTGTTGCCAGTCCAAGGGGGGGCTCTCTGTGTCTGACTGGAGTGTGAGCCCTGAGCCCCTGCCAGGTCCTGCCCAGCAAAGCTGGGTCTGGGGGCTCCTTGCCCTGTGCTGTGGTGGAACAGCTCGATCCAAGGATTTGGGCTCAGGGAGTTGCAGTCAGTTTCCATGACAGAATTGTAAACTCCAGCATGGCTTTACGTTGGACTTTGAACGGAGAGATATGCATTGAGATCTGCTGGTTAACTATTAATTGAAAATGTTGCCTATACTGGAGTAATTCTACAGCAATTCCGATGGCAAAACCCACGTCACCAACTGTAAAGCTCAAAGAGGAGGTTACAACTGACCTCACCCCGACGATGAGGGCTGAACTAATTATCTCACATCCAACTGTTATTTTAATTAACTTTATTGTCTCTCGTGATTTTGTTCAAAACCCAGAAAACCAGGGATTTTCGCTAAAAAAAAAAAAAAAAAAGCAGCATGCCTGCTGCTGCTGCAGCAGCAGCAACAATTCCCTGTTACGTTTTTGGCAGGAATTTGAGGAAAACCCAGGATCGGAGAGCGCCCAGCTCCAGCCACGTCCGGGGCACGTGGCAGCGGCCCCGAGGGCGACAGCGGGGACATCCCACGGTGCTGTGGCAGCTGCGAAACACCCACAGCCCCAACATGTGGGGGGAGGGAGAGGAACATTCCCAGCGCCGCCCCCCTCCCCCCGTGATTTGGGACACGGAGCCGCCGCGCACATCCCAGGCGCAGCCCAAGGGAAGCAGCACCAGGCGCGGATGGAGCATCCCATCCCCATCCCTGTTCCCGTTCCCGCTCCTCCCACCCAATGAATGACCCGGCTGTGATTCATCCCGCGGGCGAAGCAGCACCGCTTGGCTCTCAGGCGCCCTTTCACACACGCTTACCGCAGTTCCTCTCCCCGCGTTGTGCCCCCCACAGGAGCGATGCGGCCAAACCCTCCCCCCCCAACCCCACCAACCCCCGCGGATGCCCCGCACGAAACTCCCCCTCCCGTTCCCGGCCCCACTCACGGCCCGGGGGAAGATCGCGGCGGGCAGCAGGGGCTGGAGGTCGATGAGGGCCGTGATGGGGATGTGCGAGAGGAAGTAAAGGGCGAAGAGCCGCTCCCGCCACCGCGGAGCCGCCGCCATCGCCGCGCCCCAAAGCCGCGCCCCCGGGGCTGGCCACGCCCCGAACCCACGCCCACCGCCCCGTGGCCACGCCCGCTCCCCGCCCGCTCCGTGTCCCTCCGCTCCCTGTTTTCTCTGTTTTCCCCGTTTTCCCCCGATATCCACAGAGCTCAAACACTCCCCCCGCCTGCCCCGCTGGACCCCGCAGGGGTCTGGATCCACCCGCCCCTGAGCATGGAGATGTCCCGGCCCTGTGGGTCCCGCATCAATCCCCTTGCCTGGACTGTTCCCACGTGGATCACAGCCGGCTCCGGGACATGGGGCACAGGGAACAGAACTTCCTGTCAAGTTATACCCGACACACACACCAAACAGTCCCAGGGTCTGGCGGTTCCCTCACCGAAACAAATCCGGGGTAAAACAATTAGAAAACTCGCTCCTCAGCTGGGGCTGGTGAGCATCCACGTGCTCCAAATCCCACCGGCAAACAGCACAATCCCATGTCCACTGCTGATAAACTGGCTGAAGGAGAAAAGCACTTCACAGCTCCCCCAGATTGATTCGAATCAGTCAAACGATATTTCTCCTGTAGATGGATTTTGGCCACTTACTGTTCCACGGCTGGCCTCGATGGCTCCTTTGCTCAGCATCACAAAGCACACACAGGGTTGGGCTTCTCACCCTCGGATGTTCCTCTGACCATTTCTGAGCAGCTCTGAGTTATCCTTTGCCCCCACCACATCTGGTCCGTTTCTCAAGGAACAGGCAATACAAGGAGACACAGCAGCTGTAGTTAAGAGAACTTAAAACGTCTGATGACAATTGTAATTCCTTTGACATTGAGATCAGCAAAGCTTAAAACTGATTATAAAGTGCAACAGAAAACCTCATGCCAGGTTTTACCCTTGCTGGGAAGGAAAGCAGCTCTCCTGATGGCCTCACATTGCCATCAGGTATTTCCTGTGTGTGCTCACTTTGGAAATGGAACTGTCTCAGTCAGAGAGGGCTCAGGGGAGCACTCACTGTCACCCTCACTGACTCACAGGAAACATGGCAAATGCAGGTCAGGCTACAGAAAACACTCCCAGGACTGTGGTTTACATATATTTGCACACCCACTTTTAGTTACACCTCGTGCCAGTGTTACTGCCCATCCTGCCCACAGCCGTGCCCAGACACCCTGCAAGGTAAAGGTCCCAAAGACCTTTTATTACTTTTATGTTTATGGACAAGATTCACTCAGGGACATCAAGCACTTGGCTCCAAAAAATCCCCTGCTGCCCAAAGTGCCAGCTGTGGTAGGTGCTCACACCCTGACAGACCCACCCTGTCCCCTGCCATGAGGCACCCACAGCCCAGGGACTTCAGTCGTGTTCCGCAGCTCCACTGCACTGGACCCTTTGCATCAGGACTGCAGAGAACAGGGAAAGTGTGCTGAAAAAGTAACAGGAGCTTTGCAAGTCAAATAAAGCCAGAGCTGCCTGGAGGTCTCACCACCTCCCAGGACACTGCAAGTCAAACATCAATATGATTTATCAGCAAATTCAGCCTTTACCCAGGATCAGGCTGAGAGAGTAGATGAGTATTGAGTCTAGTAACTCATATGTGTACACATACATGTGTGTGTGCGTGTGGGTATAAAAATCATCACCGTGCCCAAACCAAGATGTTATTAAGTCTTTTTACTTGTATATTTAATCAAGACTGTAACAACTTTTACTCTCAAATGCAGGTGGGAAGATCAGGCAGGAAATAACGATGCCAGCATTGCGGTTTCAAATGTCACATTTAATGTTTTCACCACTGTACTCCAAATCTACATTTTACAAAGTGACCAGCAAGTGTGCCACATTAACTGACCAACCTCTGAGATTTTACCTTGCATACCAGTGTCTTCTGGGGCTCATTAATTAAACACGTTTCTCATTCAAATGAATTGAAATGCTTCCATTGGTTTTATTCTCAGGAGCCTCATAAGAAACAAAGATATTGCACCATCTTTGTTCAGTTATTCAATGTTTGTCTCTTTCACAGCAAATAATTACTTCATTGAAGTTAAAACTTCCAAACATAACTTACTAATAGTCTCCAATTCCAGCTCAGATCACTCTTGTTGAAAATACTCTGCTAAATACAGATAACTTACAATAACTTTAACAGTTAATTGTCCATAACAAACACCACGGTTTCTCTCCAGACCAAGGCTCAAATTTTAAGACCACCCTTTAGTATTCCTTTGTACAGGTGAAAAACAGTCTTCAATTTTCTAGTCTTGTTTTAAATACAAAAGTTGGAAGGGACATTCAAGTTTCAAGTCTCCACACTGAACTTAAAAAAAAAAAAATCATGTGGAGGTAAACAAACCAAGTTGTATACTCCAGGAGGTAGAGGCCTTCAATTTGTGTTCATATATACATATGCACAGAATTCAGTGTTCCAACAGAAAAAGAATTAGCCAAAAAGTAATAAAAGTTATTTACTACTGTGACATTTCAAGACTTCCACAGCTTTGCCTAAAGACACAAACACAATTAACAGAATTCCCTATGTGCTTTTTTTTGTCCTTTTCTTTTTTTTTTCTCTCAACTGTCCAGTGCAGGAAAAAGTTCTCACAAAATTTCACAGACCTAAAATGTGCAAGCTAATTTCCCTCTATACAGCAATGATGTCAAGGATCTCTGAAATTAGCCCATAAATGGAATTATTTACACACATAGAAGATGCATGCTGGGGGGTTTTATGTAAGAAAGAGCAGAAAAACTTCTAATAAAAATAGATTAAATATATATATATATTTATACTGGGTAAGGAAACAGAAGTTTAGTCTCTCCTAGTCACAAACTCATTCTCTCTACTCACAACATTTGATTTTAGAACAGCACACATCACCATCACAGCTCTAGTGAGAAGCTATTTATAGGGCTTGGGCATCAGGGGAGGTGGCCACTTCCCATGGTCACGGCCACCCAAAGGGACTTCACAATTGGTCGCAGTCAAGTTTTCTGTATTCCTTAGTTTTAGAAAACCCAAAATCTTCAGGAATGGCTCAATATCAAAATGTATGTCGATCTGTTTGTACAATCTCACTTCAATAAAAAAAAAAAGAAAACAAAAAAAGGAGAAGAAAACAAAAAAGAAAAAACCTCCCCAAATTTGGTTCAATTCTGTTTGTTCTGAGCTGAGCCATCACAGCTGCACTAGAACTTATAAAACACGTGCAACTCTGGGTAAAATATTTTCTTCTAAAAGCACAACCACTTTACAAGATTAAAAGTCTAGTACGTTTCTAAATATTATTCATATTGTACAAGTAGTGGTTGTTAATTCAAAACTTCATTAGTAAAATTACAGTACAAGCATGATTAACCTCCAGAATTGCAAATCCCAGACTCCAGTGGAAAGCTACATTACATCTTCAGTAGTACGTCGTGCCCCACGTCACTCCCACACCAGCGGAGACGGCGGCATCTCGGAGGGCTGAGCGACTGTGGAGCTGCAATGCAGGTGACACAGAAAATCAGTGTTCATTTGCAATAGCTCACAGACCAGAATGTTAATGCTCGACTGGGAGGCAAACAAGGAATACAAAAAACAGCCTGCCTCCAACCCAGCCCCCCCAGACAGACAGTTATCAACACTGACAACAAATACTGCACTATGTTTTATCTGTGTATTTGCACCTTTGTCATTCCTCCCAATGCTTTTACAGGGCAATTCTACCATTCTACAGTTGCCGACCTTCCCATTCTCATTTTCAGTCTGACTTCTTTTACACAAACATATTATTTGAAACTTTTGCGCATTTTATTGGAATTCTAGAGGAGTTCATAAAAATAGTTTACAGGAGTTTTTCCTATGGGCCTTTCCTACTCTCAGAGGAAACTGAAAACCTGAAACATTCTGGATGTGCAAATTCTGTACTACTAATAAATGGGAATTAATATCAGATGTGATTACATACAGTTACCTAATAAAGCTCTTAAAAGCAGCAGACTGAGGGTTGATGCAGAGAGGCACTCTGTTTCCTTTCTGCTGTTCCAAAATGAACTGATGAATTATTTCTGTACACAGGAGAAAAATACAAAACACCACAGCATTAACACTTTTGGCTTCAGTAAAATGCAACACAGACTAGAGGGAAATAGAGATTCCCTTACTGAGAGTGCATTTTAGTGAGGATAAAAGAACTCCAGCCTCCCTAAATCTCAGCTTCAGCTCCTGGATGCTGCTGCCTCTTTCTGCAGGACAGCTGTGGAGGTCACACCTCACCCCCACAAAAAGGCCACAACAGTGATTTCTCTTTCCCCCAGTGCCACCCTGCAGTGAAGGGATGGGGAACGGGGCACTGGGAACAGTGCTGGTAAGTTTGAAACCCACAAATTTCTGCATGTTGGCTTGTGCTTGTGCCACTGTTATGTCAGAACATTTACAGTTCTGTCCTTTTAGTGAAAAGATATTATTTCCAGTGTCTACTATGGAAAAAAACAACTAAAAGAAACCAGCAATGGGGTTAGTGCATGGATCCAGAGGGCACATCCCAGCTACACACTGCTGAGGGGTGGAGCAGGAGGACAACTGCACATCCAGGCTTAACTCCTACTCACCTTTAACCTGCCGAACAGAACTGAGGTTCTTTTCAAAAGTGTCATCAAATTTGGGATTAGTGATGGGTTCAAAATCACTCGTATAAACTCTTCCAGTAGATGTGGAAAAACAACATTTACACATACAGGTGTGGTATCGCAACCGCCCCTCGTCGAGATACGGGTGAGCTAAGGCATCCTTAGCAGATATCCTTTTGGACTGAAAAAAATAAAATAAAATAAAATAAATTAAAAAAAAAACCCAAACGCCTGGGATACTTTCAGAAGTATTGAAACTACTCATTGATTAATCCTCAATTGTTTTGCAAACCCCTAATCCTGTTCAAGGATCGTTTCATGCCACTCGGTCCGGGAGCTGCAGGAGCTGCCACTAGAGGGGAGCTGTGGCTCAGGAACCAGCCTGGCTGGGCTGGCACCGACCTTTCTGTACCACAGCCACGATGAAAAAGGCTGCTAATATGAGGTTTAGAAATACACTTTACAGTAGTTACTTTCTCCATATAACCTTACAATTATGACTCCTACAATAAATCAAAGCAAGCTGGAAATAACTGCATTCTCAGTGTTGAGGGAATTAGAAAGGAAAACTTTAAGGTCTTTTTTTAATATGAAAGTTATGATTTAACATCTCCATGGCTCTCTTCAGCAAAGCAATCTTAAGATTTTAAAAAATAAACTCTAAAGGCAGTGCCTTCCAAGTGCTTCATCAGCCCCCAGCCTCCTCCTTTGCACTGCAGTCACTCTGACTGGTTTTCATTTGCAATAAGGAGGGGGTTCTGTGAGAATGAAATGATTAAAATTATCAAATCTGGTATCAGATTTTCTAATGACGATTCTCTATTGTGCCCCTAGACAAGAAATCCAAAATCCACAGCGGCATGTATTTATTAGAAAAACAGTGGAAAAATGATTCTGTTGTGTGACTGGGGATGCAGGAGGAATTTTTTGTGTGTTGCAAGACCAGGAACACCCCCGTGTCCCTAATTAGAACTGCATCAAAGTAGCTGATGTTCTGCTACCTACACCCAGCTCAGAAAAGAGCATGAGTCACACACACCCTCATCCTTCAGTAGATTCCTTCATAAGACCACTCAGCTTTAAATGTGAAAACCCCATTCCAGGGGGAATTAATTGGCCAGTTATGACATTTTTATCTGTCTTACAGACCAAAGGTACTGCAATGCTATGTAGAAGGAAGCCAGTTAAAGCAGTCCTTGACTTAAAACATTCATTTAGGTACCAGAAAACAAAAACTGTTCAAACCAAAACTATTAGAGATAATTTTCAGTCATACTTACTGGATCAAAGACCAACATCCTGCAAAGGAGATGAACTGCTTCATGTGTAGCTTGACTGGAGAGTGTATATAGGACAGGAAGGGATGGCTGTAGGGGAAATGGGAGGAAGAGAAGCACAGAGTGTCCTGTCAGATCCATCAGCAAGAAAACCCTGTTCCAGCACACGCTATTCTGTAGTCACCAAGGACAAACTCCTTGTTAAGGAGGACACACGGTACCCAACGCTTTCCAGCCTGACAATAATCACCATTACAAAACTCAACAACTATAATAAAGATCTAATAGATCATTTTTTCCCTTAGTTCAGATGTAACCCCTGGACAAACCTATATTTTATTTATTTATCTTTCTACACATACACCACTCACAGCTGTAGCTGTTCAAGGGCTTGATTAACCCCATCATTTACAGTAGTTAATTTTGCTGATCTCAGTCACTCCCAAATTATAGATTACTTTGCTTTTCCTTGCCCAGGCAATCCACAGCTGACTGACAGTGACAGAAGGACTGTACTGGATGCCATAGTTGCTGTAAATTTCCCAGTATAAATAACAATTACACCTCCACAGTGACATCAGCCTAAGTTAACCCTGAACATGCAGCCTCGAGCACTTCTCAGCCTTGGTTTCTCAGGGCGGCCTATGGAATATGAAGCTGTAATATTTGGTAACTTCACCTGATTTTTATCATTACTAAGTATTATCTACACAAAAAAGCACTGTGATTACATAGGTTTCATCCATATACTGGAGCAGAAAAATAGTATTACTTAGGGAAGCTGTTGCATCCAACACAAATGAAGGATTCTCTTTTTTTTTTTGCTACACTTCTGGCCCTTGTCAGCAGCTTGTCCTGCCATTTCAGGAGCATCTGCTTTGAGACAGCTCTTGGGGACAGCACTTTCTCAGCCAGAGCTGGGAGCAGTCCTGCAGGAGCACAGTCCCAGTGTTGGGAATTGGGAAAATGGAATGCCATGGAATCAGTGGTCAGTCTGTCAGCAAGGAAGGGGCATCCTCCTCCCGGCTGGCTCTCTCAGAGAGGGCAGGACACGACAGACAGGGGGTAGATTCCAACACATTTTCCTTGGAGAAGGGGGTGAGTGGAGCCAAACTCAGCACAGCCAGGGGCAGCTGGGTCAACTCACTTAAACTTGGCCTGAAGCAAAACTTTTAAACACCAAAGTGACAAGTTACGGCATATCTAAATACGCATTTTGCCAGAACACAGTGGGGTGGGGGGGGTTAATCAGGAACTTCACGCATTAATCTATTTTTACATGGAGCAGCAAAATGCTTCACCCTCCCCTCCTACTGCACTCACCTACGGCAAGTAAAAATAGTTGGTATGACAAAGTAATCGCCTGTATCTAACTTGGGTTTCTCTCCCTATTAGTCTAATTAAGAAACTGGTAACATTTAACTATTTATAACCACCAAAAGGCCCATTTCAGAATATGAAAAGCCAGGAATTTGCATCCAAATATGAAATTTGCTTCAAGTTGAAACCAGAGAAATATCATTAATCACCAGCTCCAGAGACTGCTCAGCTCCTGTGGCAATCCATGGAAAATGAACCTTGTTTTCCCCAACAGATACAGAACTAACTCTTGGGAGTATATTTCCTACAACTTTGTGGCTACAGGACATTAAATTTGTAGTGGAAACTTTTTATACCATTTCACCTCACTTGCTTTTTAGTATTCCCACCATTCTCTGGTCACAAGACTCTGGGTTTCAGATTTAAAACTCTTCTAGCACATTGTAGCAAGAAAAATATACTTGATTTATTTTAAAACTGGTAGAGAAAGTTTGAAGGAAATCCTCCTATTATTAATGCTCAAAGGAAAAAAACCCTGTCATGAAATGGAATAGAGACAACTCAATCTAAGGAATCCAAAGTGCCAAGGAGGCAGAACTCCCCCATGTCAATAATAAAGCAGAATATACAGGCAATGATCATTTCTATGGTAACTACTATTGTGGTGAGCAGACTTGAGAAATTACTTCAACATGCAGAAAATAAAGATGCAAACTTAGCTACTGGAAAGATTCGCTGCATTAACATGTACAGGTCAATAATTTTGCTAATTTTTACTAACAATCATAAAAATGACGATACTGGATGTCCACACAGGTATGCAGGGGCGCTCCAGGGTTGGTGTTCTGCCCTCAGCTCTGGGACACGGGCGAGTTCCACCTCTAACACTCCTGATCCTGGCAGTGCAGGAGCCCTTGGGGCTTTCTGATTATACTGGCAATTTTCATTTATTTTCATTTATGTCTCTTGACAATACTATCACTTAAATTTAACATCTTCATTCAAAACAGCTATCAAAGCACTGTCACTTCAGAAAGGGAGACTTTCACCTGTGTCATGAAGTCAAACAATACATCCAAGGCAGAAGCCAGAAAGGCACTTCACTAGTGGAAAAAGCACTTTCCCTCCACAGCACCTGGACTCATCACACCACTAACCTACGTCGCTGCAGCACCACAACCACTGCTGGTAAATTTAACCCTGGTTAACAGGCAGAGACAGTTTTGAGGCTGAATATCCAAACTAAGCGTTTGTAATAGAGATGTGAAACACTGTGATGCTGCAGCAGGAGTCCTGCACAGAGAGAACTCTCTCGTGGGCCTGGCTGAAAGGTCCCCTTGCCCAAGTGCCCCGAGCCCAGCCCCTGCATGGTACCTGTTTATGAGGACCCCTGAGTATGTGTGCCTTGGCGCCTTCACAAGCCGTCCTCATCGCCTCCAGTGACGGCGTGCCCAGCAGGTCTGTGATCAGATCCAGCTGCAGGGGCAGAGCACACAGACACGTGTTAATACATTTCTCTATGCCTGCAGATTCCTGAGGTAACATAAAAGACATTCAAGGTATGGATCAGTTCAAACCCACTCCCTCGCAGACAGTAAATTACAAATACTACGGTACACTTTTAGTAGATCCATATACGTCATCTCACAATTTTCATGCTACGTAACTTCTAAACTATAGATGAATACGAGCAACATTGAAGATACGCATTTTTATGTCAGCACATCTTGCTTCTCCTCTTAGACAAACATATAAATGCATCCCTTTCTAATACCCTGCTACAGACACTTTCTACCTACTGTAAATACATCACTTCAAGGTGATTAGAAGTGTAAGTATACTACCTTAACTTCCTTAATGTTAGAATAGCCCCAGCTACACAACATAAAAAACCGTTCACTACCTTCTTCCACACTTGCCTGTTACTGAAATGAAGCAGTCTGAGCAGTCCTGCTACCTGGCACTGTAAATAGTTCACACGCCAAGACTGTACCTCCAGTTACATCTTGACAGAAAACTCACCACTTTATCACAGCAGTTGTTACAAGATGCTTGACATCACTTCTGCCTTACCTGAATAAAATGCCCAAGTAGTGGTACTGCAGCAACTACAGGTGAGTACAAACCCCACAGATTTCAAAAGCAACTGTTAATAACCACGACTTCTAACACTGAAGTCTGGAAACTGTCACCTCAGTGTCCCAAAGTGGCCTGGGTTTTGCCTTGTGTAAACCAAGCAAAACAAAACCAAGTTTGAGGTTCAAAATCAGAATCACAGAATCAATTAGGCTGGAAAAGATCTCCAGGATCATGGAGTCCAACCTGTGACTGATCCCCACCTTGTCACCCAGCCCAGAGCACTGAGTGCCATGTCCATTCATTCCTTGGACACCTCCAGGGATGGGGACTCCACCACATCCCTGGGCCGCCCCTTCCAATGCCTGACCACTCTTTCTATGAAGAAATTCTTTCTGATGTCCAAACTGAACACACCCTGGCACAACTTGAGGCCATTTCCTCTTGTCCTGTCCCTTGTTCCCTGGGAACAGACCCAGACCTCACTCTGGCTTCTCCCTCCTGTCAGGGGGTTCTACAGAGCAAGGATGTCCCTCCTGAGCCTCCTTTTCTCCAGGCTGGGACCCCCAGCTCCCTCAGCAGCTCCTCAGCATTCTGACTCTCCAGACCCTTCCCCAGCTCCGCTGCCCTTCTCTGGACTCACTCCAGCTCCTCGCAGTGCACCAGTCCAGCTGATTCCAGGAAATTACGCAGCAGAAAAACGTTGGAAGGGAAACTCAACGATACCTGCTGGATGGGACTCTGTGCCTGAAACAATATCCTTCGCCCAAGCAACTCTGCAAAGATGCAGCCAACAGACCAGATGTCGATGGCATTGCTGTAGTGCCGGCTGCCCATCAGGATCTCCGGAGCACGGTAATACTGAGTGACAACTTCCTGAGTCATGTGCCGGGATTCGTCTAATTCTTCCACCCTGGCCAATCCAAAATCACAAATCTAAATTGAGAAGGTAAATAAAAAAATTAAAATAACCAAAACACTTTCTGCAAGTTCAAATAGGCGACCTTCTGGGAACGAGGCAAGGGAATCCCAAACAGCACTTAAACACATCAGATAATCTGCTGTAACTGCATAAGCCCGGGGAAAGGGGGATAGGAGGAAATTATGTTCCTCCACAGCCATTTAGACTTTCTACAATTTGATTTGAAATCACAGTACATTTTATGTTGGCATTACAGTATTTATAATCTAAAAGATTAAAAAGCTTTGCACCACAAAAAACCCGACCTCTGTGTACAGAGTATTTAAACCCAAGCAAATTTCATTGGTTCATGACATGCCCCAAAATGTTGGAGATTCAGCCTTCCACTCACTGGCAAGGAGAATTGTTAAAAACTCCTTGAACCAGAATGGTTAAGAAAAGAGACCATACTTCCCCAATCAGATTGCTTAGCAAATCCCTGTAAACAACACTGAATCTTTACGTTTGGCAAAGCTGTACAACACACCGAAGTCCTCCAAAATTCCATATCCCCAAGAAGTTAATGGAAGTGTCTTGGGCTTTCAGTGTCATCTTCCTCTGAGGAGAACACTGACACTGAGGCATTCCCAGGACCCCCTGCCCCTCCCAGTCACCAGGCACAGGAGATCCCACCTAAGTCAAACACAGGAATCGTGTCTCTCTTGTCTTCAGAGATTTAGGAAGAAAAGGGGAAAGGAAGATGTTTGCTTTATTTATAATTTTTTAAGAATCTGTGGGATTTTTTCCCTTTAAATTGACTTTCAGGCAAAGTGTTCACATTGAATCCTTTTTGTTTAAAAAATTAACAACTGCTTCATAACAACCAGCACATTCAAATGAACATCTTCAATAAATATAAGTAGCACCTTAAGGACACAGTTGCTGTTCACAAGTAGGTTCCCTGGTTTAATGTCTCGATGTAAAATGCCAGCAGAATGTAGGTATTTCAAACCTGAAATATGGAAGGAAAATAAGATAAATAATTTTTTTCCCTTTAAAACGAAAGGAAACATTTTCCTGGAAGGTCTGGCAACTCCTCATCAGCAAAGACTTTGTCTGTGGCTCAGTTTCCATATGATTCTAACCTCTAGTCTCTAGTGCACACTCACTCAATGAGAGGGTAAAATTTTTGAGTATGTAAACTAGACAGAGCAAGGAATTTAAATAGTCTGTTTTTTAGAACAAAATAAAACCCCAAAACAACTCCCCCCCCACCAAAAAAAAATTTCACAAAAACCAAATCAAAAGCAAAACATCATCTCCCAGTTTGTGGCGTGGATACTCTGCTAGTCCCTACACTGGAATTTTGACATATACCTCTTACTGCTCTGTTTTTCAATAAGAATTTTGGCCCTAAGTCGGTATAGTTACCCATATTTACCAATTTGGCTCAGTCTAGGTGTCCTTTCTGTGCAAGACTTTTCTTTCCCCCTGACTATGCTGGAAGGCAGCAGGGCTGCCATGCTCTTGTATGTATAATAATTCATGCTTGCTATTTATTCAAATATAAAATTAAAAGAAGTTTCCACAAGAAACTTACTGGAGATGAGGATGTCTTAAGAATAAACATTAAGAAACAGGAAAAAATATTACTCCTACAACGTAAGAAGAAAAGTTACCTCTTAAAATCTGGTAAAGAAAAACTTTGACGTGATCTGAGCTGAGTGGCTGAGGAGAGACGATAATCTTATGGAGGTCACTCTGCATCAACTCAGTGACAACATATCTTCAGGTTATTGGTTAAGGAAAAGCAGAATGTCCAGCACAGAAGCTCTTGAAACATTTACTAACTCCTACTTATTTCAGCTCTTACAGTTCAGAACTATTGAGTTGCAGAGAATAAAGCTGCTTCAGAGGTCAAGTGTCCAAACTCTTACAGGAATAGAAATTAAAAAGGGGTTGTGAAAGAAAACAGATTAGTCAGTTACAGCATTTGCATTAGGGTAGTTGTACAAAGTCATTCCAAAGTCAAATTACAACTCAGAAAACAGAATCAAAAATGTTTGTATAATTCATGGCATCTTGAAATCTTTAAATTCTTCTTTAAGGCTGGTAGGCCACAAATTCCATACAACTGCAGGAGCATCTTCACAGTGGACACACATCCATACCAGTCCAGCAGGTGCCAGCCCATGGCAGTCTCTATCCCAAGCACTCCAGGAGGCTCCCAGTGAGGAATGTGGAGTTTTGAAAATGCACACACTTCCCTACATATTCCCAGTGCCCCTCCTTTCACCTGCCCAAGCATCATGTACACTGCACACAAATCCCAGCCAGAGCTGCCTGGAGCTGTAACAGAAATCATCACAATAAATACTGGGGGCACTACAGGCATTAATTAAAAAAGTCCTGCTCTAAAAGGTTAGTCCAGCAGTCGGATTTGAAACAAGAGTCTCTGATATTGCTCTGTTTGTGGCTGAAGGAGGTAAAGTGTTAACTAATACAGCAAGGTATCAAATGCACATTTTCTTTCATCTCTGCCTAGTCAATGTTGCCCTTCCATCTGTTGCTCTGCCAACCTTCTCCAGCCAAATTCCCATCGGCCAAATGGTTCAGCTGCCATCAGCACGTCACAAAAAAATTCATTTTATATATTAAATATTGCCAACTTTTTGAGGGGAAAAAAATTAAAATTGCATTCATAAAGAATTCATAAAGAAAAAGCCCAACCCTGCAGCACCGTAATTTGTAGTCCTCTAATTTTTCTTTTCTTTTAGCAAAGACCCTCTTAAATATTTATACCGAGATTTTAAAATTTGGGGTTTACCTTATAGCTGCAACAAATCTTTACATTCACTTTAATGTAAAATATTTAAAAAAAAACCCCAAAAGCATTACTCTGCACTTTATTATGATAAGATTTTTGTTTTGCTACGCCACAAATCCTCCCTAAATCTCAATCCCGAGCATAATGTCTCCCAGATGTCTCAACTAGTTGCCATGCCAACTAAAGCAGCTTAAATTAAATGACGGCCTGAAATGGCACCTGCACCACTCCAGGTCTGGGGCGCATTAAATAAAGCTCTTGACAGGGCTCAGAGGTGCCATTAACCCCAGGAGCAGCGATCTGATTATTGTCTCCGGATAATTTGATGAGGGCTCTTGCGCGAGCAGCGCCCGCGGCCGCTCTGCCCGCGGCTTCACCCAGCCACTGCCGCAGGCGTTTGGCAAAAAACCCACCCCGGCCCCGTGGGATTTCAACCCTCTGCTCTCACAGGTACCTGAGCTTGGCTGTTTCAAGCCGACCCACCGAACGCCCGGGCTGTGGGGTGGCCACTGGAGCTGGGACACACAGCCACGGGCGTTACTACCAGGGAGAAATTGCTCCTGACAGCAGTAATTAGTTAAGTAGCTGTATAAAATTAGAGCTACAAACGTACCAATTTGCTTCAGAGTAATTATCAAAGCGAACGCGCGGCACAAAAGAGCTTCGCCTGCTCTGCTGGCTGGGACCTGCTGAGTTGGTAAATTTTATAAAGCGACAGATAAATTTTAGAAAGGGATGAAGTGCCCTTGGTGATGTGGCTTGGACCCCTCTTAGTTCCGTCTCTGCTCACCTCAAAACTCAGTTCTGTGGCCTCACAAACTAATCCTGTCAGTCCCTGCTCAGCTGGTGTTTGTGCTGGACCAGGGGAACCCTCCCCAGGGGTGAGCACATGCTGCTGGTCCCAACAGCGCTGTCAGTGTCCCTTTCACTGCCTGGGGGAACCAAAATCCTACCTTGTTCCTCTCTGCCCTCCTCCATCCCGCAGATATGAGGGATTTACTCCCTAATCCATCAGAAAACAGTTCTTTCACCTCTTCGTGAGATCAATGGGCAGGAATTGCTGCACACCTTTACTTTTACTTAAAATCTTTCCTGGTCAGTCTAACAGATTGATAAAAGTGGTGTCTTTTCAGCTGCACCTGATACTCACTTTAATGGGGTAAGTTTTCCAAAAGTTACTACGGAAACTTTGGATAATGTCCGTGGGTCTGCAGTTGCTGAATTCAGTGTTACAATCAACTGTGGAAGATTTTGTAATTGGAAAAAAGAGCAATAAATCACAGAATCATTTAGGCTGGAAAAGACCTTTAAGATGAGAGTCCAGTCATATATTATTCTGTGTTCCTGTCTTGACATTCATTTTTGCACTACATGACACTGGCAAAAATATCAATACCCTGTAAGATTCTGAATGCTCACAAATATTTTCAATCTAAAATCTCATTATAAATTCAAATTGTATACCAATCTAAGAGTTTGCAAAGAATTTTCATTCTAAAACAATAATCTCACTAGATTGAAATTCCTTTATTAATCACCAGTTTCCTAAGAAATCTTTTAATTTATCATTAAAATTTTAAGTCGGTTTTATAATTAGTTCTCTTTACAAAATGCACTTTGCAATTCCTGCTGGTACCTATGAGACACTAAATAATTTAAAGGAACTCTACCAGCTCATTTGCAACACATCATTCATATAATTTTAGTCATTCTTTTATTATATTTTTTCCAAAAAAAAGGACACTACAACTCCTTAGAAAGAACAAAGGAAATCACATTGTTCCAACTCCAGCCCTTTACACTTTTATCACTGTTCACTATATCTTATTGTAAAAAAAATGGAACTTCCCTATGATACCTGGGGGAATTCTACAGGTAGATCAACAAGAGAAGTGTTTACAGCTACACCTTCAAATAGGAAACATCATTAGCTGATCTTCAAACCAGTCTGAAGTAAGTTATTATCTTACAGTCAGCAGAAATACACACAATTAAATCATGCTATAAATCAAAACACCTATTAATTCACTCTTTTAAGGAATTCGGGGGTCTTCAGTACACTTACTGCAATTATTTCAAAATAAAGGAGGAAGAAGACTACACAAAGCAAATAGTCTTCTATTACCCATATCAGAGTTGAGAAAACTAAAGCCAATATTAAAAAAAGCCCCATAAAACACTAGTCAGAATGACTTAAAATCAGTTAGCCATGAAGGAAACTTACACTTTGCTTTCATATTCAAAACTTGGCAGTAGCTAAGCTCATAAAAATAAGCTTATCCCATTTAAATATTCTTGATTGTACAATTACAAGGAAGGAGCAATCCTTAACCTAGATCTGATTTGTAACTCATATGACTTGTTCTAAATGAGGGCATTGAACTAGTGCACATAACCAAACTCCAGTTTTTGAACACTACTTATATGCTCTTCACGTGAAAAGAAATATCAAAGCAAAATTTAAAAGCTTTATCTGAACTCATATGAAAAAGGCCCCGTACAGTACAGCAATATTTTCAACCAATTAATGTGTTTCTCCACCAGTAAATTGTGCTATACTTTGGTTAAAATCACCAAGTTGATTACACCTACTTTCTTCACCAATCAATTCAAGGTATTATATAAATAGATCAAACCATATTTCACAAAGTTCAGGTTATCTAAAAATAATGACAATTTCCCACCCATTAATTTTAAAGTGGGTCATAGAAAAAAGCAGGTAAGACCCACCAGTAATTAAAATCAACCTTCCCAAGTCTAACCACAGGAGCAGCAGAGAACTTCTCTTCCCATCAGAGTCAGAGCCCACCCAGCTCAAGGACTCACTTTTCATATTCTACAAAGCAAAAATTCCCAACCCCACAAATAGAAGACAACCTAAAGTTTGAAAAAGGGGGAAAAAAAACCCCAAACCAAAAACCAAAACATTCCTGTGTCAAGTTTTTTTACTCAAATTCAGAGTAAATTCCGAGTAAATTTTCCTCAAATTCAAAATACAGTTCCCCACAGGCAGCAGGTACATGTGCACCAGTGACACCTTACACAGCACAAACAGCTCTGGGAAATCTCTCCTTGGCCAAGACAGAGGCTGATCCAGGAAAGCCACAGCCCTGCTGGTCCCTGAAACCTCTCTGAAAAGTCATGGCTTCAAAGCCTGGGAAGGTTGGACTCTCTGAAGACACCACGAAGTATTTTAAGGCATAAATGACTGAGAGGAGGTTAATTACTGGATATACTTTTCAAAAAAACATTTTGGGGGAATCCCCATTAGGAGCAGCAGGACCTGCAGGTAAATCCCACAATCCCTGCATGTACTGGCTCTTGCAGAGTCAAAGCCTCAGGTTCAGTCCTGCACCATTTCACCACCAATGCTAACAATAACTCAGAGTTCTGCGTTGTACAGGTTCACTTCTTCAAACCAAACTGTTCAGATACAGGCTCCAGGTTTTTGTAGTTCTACTTCACAGGTTTCACCAACCACTGGCAGTTTCTAACCTAATGAAAATCACACCTACCTCAGTTAAGATGTTCTATTTTTATATTTAGGATACATTTCTTCAAAATAGTCAATGTGTGGAGGCTGGAGGATGTCGAGGGCAGAGAGTACCTAGGAAACACCACACAAGGTAAAGCCCTATTCCAGTCAAACAAAACAAATCCCTTTCAAAAAAGCACCTTTCTTACATTACTTTGTTTTATTCTACCCCACAGACAGACCAATGTTCTGTCTCACCGGGTATGTAAATTTACTAACCCACCAAGTCAAACATTCTGTACGTTCAGTGTCACTCTTTTTAACTCCAGTAATTTTTTCCAGCTGTTCAAGTACTAGTTTAAATGCATAAATTTATCTATCCAATAAAAATTGGTTTATTTAAAATATATATAATCATAACATATTTGAAAGAAGTCATTCCAGCAAAGAAATGCAAAAGCAGAAGATATTACACTTTGTTCTGCCTTTTGTCTTTCAGAGTTTTGTGATTCACTGTTGCCACATAAGAACTGCAAACCCAAAAGTTGTTCCCATTCTGAAGGAGCACCTCAGAGGTAGAAAAGGTAGAAAAAAGTAAAAAGGTAGAAAGGCAGCAGCACAGAACTCACTCCTTCTCATAAAAAAAGATACTCCCTTTGGTGTAGTCATTTGGATCGTGTCCTTGGAACGTCCACAACATTTAGGTGAAGAACCCAAACTTCAGTGTTATCAGATACAACTTTGGTTGCTTACAGAAATGTTTTTATTTACTTTTATAGTCCTCAGACAAAACCTTTCCCTAATGAAGACACTGGTGAGGAGCAGCTCAAGGTCCCAATTCAACAGCAGTCTTGTCCCAGATTGCAGCTCCCAGGGATGGGTGACAGTGGCTCTGGCACAAGCAACTTGTGCCCCACCACCACCCAAACCCAGGGCTCAACCACAAGGAAGGTATTGCTTGGAATATGATACCCTCAGATAAAAAAAGGTAAATGTTAAAACAGGAGGAAAAGCAATGAAATAAAGTTCTGAAACAGTCCCCCATTTCCTGATGCCATCCCACTGGGAGAAGACTGTGCTCCCAACATGCTCGTGGCTGTTCATCCTTGGGAGAAGTTTCACAGCCCAAGGGCACCTGGGGAACAATTCCTGTAAGTACTTTCTGATTCACTTCAGACACACCCCATGGCCCAATCCAAAGGTTTAGATGTTTTAACTTAACCTAGCTGATTTTACCTAAAGCAAGTTTGGGAGTGCTTGTAGCAAACCACTCTGACAGGAGAAATGAGAGAGCAATAAACTCCGATAGAGGGGAGTGGACCATGGAGTATGAAACAGCTTGGAATTGAAAGTGTGTCCAGCTAGCACAGCTCTGTGCAGCCTGACTGTTATCTAAAGCATGAAATAACATTGGACAGAATTGTATTGACTGTCTATTTCCATGCATCTGGAAGGGAAATTACAAGTATCTTTAGATTCTTGATAATTTCATTTTTATAGTGTTTGTAATAGTAATATCTGAGTTTCCAGAAATTCCAATAATTGTAAAATTAGAGAGCTCTTAAAGCATTTTAAATACTCTACAACTTAAAAGAAAACACACTTCTGTTACAGAATGCTCCACCTTATATTTAGGTTTTATCAAAGACTTCAAAATTATTTTGAATTTACTTACATTGTCGTGCTTAAAAAAACACAACATCTTCAACTCCCGGAAGACCCTTTTACAGGAGACCAAATTTTGGAAGACGTTGGGCATCTTTTTGAGTGCAACTCTCTTTCCATCTCGTGGATCTGTTACTGACCTACAGAACAAAAGATTTAGAACATCACATACTCCTGTTAGACAGTTTTTTCTAAATAAGAAAAGAATATTTTAGCATTCTTATCATTGTCAGCTCAGACAGTGAGGCAAAACAAGGTGAAAACACTTCTAGAGAAAAAAGCATTAATCCAAGGTCGTTAAGTGCTGTCCCACAGGGCCTGTATCCCAGGGATGTTATCATTCCTTGGCCAGAACACACACATCCCCCAGGCCAGCTCAGAGGCTACTCAGTGGTCAGACTCACACACACCAGTGCTCACACTCTGGCACTGGCACACACTGAGCTCTGTGTGAGATCAACACCTGAAGCCAAGTAGAGGACATGATAAACACCTCCTTCGCCTCCCCAAAAAGACCTTATTAAAACACTTTCTCAGTTACCCAGACTGGATTTTGTTAGGTCTGTTTCTCTCTTCTTCTCCTAAGAGGGCAAAACCTGTAATAATCCCGTTCTGACAGAACACTGGCAAGTGTAAGACTATTTATTGATCTATCACCAAATCACCTCACATCTGGAGAAGCAACAGCACGGGGTACCTAAGTTTCCACAATCATAAAACAGGCATACCGGTGTTTCTCCCACAGAACTTACGGGATGCAAGTACAGTAGCTCAGAAATTGTAAGGTGCTTTGCACATGGCAAGTATTTTAATTTAAAATAATTAGATTCTGAAAATAGAATTTTATAATGAGAACCATAAAACTAGAGCAAGGAGATTATGGTGCCTCAATTCCCAATCCCAGTTTTTAAGGTGAGCTTCTCAAACCTCACTACAGAACAGAGTATATGCATATTTTTACTGGGATGACCAAAATAACTTTAATCTCCGTGAAATGCCAAACCCACAGAAGAATCCACACCCAGCTATGTACCCTGATTACTACATTTGTCCTTAAAAAGCTTCTGGCTTTTCTATCTCTCATGCAGCTCCTCTACAGTGAATGCACAAGGTGGCTGCTTCTGTCTCACATCCATGTTGTTTAAAATATCTAAATATAAGATTAGACTGAAGTATTCAAATAACTACCTTAGCTCCGAGTGCCCCATTTGATTCCAAAATACAAACTGACTCAATCAACCCCACAGTCAGGCCCAAGACCAGACACCTGTTAACAGCCGCTGCACATTTATATTTTAATTAAGGGGCAGAGGGGGACTTGGGAAAAGTGGTATCAGACTGTTTCTGTGGTGGGAAACAGCTGAAAAGAGCCTGAAAAGCTCTTCTATTCCATGATATATTTCCTATTTTCTCCAGACCTTTGCCTCTGCTCACACAAGCCACACTGAAACATCCCTCACACCACACGGGGACTGCACTCGGTGGGGACCTCGGGAATGCTTTTGCAGAACAAGGTGTTATTCATGAGCATTTAGCACGTTTTGGGCTGCCCTGTGGCTTTAGGATCCAGCAGAGAGTCTGAAGGACGTGGACACGCAGTGGGGCCGGGCCAGGCAGTGGCTCATAAATGCATATAAATTTGAACCCAGCATGAGCTCAGAGCTCCCACAGCTCACAAGGTCAAGCACCACTGATCAGCTAATTAGAGCTATTCTCTTTTTAGGAGGCAGCATTTCTGGCCCCCACCACCAAGTTCTACCAGCTTTAAAGGAGGGGAGGGGGGAGAAAGGGTGGCAAGACGCCAAACCTCTAACCTGCTAAAGTCAAGTTACAAGCTGCTGAGTCCCGGGAATTAAACAGATATAATTAAATAGATATATTTGCTCCAAAACCAAAGTTGCAAGAACTCACTCATAAAGCTCCTCCCTGAAGACACTGCAGATGGCACTGATTTACTCATTTTTCCTGTTGGAGCTCTAACACCATTGCTGACCACACACACACAGAGTTGCTGCCAGGAGGATATTCATGGATCAGTGGGAATTCCAGGAGTGGATCCCAATGATCACACACTGAGTGTCACACAGGTGTGAGGCCTGAGACCTCTGACAACATGGCTGGTAATGCCCAGGTAGAACACCAGCATGTTCTGTTGGACAGCATGGTCACAAGAATTGAATGGCTATCTTGGCTATAAAAACGTGACACTCAAAACCTTCAGCCTTTATTTTATGCTGTATTATGGCATATTTAGGGCATGCTCTGCATTTCCAGGCAAAGGCTGAAACTCAATACATTGTTTTAGAAGACCAGAAGTGCTCCACTCCCACTGTCCAAACTGAGGGAAATGTTATAATACAGAATAGCATTGGGGCAAGACTGCAAAAGTAAAATATTCAAAGTTAAAAATCTGAATCCAAGACAGAAATTCAGAGAAAGTTCTCTCTGGAGTTCCCACAGACAAATGAAAACCAAAAGGTTTGAAGATGAGGTCATTCCAAAACAATACCTAAAATGGGATTTTTGGTGTATTCATTTTCTGCAGCTGTTCTGGTGGCCGCATAAAATGCAGGAGTCAACAGTCAGCCTTCACCAAAACCAGTTCAGATTGAAACTAAGTTTTGGGACATGGATGTCGACCATCTACAGCTCAGTAAGTCTGTATCTTCTCTGCAGAGAGCCATTACAGTTGCCTTAATTAAAGTTCTCATATCAATGTTAATTACACACGAACAGTAATACAATCCACATAGCTTTTTTTTCCTATTGGTATTAGCCTGAACTTTGTCTAACTCCCCTTCTCTTTTCTTTATCAAAATTTTTTAAAAAAGAAAACACTTTAAAATAATCATTATCTCAGAGAGCTTATATGTATAGGAAAGCAGTTGCTGAATGAATGAAAATTCTTGCAACCACTACCCCCAAAAATATGACTGGATATCCATCTTTTTCTCGCCGACTGAAGGCATAGAGCCAAAAATGTTGAGCCCAGATTCCCGAGTTTCTGAGATTCTCCTGGTGTTGAGACTCATTTAGGAAAACTGCCAGCGCTTTGTACCTCCAGGTACCAGATCTCTTTAGTTTAGTTTACATATTTATCTGGGAATACTAAATTCTGTTCAGTCAGAACATAATCAGGCAATTGATCCCAGGTATCATCAGTGTCCTGTGGATTCTCACCTTCCTCTCATAGATGGAGCTGCCCTCCAGACTCATTAGGGAGAGCGAAAGGTTTGATAAATGGTTGGTCTTTAATCAAATAACACAAAATTCTGATTTATGTTGATAGCTACAACAGATTTACTGACACTCATTTTTTCCAGTTGTGGGACCCATTTTAAAACTCAAAAAGAGCTGAACACATTGCAAAGCTGTTCAAATTCACCTCAGCTGTGCAAGCCAAGACTGGCGTGGTTGCTCTGTGCCTTTCCAAATGCTCCCATCCAGGAACAACTCATTTTTTTCTAGTGCCCTGGGGTAGTATCCCATAGAAGAAGGAGTTAAATGGGGTTGCTCTGG
Organism: Acropternis orthonyx; assembly: GCA_035583155.1. Taxonomy (NCBI): domain Eukaryota; kingdom Metazoa; phylum Chordata; class Aves; order Passeriformes; family Rhinocryptidae; genus Acropternis; species Acropternis orthonyx. The sequence continues at coordinate 724,038 of JAWWEU010000050.1, forward strand.
CATCTGCATTTAAGGCCAAATTCTTTTTTTCTTTTAAATAACCCACTTCTACAGACAAGTGATGCTCACCTGCAGTACCCAGCTGGGAAGAAATTCCTCTGCTCTTTCCCCCATAGCTGCAGCAATGTCACCCTGCCCCTCACCTCCCTGCCTCTGGAGCTTTGTACCATTCACCAGCAATTTCACTTCAAGGGGCAGCACAAAACTAACAGCCCAACTTCTGAAGATCAGAACTGTCAGGCCTGAATTCCAAGGAACAGAAACGAGAAAGGAAGAAGGAAAGTAGCCTGTTTGAAAACCTGGTATTTACGGCATCCAAAAAAAGATGCTGAAAATGTTGCTTTGTGTTTGTGTACAGTACCTACTTTTATGCTAGTAAAATCATTATTTATAGCAATATGCTATCAGGTCACATATCCCCAAGAGAAACTAGAAAAGCAGGAAAATCTCCTAGGAGCTAATTGAGAGAACAGCTAGAAAGGCAGCTTTACTTACTGCTGCTCTTAGAAGAACACATTTCAATTCCCTCCTCTGCTTTGTGAGGACATTCCAGCCTGGGTGAATCCTGCAGCAAAGGGCCCAGCAGGCAGGAGTTATCCATCACTCAGCAGAGGCACCGGGGCTGTGCTTTCAAGATACTACTGAAGGCTCAAAGGTTTCACTTATTAAGCACCAACTGTAGCTGGGGATAAAGAGATGAGAGACCAAGATTTAAACCAAAAATAACTTGGCAAAAATTATATATAGGTATGGGGCAAAAAATAAGTTAAATAAATATAACTTGGAAGTGTGGGGGAATATCGAGTTCAGCTTTCACTGTGCCTTTAGGAACGACGCTGGGAACAGCGACCCAGAGCCGGGAGATCCAGCACCGAACACAATGAGTGGGGTCACCCCAAAACCCCCCATCCCTGGAGGTGACAGAGCTGGGGCAAAGGGCAAGATGGAGCATTCTGGGGAGCAGATCACAAGCACAGCTGGAGAGCAGGTCCTGGGTCCTGCTGGGAGCTTAAGGCCGGCACCAGGAACGGGAGTGCAGCCCCTGAACTGTGGCTGGGTGCCCTGTGCAGAAGGGCCACTCTTCTACCATCAGAAACCTTTTGTTTTGCTCATTATACATACAATAAACATACGTGTCTTATTTAAGAGCTACAGTAAAAGTTTAAAAAACAGTCTGACAGAAAACTTATCAAGGAAAAAGATATTTTACAAAACCTGCAGCTTCTATTTACATTGCGGGCTAATCGTGCCAGAAATAATACAGTTTTAAAGAGTAATAGAACTACAGATGGGATTAATGACACAATCCAGACCTCTAGTTAAAATGTTTTCAAAGACAATCCTTATCTCAAAGAATCCTTGCAGGCATTCAGGCGTTTCAATTATGCATTATAGGCCTTTAGCAACTCTCTGCCATGTTGATGGCAAATTTTCAAGGTGGAGACTTCACCAACAGTGACTTTTTCTCTCCCTGAATCCAGGTCAAGGCATACACATTGTTCTGTAGTTTCAACTGGTAGAAAAACAAGTTTGTGATTGCTCCGTGCAATTATTACACAGGAGCAAGATAATGAAAGAATGTTCTCAGGGGCAGTGTGGGAAACTGCTGATGGAGTTGGTTCTACAAGGGAAGTGAACTTTCTTTCACATACAGAATACATATAAATTTACATCAGGACTTACCAGAAGGAGGGGGATTTAAAAGGATTACTCTGCAAGTTTTTCTTATTAGTCAGTGAACTTTTTTCCTCAGTTGCTTGACTCTTAATCACCCAGGCTTTTCCAGAAAGCCTTACTCTGAGATATGTAACTAACCTGGTCCCACCAGCATTTCAGCTGCTCACCCAGGCATGTTTGATATACCACTTTTAAACAAATAATGCAGCTCATACTCAAGGGCATGTGATACCAGCACACCACTTTTTCAGTATACAGTACTGCAATCAATCACATCTTGGCATATCTCAAAATACATCTGACTATGGGATGACATTAACAATCTTAGAAAAGTTCACAAACCCAAAAGATTTCCAAGATTGAAGCAGAAGGGCAGGGAAAGGGTGTGCAATTATCAGATCTCTTATCTGGGAAATGCTTGATTGGATACATAAAATCTGCACATGGAACAGGCCATGAGACCCTGTATCCTGTTCTCTGTAGAATCACTGCCAGGCACTGAGCCCCACCAAAACACGATAAAAACTGATCTACAACATTTAGTGGACTACTGGGTAGCAGAGAGGAGAGGTGAGGAACACAAGCACATAAGAGTGAAATCACGAAGAAAATAAAACAATGCACATATATCCATTTTACAGTGGATGTCTTACTGAAGGAAAGAAACAAATGTATACACATAGAGTGAATTTTGAAGCAAAGGGAAGCAGCTGCTCTAACAGTTTACTATCACAGATACTCAGACACCAGGGAGACAGGACAGAGGTGATGTTCCAGACTCTCCAGTGACCTTGCCTATTAACAGCAGCATTTTCTTGGGTCACAGATTGGAGAGTCCATCTGGAACCATCTCACACTGGTTCCTTCCTGACCCACCGGTGCTCACCAGCACACATAAAACACATTTTAAGGCTCAGTGACAATTCCTAATACAAGTTCAATTATTCAAATGTTAAAAATGGTTTTGCCTAACTTTAGCAGCCTAACAGTCAGTTTTCCAGTCCAAAGCTCCAAGCGTGGCTCCCTGACCTGGGGAATGGCTGCTGCCAGCTCCGGCCCTGCCAACAGCTGTGCTGGCACAGGGACACAGGGAGCAGGGAACAAGTCCCCGAGACAAAGGGAAGACAGACAGAGGCTTGTTCAGGAACAATGGCAGCCTAAGCATATGTCAAAGAGGATCTAAGTCAGTCCCACTGGTTCTGCCTAGTGAATAAGGAGTGGGAGAGGTGGGATTAGTATCTTTTCAAGGGCTCTTGGGTAACACACGAACTGCTTCTCTAGAGGTGCCTCACCCCACCAGTGAATGCAGAGAACCAGCTCAAAGTCGAGCCTCCTTGTACACAACCAATTTCCTGATTTGAGGACACTGATTTTTTATTTCACTCGAGGCTTTTCTCCCTGTGTGCCCAGCCAGAGGCCATGCTGGGTGTTACAGACCACACTGTGCCCTGTCCTGTCAGCAGGGTGACCTGGGCTTCCCTCCAGGAGCGATGGGAGCCGGATCATCAGGAGGGAGCAAGGCTTTGTTTTGGTTGGATTTCTCACAAGAGAGTTTTAGCACACACACTCATGCAATTAGCCTGGCATTATAATGGGTTTTACCCTCTGGCTGTACATGCATTGTCTCAAAGATGCAAAAGCTGATACAATTCTGTTTAAAGGAGATATTCGTAGTCATTTCAACTATAATTCTTAAAGGAAAAGCCACCCACAGATACATTATGAAAAGGAGGAAAATATTACATCAGAGCAGTGCCCAGTCCACTTTATTGCCCTCTGGAAGGCTGCTCTAAACTTACAGCATGAGGCCTGTCCCCAGTACGGAAGAATAAAAATGGAAATAAGAGATCAGACAGTCACAGCATCATCAGCGCTGAAGGAGAATCAGAAGTCAGAGAAGCACACTGAATCCAAAGATGCACACCAAAACCAAGGATGACTCCCCACTGGAGTGAGGAACAGCACTGACTAGAGGTGGATCTTGCGCCCTTCCAGTGGCCCAAAACACAGCTTCAGGGATAAATTACATCATTTCTTATTATTTTCCCTGTGAGCTACATTCAATACCTGTTTCCCCCGAGGAGCTAATCAGGGCCACAAGACACATGTAACACAAACACTGACACAGACAAAGTGTGACCACCTATTCACACCAGCAGCCTGGGGACTTCAAAAAAATTCCAAATCACTGCATCAAACCATTGCCTACAAAAAGCCCTAGCAGCTGCACTACAGAAGAGTTTGAACCACTGAGGCAGAGTTGGTACTGACAGCAGAATTTTTAGCACACAAGCATGGAAAAATAAGGTTTCATTGTTAAAAGACATTATCAAAAAGAACAGCTGTTATTTTTCAAGCTATTTAAGCACTGGATGTGCTGTTAATGATTTTCAGGTCACTATTGCTCTGCAGCAGCCTCCAGCTGGCAATACTTCAAAGGTTCTAAAATGAAATATTAACAGTGGGTTAAAAAAAAAAATCTTTATTTTGAGAGAGATGATATGAAAGCAAACTGAAAAAGAGAGTTGAGGAGATACTACTGAGCAAAACTTTGATTTCACTTAGATTTAACTTTGAGGCACAGACAGCCAAGTCCGGTCGGTGTAAGAGTAATAAAGGAACCACTAAGAGTGTAGAGACAGAGGGAAGAGTTCAACAGATATTTTCCCTCGTTTCACCCATCCTTGAGGATCAGCTGCAGGAGTTTGGCTCGAGCTCCAGGACTCACTCCCACAACTGATCACCTGATATTAACGACACCAGAAGTCACTGGCAGACTGATACAGATTGATCAAATCTGGGTCAAGATGTTCACATTCAAAAGTAAAAACTTCTCACACTTTTAGACATCTGGACTCTACAAAAATATATTCCACCTGCTAAATATTTTCCTAATATTTAAGCAAGTAAAGTAGGTTTTGCATGCAGGAATTTGCATTTGAGCAGTTTGTGTGTGTTGTAAAGATACTGAACAGAAAATATGTTACTTAAGAAGATTACAAAAAAAGGAAACTTAATTAACTTCCTACCAATGTGCATTCTCAGCATTTCATTAAGTTTTCTCAACATACTCCACGGAGTACTGCAAAGTAATCAAAAAAAATACCCAAAGGCACTTCAAAAAACCTGTAAGTTATTCCAAATATCCAAGTCTTTCTAACACATGTCCTAGAGAGTTGGGCTTTTTAGAGGCACAGGATCTGTCCAGGGAAAGAGCTGCCTGAATTGCAAGCTGAGAGATCTCATGGAGAACTTTCAGATGAGCCTGAAGAAAACATCCAGACTTAATTTCCACTAAAAGGTATTTTATGGGAAAGGGTTAAGCGCCTTGTTTTCCCTACCACACTTCAAAGGTGTGCTTCATCCACCCCTGCTCAGCTGCCAAACGCAGACCTCTCCAGAGCTCCTTTTCCTACCATCCATGTCCTAAAAAAGCCTTTTAACGTCGGGTCTAATCACACCCTCCAGCATGTGCGCCATTATCACTTATTCTTTATAAATCAGAGCTAAAAGCAAAACTGATTACTGAAAGAAATCTGTCTCCTTGAACAAAAAGTGATTCAGAGCATCTTACTTAAAAGAAAGGAGAGAAAATTAAAGGGATACTGTTATGGTTAATATCTTTAAAAATGTTTAATTTGTCTTCCTTCATGGAAGCTTAAAATTGAAACTGCTTTCCAAATCAAGTTTATTTCCCCATTTACACAAAATTTTCTGGCTATGCTTGAGACCTTTTTATTCACATCTCAACTGCCTATATGAGCTACAGCTAAAATGAGTTATTACACTACACATGACATTTATTCGGATACAGTTTTTAATTCCATAAAAGCAATTTTTTTTTCAGTCAATGACACAGCTCTGTAAGGTCTGAAATGTTCATAAATAAATCACATGCCCAATAAACATACAAAACTCTTATGTATTTTTGTACTTCTTTCTTCTTCATTTTTAAAGTGTACAGCACAATTACAGGCACATTCCTGCCCCCATTCACTGACCCCTATTCCCATTCCCACCAGCAATCCAAGAAAAACCCAAATGAGAAACCATCTCCAAGTCCAACAAGCCTCCAGGCCTTGGCACAGTTCCTGGAGTATTTTTGCACCTCCAGAGCAAAGTAGGTTAATAAGGTCTCTGGTCATATCCTCTCGACAGACACTTCATTTCCTGCAATAACCACCCCCAGCACCTGAGGTTTCACCATCAGCTTTCCCTTGCCTCTCACATCCTCCCACCACGCTCTCCCCAGGGTGGAGGCACGAGGACAGCACAAAAACACAAAAAACAGTGGCTGAACTCCTGTTTGCTTCATCACTCCAGTGAAGTCTCGCCATAACCCCCGTGAAGCAGCTCGGCCGCTCATCACAGTCGATACCTCAACACTTCACCTGCCAGGTGAAATCTGCCCTATTTCAGACACTCCTTTTTTCACCACAATTATGTTTGGCTAAAAATCAGTACTTCCCAGTAATTACACTCCAGTGGTTCCTTGCTTCCACCATGGGAAAAAGTTATATCTGCTGTTTCAGTATTAAGCCTCAGGACTTTTGATATATTTGTATATGTAAATATATATATATATATATATATATATATATATATATATAGATGTGTGTGGCC
>JAWWEU010000050.1:730651-744382 GCA_035583155.1 Acropternis orthonyx
TATATATATATATATATACATGTTTGAGGCCCATGGCACCTTTTAATTTCATGAATTACTGCTATTTATATTCATCTGTCCAAATTCTGCAATGATGATAAATCTCTGAACATCCATCAAGATTTTTACCTGGAAGAGGCAAATCTTATTTACTGAACTTTCAAGTTTCAACTTATCCTGCCCATTCCTTATTCTGGTTATTAAAATAACACAGCACACAGAACTGCAACTCGGAATGCTTCGTAACTGACACTGTCTCCTTCCATTTCCTTTGCCAGGAATTATTTTAGATAGCAGTATTTTATTTATCTGTCTTGCAAAGGAGCAGATATCAGAATCACAGAACTTGAAAATAGTATTTAAAATACATATTAAAGCCTGTAAGATACTGCAATTCCCAGCCCCAACACTTCACAATGGCCAAAGTGAACACTAACCAGAGAGGTGTCAATTCCTCCACTATGAACAAACCAAAACAAAGAGCTGAGAACCAAAGGAACAGCACATCTGACACGAAGTCTTGCAGTGCTGCCTCTTTCCAAGAAAACACAGCTTTTCTCAGAATGGCAACTCAAACTCAAGATCATCCTTCGGGTAATTTGACAATGGTGGTAAAAGGCTCAACTACATGAACAGCCACATCCTTGTTGTACGCAAGGCAAGGCACAGCAGGTTCTCCTCTGCACATTTTACTCCTGTAAATTATTGTAAACTGCTGCAATTCTTTTTTTCTATGGAAAGATTTCTATGTGACCAACGTTGCCCAGTCATTCATTCTTTGAATTACTGTAGGGACAGAAGGGACATGTCAAAATACAAGTGTGAAATAAATAAATTCACAACCTCTACAGTCCAAAAGTCTGTAAGATGCTTTAGGGTTATGGGGTACTTTTGGAACATGAAAGGAGTGCTTTTTATTTCAGCATATGTTAATGAAGATTTAAGAAAGACCCACAACATTGCAAAGAAAAAGAAGAAAAAAAATTTTTTTAAAAGCAGGCTTCTATTTATCACCAGGGAGTATAAAGACACATCAGTCTCCCTCTACCACGGCCCAGTGAACGATCCTCTGTCACATACCATCAAGTCTCACGGTGCAGTAAAAATTCCACCTATTTCCTTGACAGTCTCAATTACACCAGAGCCATAACCACTCCTTTTCAAGAGACTCCAAAGGCAGTTTCAGAAATATGAAGACATTAGAGTGACACACCAAAGTGGAGAGGTGAACAGCACCTTTGAATGACCAGCCTGCTGGGAGCGAGATGAGACCCTTTAAAATTCTTTCATGCCTGCAGGAGCAGAATGTATAACCAATGAACTGCTATGAGAGGTCGTTTGGCTACTACTCAAATGTCTGAAATACTGTAAAATCTGCAAAATTTACATTTTCAGGTAAATGAACCAACCCTGTTCCTGTCACGGTGCCAGGGCAAGGTGACCTGTCCCAGGTGCTGGGGCAGACCTGGATTGCTCAAGGGGACAGCACAGGGTCAGTGATCCTTGGCCTTTTCCTCTCCTTTAAAACTCACCCACAATATGCCATCTCAGAGAACTGTTTAAAATACTACCAGATCTTCAAGGAAAATGTGTTTTCTCTCTCTTCCCTCCCCAAAAAACCCCAACAAAACCCAACGTGAATTGTTACAAACCAAGCTCACTGACATCCTACAGTGCTGTTGATTTGGTTTCACAATTCCATCCATGGAAATTCTGAGGTCTGACCTGCAGGGCTTCTGTCTGATCTCCTCATTTCACAGCTGTATTTAGTGATCTCCATGAAGTGACCTGAAAATCCTAATATATGTTTCTCTATTCGAGTCTGCCAAAAACCCTGTGATAACAGATGGAATCACTACCATGGGTACAATTCCAGGCAAATGAAATTAATGGCTCTAAACCACTTGAAACCCAAAGTTTAAACAACAGTTCAGGATGAAATAAAAATGATTACAGAAGGATTCCCTTTACTGGGTCATATGATAGGTGGCAAAATCTCCTTGGGAACAACTGTGGGAGTGATGATATATACATTTAATATTCAAATTACCAAACACCTGTCAGTTCTCAATGTTTTAGATGAGGTTTCAGATGAATAAACAGTATTTTAAAAATGATAAGGTGACATGCACAAGACAGAGATCAGAGAAAAAGCCACAAGTAGGTCAAAGCTGGTCCCGATTATGTCAACATTCACCTACTTTTCTTCAACTGCTTCAGAAAACAATAAGCAATCCAAACCTAAAGAACATAAATGCTGTGCTCCTTCAGCAGGGGCAGAAGGGAAGCTCTGCTTATGGGCCTGGGTGAGGATGTCAGTGCCCTGCCAGCAAAAGCCCAGTGGAAGTCCTTGATCCTGACTCTTCAAGTGCAATCAATGAGCAAATAAGCTCAGAAAAGCACTCTGATACCTTGAGGTATCTACAATAATTGAAAAAACAAATAAAAGCTACCTTCCACTTCATAATTAAAAACTGCTTTTAGTTAAGCTGTTAGGTTGAACTCTTACTCTCTTCAATCAAATCAGGTGACCCATGGTAAAACAGGTTTCTTTAATTTATTTTTGCCTCTTCAGTACTGCTGTAGGACATTCTCTGTTAGAACAGCGGTGCACAAAGACTGGCAGCACGAGGGATCTGGGCTGGTCTTGCTTTAGTCACTGACACAGAAGGATTCCCCAGCACACACACAGACTCTCCCTCTCCACAAACAGTCTGGATTAACAATAACTTCTTGCTCTGCCAAATCATAAATGGAAACTTCTTCTGATGGATTTAATATTTAAACCTGAAAAGCATTCTAGAAGGTCTTCACATTTTTTTGTTCATGATGTGAGTATTCACTGGTGAAGCAGCACTGACAGAGCAGTACCGATGCAGGACACTGTCCCTTTAAATTAACAGCAATTATTATGTGGGAGCTTCTGCCCCCAACAATTTGAATTTAGACATACAAATAAAGTATGTTAGTTATTACTCACTCTCCTTATTTCACTTTAAGGGCTGAGTAGTTTTTTTTTTTAAACAACCCTTGGTTGGTTTTGTGTTTGGTGGCTGTTTATTTTTTTCATTTCCATGTGCTGAACCAGAGGAAAACATAACCCACTAAACCCCACTGTCCTTTACCTGCACATCATGTTAACAACAGCAGCTTTGAGAACGCTGAGTTGGAGGACATGTGCCCTTAACAAAACTATTGGCAGATCTTCATTTTCAGGTCTGTTCCTGTTTATTCTGATATGTCCTTGCCATTGAAACAGGACTCGTGACTTGAAAAATGCAAACTGAACAGGAAACTCCCCACTTTTGTTTAAAAAAAAAATCCCCAAAACAGCATCCAAATGCTTCCTGTATTGTTTTGACTGTGTTTAATATTTTTTTTAAATGTACATGAAGAGAGTGCAGAGCATGTTTGCAGCTGCCCCTTTCCAAACCCTTCCCCACAGCAGTGACTGAGGCTGGGACACTCCATGCACCACAGCCCACATGTGTGACCTTGGGCAGTCCTGCATTTTGCACATCCATTTGAGGAATATTATGGCTTTCCATGACCTATTTCATCCATGTCCTTTCCGTCAGTCAGAACAATAACAAAAAGAAAAAATTTGCTTCATCAACATACCCACAAGCTACAAATCAACATCAAGGAAGTCTGGTCTAGAGGACTTCAAACACACCAGGAAGAACAGAGGAGAGTCAGAAAGCACTGGGAGATTCAGAAAATTCTGTACTTCATTTAACCAAAAAACACTAGCCTAGGAATTAATAAAATTAAGAAAGATGGATTGCCAGCAGTCTGGGAGTAACAATACATCCTATTCCTTGTCCCAAAAACCTTCCCTGTAAGAAATCCTCCCTCCAAAGAAATGCTCTGAAGTAAACAAACCAAGCAGGACTTACAGAAACACCAAAGAGAAGTTATATTGCTAGATGAACAGTCTTTAGAACAATGCTTTTGTTCTGTCACTATCCAATCTCTGAGGGGAAAAAAGCTCTTATTTAGGGCTTTCGAATAGTCTCGCATGGGCTGCCAAGGGCCTTTAAAAAGCAAGGCAGGAGGAAACCAAACAGGTACTCAGCTAAAAGGCAGAGACATACTCTTGTGCGCAGGAGTCAGTGACCTGTGAGCTCTACTCCAGACAGAAGTGCCCTACATCAATCAAAGGGTTCAAAATTGACTTTTTCTGTATTTCCTGTGATACAGAGTAACCCATTAATCAGGAACCAAAACAGGTAAAGGTGAATAAAATGGCTTTTAGTGCAGCAAAGCCCCCCTACCCCAGAGCAGCAGACTCTCCTCCCTCACCTACACGAGTGCCAGCACAGACAAGTTTTGCTATACACAGACAAATAATCTTCAATAGTTACACAAATTTATATTAAATAAAATACTAAAATGCATTATCTGCAGTAAGAAACTGCATGCATACTGCCAAGGGAGAGGGGAGAGCCAGCTGCTCTTCAGAGAAAACACAGTAACTTAGATCAAAGTCTGGATAACTACTTGACCACCAGTTCAATACCATCCCCAGCTTGACCGGTCCCAGTAAGCAAAGGCTCTGTCCTGACACCATTCCTAGGTTTCAAAATTAAGAAAACTCTTAAGAGCACTTTCTCGTGGTGCTTGGATAACGGAGACAAACTGCCACGAAGCAGGAACAGATTTAGGACTAAAATTTGGAAAAGCACCATTCCAAAATGACAAGGAAACTAAAACACCAGTTTCTCTGGTGAGCAATTTTTTTTTATTATTTTTTGCACCTACTAAAATGTATTTGCATATGAAAGAGCATGAAGGAAAGAAAATCCTTCTCTAGAGTCCAAGGATTCCTACAGTTCCCAGTATATTTTACTTTTCCACAAAATTTCTGTTAAGAGTTCTTGAACAGTAAGCTCTGATTTTTTACTTTTTTTTCTCCAAATAAATACCATCATATCACGTTCTAAGAAAATTAAAGAAATATAAGGAGAGGTCTTCTACAAAATGATTCTGCTATAACCATTCCATTGTTATACCCAATAGCATAAAGAGCATAAAAATTCCACTCACACACAAATGCTTCCAAGCCTTTATAAAAAAACACCACATCAGGAAATTAAAGAATGAACTAGCAGGACACACTGATTCTGCCACAGCCCTCTAGATTAAAGCTCAAATTCTTACTAAGCACTTTTAAAGACATGGCCATATTCCAGAGTCAGCTGTGGCCATGGAAGTTGTTGCATATCAAGGCTAATAAAAGTCTGCCTTCATTTATCCATCACTCTCACATAACAAAAGGAGACGCAGTTCTAAATGCTAAATGAAGTCCAGATTATTCTGGTGTGTTTGGTGTACTGTTCTGGTGGGTTTGGTGTTTGAGTCAAATACTATTATCAATAAATAATTGCATTAACCCCACAAGGCTCTGTCCTTTCCATGCATGTTTGTACTGCCTGTCAGAGGACACTTCCATTTAAGCATCTCTTACCTCACTCAGAGGTGCAACAGTTACTCTGACTCCTCATAAAGCAAAGCTTACAGCATCCACTATGGGATTTTCTGGCACTTAAATTAAAGTTATTCGTGGATTTTTAATATGCCTTTTAAAAACCATTACCAATTATATTAACGAACACAAACTCTGCTTAAGCAAGCTCTGTGCACTTTTGAGTCAGCTTTTCTCTTAAGAACAGTTGCACGTTACCTACTCCAGGCCAGAAGGCAGAACTTTCCAGAGGATTAAAGATACATGAGACCCATATACAACCATTACAACTCATCAAAAAACACTTCAAACATATCCCAGAGGCTTCCTTTACCTGCCCAAAGCTGTTTTCTCTCTCAATCCCATCATTCCCCACGAAACGAAGCAGCCCAGGCACGTCCAGCAGCCTCCCCCCCAGGTCCCTGTCCCTGCCTTTATCTCCTGCTCTGGGGGATCCCACAGCTTGGGCTGCACCCTCACACCTCCATCCCTTCCCAAACACCAACCCTGTTCGGATTAGGGGAATCGACAACTTAAATACCCTTTTAAAAAGAGATGAACGGGGCGGGGATGGGGACCGGGGGGGGGGGGGGGAGGAAAAGAACATCTGAAATATGTCTTCTGAAAAATCAATATTAGACTGAGATCCAGTCACAAGCTGTCACATTTGCAGAATTCAGAGGAAAAAAGGAGAAAACACCAAATGCTACCAGGATCTAACTGGATTATCGGCATCCAGTCCTGTGTGGATACAAACAACATCAAGGTCTGCAGGTGCTGCAAAGCAACTTGCATTTCAAATGACCTGTGAAATGCTGACCTTGGCATAATTTACAGTGAACTAATTTATCCCAAATGGTCCTCGCCCAACTTTGAGGGGAAAAAAAAAAACGTTATCCACATTCCTTTCTTCTTGCATCATATTACGAGACAATAATGAACAATCTCGTATATTACTTGGATAGAATTTCACCTAATCCCAACATCTAATTTCAATGCAAGGAGTTATTATATCCATTTCATTTAATTCACTCCATTTGGGAAACGGCCATTTAAATGTTAACCAAATTTTTCTTTTCAGGAAATTTGGAAAAAAAAAAAACAACCAACCACCCAATTTAAAACATATAAGCTTTGCAAAATTTCCCATATTAAAAAAAACCCCAAACCCTGAATAAGGTCATTGTTCTACTACGTTTCTTCACAAATAGAGTCAGAATTCAATTTAGATAAAGCAATCCTGTAAAAAATACTGACATAGAGATCCAAGATAATCACCTGCAGCTCCTTCCATTGTGCTGGTGAGTGTGAAACCCAATCCCCACTGCTCTGCGACGTGCCCATGGCCACTGCTGCCTCCTTTGCCTTAGGCATCCTCATGGTTTCCTCCAAGAAATAACTGGATAAAAACGACTCAGTCTCTTCCTTATGAAATCACTGTCTATCTGCATCAGACACCCAAGACAATAGAAAAACTCACTGAAGTAGAACACAGAAAGTGGAAAACTGTTGTGGTTTAACCCCAGCCAGCAGCTCAGCCCCACAGAGCTGCACGGTGGCAACAAAGGAGGCAAGTGCCACCACTCCGCATGTCCCCTTCCTCCTTCTTTGCCGAGCTTTACACTCTGAGCATGATGCCACACGGCCTGGAATATCCCTTGGGCCTGAGGGATCGAGCCCCTCGTGTCCCCTCCCCACTCCGTGTGTACCCCCAGCCTCATGCTGGGGCGAGGTGAGGGGCAGGGCAGTGTCAGCGCTGCTCAGCAATAACCAGAACAGCCCTGGGTTACGGACCGTGTTTTCAGCCCAAACCCAAAACACAGCCCCATACCAGCTACCAGGAAGAAAATTAACTCCATCCCACCAAAACCAGCAAAAACCCCCAAAAAGCCAGCGTTCAGAGCAGTGCTCCCGTGTGGTGCCCAGGGCAGGGGAGGGACTCGACCTGTGCTGGGCAGCAAAAGTGACGTCCCCTGAAGTCGTCACCTGCAGAAAGCCAGGCACTGAGAACAACATTTCTACCACAGCTCCTAATGAAAGTGCTTGCCTACTGGACTAGAACAACTAACCAGGGGGAATCCTTTCCAGCTGGAAATCTCTGTTCCCATTTCCTGTTACAGTCTATATAGGCAAAGCAGACGCATCATTTGAATGGAAAAGCTTCGTACTTACGACAGGAATACTGACAGTCAAGCCTCCCAAATAACCTGAGAGGTTTTTTTTTTACACTATTTCTGTTAATTTTATTTATTAATTTTAAACATTTTTGTTGCCCATTACTAAAAGCAAATTCAGCGACAAAAACCAACATATCAAATAGCAGATGCCTTCCCCTCCTAAGAAAAACCTCGAGTTATATTCCTGGTTCACACTGTTGCTACACCTTAGCCAGCTGTAACATCAGTACTTTAAAAGGCTCTTTGACTGGTCTTTAGTTTGAATGTTTGTAGGGATCTTGGCATGGACTACTCTTTATCCAATTCTGGTGGATATTCTGTCCCACCCCTCAGACGTACCACATCCTGCTCACAGCTCCCCATTTCTGCTCAGTCTCACAACCAGGGTGCCAGGATAAACTTGAGTTCTTTTGTATTTTTCTGATCAGTAAGAAAAAAAGTCACTTTGGGGCTATTACAAAAGGTCACGTTAAATAGTTTAAAGCAAATATATTGTCCACCTAAATGTTAACTGACCAGGGGACACTTCCTGACGGTCAAGTACGGTCTTCTGCTAACAGGTGAGGTTGGAGGGACCGGAAAAAGATCATGATACAGCTAGGTTCAACTAAGGAAAAAAACCTCTCCCATCAAAAGTCTTAATAGGTTCCATAAAACAAATTTCCATAATTAAGCTTTTGCTAAACTTTTCTTGCTGACCAGCCTGGGCTTTTGCATCTTTATTTGCATTAGCTATGTAAAACATCATCGTGGTTCGCAACAATATCAGACAGCAGAAGGGGAACTTCTCCTGCCACTATTCAGACTTTTCTGAACCCGTAATATATTTTTTCCCCCTTGTGTACATTCCAGCAATTTTGTCCCAAACACATTATCCCCATTGCATCCTTGCTCAGCAGGACACGTTCCTTTAAAGGAACAGGAGATTATCGGTTTATCCTGGAAACGTCTTTCCTGCTGCTGTGCTTAGTATCAGTGCTGGGATAAAACCCTCTTAAAATAGTTCCAGAGTCCAGGCAACAATTCATTGTATGCAAGAGTTTTCTGGGTTTGATTGAGCAATGACTTTAGTGTTTTTCAGGCCTTTGAAGGCCAGGAATGAACAGCACATTTAGGCTAAATTATCTCTAAATTTTATTGTCACGGCAGCCTGTACATAATGTCCCGTCACAACAACAACAACCAAACTGTTTGGAATGTTGTACTGCTGTGTGACCTCCTGAATAAAAAGGACTAGAAGCAAGTACATTAAAAACCCCACTGCAATTTTAAACTGGGTAAATCAGGAATTTAAAAAAAAAACACAATAATTCAGATACTTCTTTTCTGTTGTCACTTGCAACAGCTTTACCTCAGAGATGCTTTTTAACACAGATTTGACATTAAGACAGATTGCTTCGTTCCACAGTCTTTGATGAACAACAGTAACTTTTCAAAGGTAAGACAGACACAAGACAAATACAACCCTCCCACACTTTAAAGGGTCATATTTTCCTGTCTCACAGGAGTGAACATATCCCAGACAACAGGACATTTCCATAACATCTCAGCAGCAGTGTTACCAGCTTGAATCAGCAAGAACAGCCATTATTCCCTGTCTCCCTTCCCAGAAGTTGGGTTCCTCTTCACTGGCCCAGGAATCCTGCATGGGAATAGCACCAGCACCTCTTACAGAGGGACCGAGGCTTTACCCCTCGCTCCAAACCCATCAGCTTTGGCAGGTTCAACGGGTTTATTTTTCTATTATCATTATTATTATTGTTTTAGGAATCCCACCAGATGGCAGCAGCATGTCTACCCAGCAAAACTGGGAGCACTCCTCCAAAGGACAGCTCCTTATTCTTGGAACAGACACTAGACTTGCAAAACTCAGCCCTGCAGTCTGAAACACGGGGCGCAGGCAGAGCTTGTCGCCGACACTAAAATCCAGATTTTTTTCAGCACTTTAGGAACATGTGTGTGCAGGGAATACTCCAAGAGCAAATTGCTCTGGTTTTGGCAAATGAGGAACGAGACTCGGCTAGTGGCAATTTGCCAAACCAGAGTGTGGTGAAACAAACCTGCAGTACATGGGGGAAGGTGGTCCCTGCTTCAGCAACCCACCCCCAGCCCAGCTCAGGACGCTGAGCTCAGCACTGCACTCACTGCACACCTTTACACCATGTCACAGCGCAATGAGAATGGAGAAATACAGCTGAATACAGAGGGTCAAGGCCGATTGTTCATGAGGTTCTTTTCTACTTTGCCAGCTGGGGTCAGATTCACTCGGAAATCTGCAGATGTCGTGCCAGGGACAGCTGATACCCAAGGAAATGGTTGCCCAGATGAGCAAGGACATGGCCTGTGTGCACAGACACAGCGGCAGCAGCACCCGCCCGCAGGAGTTAATAATGAAAGTGCTGAAGCACCAGGCTTTGGCTCTTCACGAGTGAAAAACTCCAGCAGCACATTAGCTCCCCCAAAACATCATCGAGTACCAGACAAATGAACTAATGACAAATGCTAATTCAACTGCCAAGAGAAAATCTCTCTCGGTGAGGTAACAGGAAGCACAACACCACACACTGATCGCTCGTCTGAGGCTTGAACTGAGCTGCAGGGTCACTTGTACCTTCCAGACAGTGCAATGACACACCAGGGTAGAAGACAAAATACTTCTGCAAATACACCACCTGTCTGTGGAATAACACCCATTTCTGTCAGACGCACCGATAAGAACTCTTCAGTTACTATTAGTGCAAATACACGCTCAGAGACATCAACAAAGAACAGAATCCTCGCCCCAAAGTAGCTCAGGCCTTGTGAATTCTGTGTCACACTTGGACCCAAGTGTACATTTCTCATGTCCAAATCACCTCAAACTATAAATACCCAAGGCAATGTTTATGTTCAGTTGCATTGTCTCACATAGCTAAAATTCAATTACACAGGTATTCTTCTGCATTTTGAATGAAACTAAAATTCAGTCTAATTACTGCTTACAGACGCCTAAATTCAGCCTGAGCTCACTGGCAGAAAGTTAATAAGAAATGCCAAAAGCCGAGCAGTGACCACTGAATTCGAACACACGTGAGCAAAGAGGAACTCACTCCCACCAATGACATCCTCAGCCAGTGCAGCCCCAGCTTTGCTAGAGGAATTCAAGCTCCCAGCTTCTGCTTTTACTTAACACCCTCCCCCTTTGGTGGTTTTTTTTTCCCCAAGCTGTTGTTACCTTCAATTAAAGCTGCAGTTGCAGCTCTGCACTCACAGTCCCCCAGGGGCAGTTCCTGTTGGGTGGCCACAGGTGCCTGGTCAGGGGCTTGGGATGGCACTGTTCTGTCTGGTGTCAGTCAGACCCTTCTCTCTACACTTCCTTTTTCCCCTCGGCACTCTTAATGATATTATATTTAAATATGCAAGCGTGACCTTTCATTCTACTGAATATTATGGAAGCAGATCTCTCACTGCACCTTATTTTTCAGCGAAGAGAACTGAGAAAATAAAGCCCTGGGAAACACACAGGTAAGCAAAACATCAGTACCAAACAGTAGCAAGGTCTGATCTTACATAACAACCTGAATTTAAGCAAAGCCTGTAACAAATAAGTTAAAAAACTCCAGACTTTACCAAAAAATATACAAACAGATGGAAATATCTTCAGATACTTTTTTACAGCGGATTCCTTCTCAGTTTTCATTCTTTCATATCCACTTTTTAATGCTGTACCACAGCCAGAGCATGGCAGTGCTGACTGCACAACAGCTCCCCTCCAAACGGGGAGCACACGGCGTCCAAATCAACTCCCCAGCTCTGAGGGACAGGACACGAGACCCACCACAACACTGACCTGTGCCCCGCTCCTGCAGCTCCTCCAGCCTCCTCAGAAAGCACCATTTTAGTGCCAGCACCGGGCTGGTCATGTGTGGCCAACTGGAAGCGCCTGCCCGATGGCACAAGGGGTTTGTTCTCCCGAGGTCTGTCCTGCTGAGCCCTCTGTGCAACTGGCACAGCCTGACCCGGCCACGGAAAAGCTCCTGTGGGTGAAGCTGCAGCGCAGGCAGCGCCTAAAGCCAAACTCCTGGGGCACCACAGGGGCTCAGCACCGAGGGCACGGCACACAGCTGCAAACTTTGCAGTTGTGCTGCAGGAAGTGCAAGGCGCCTGCTCTCCAGAACACCCCCGGCAGGCTTCGTGCTGCCAAGGACAGCTCAGAGCACGGCAAACTGACTAACAGTTATAAAAAAAATAAATATACATATAATATATATATATATATATATGAAAGACTCCTGTCGGCTGTGTGTCAGGGCTCCTGAAGGGCAGTAATTACATACATGGCACTAAGGTGGTCACAGAATGCATGAGAAGAGATTCCACTCCGCTGACAGCCTGCTCTGAAACGCAGCCAGGGGATAAAAGGGCCTGAGGCAGCGCTATGGCGAGGCAGGAAATCCCATTTCCATTTTTGAGAGAGGAGCAAAGTTCAGCTGTGCTGTTTCAGGTAGCAGCCAGCACTACCCCGGGTCAAACCGCCACCAAGACAAAGATCTTGACAGCTGACTGAACACGGAAGACATTTTCATACGCTTTTCATTTCTGACTCTTAAGTCAGGTCAAAATGAATATTCTGATGCTCATTTGTTAACCTGAAATTTTGGGAAGCACGGCTTAGCTGCACAGATGACACACTCTAATTAAAGGTACAGAAAGGGCATAAACAAGCTGCATTGTCTCAGAGGAGAACTGTGGGGTGGGCTGTTGGTCAGAGGTGGCTCCTCACCATTCCAGTCCTCGTCCTGCCATCACAAACAAGCAAAGCAACTTTCTAAGAACAGAGAAGAACCAGCAAAAAAGCTCGTAGTAAGCAGCTTTCCAGTATTCCGATTCAAATGACAAGACCAGTGATGAATTATGATCAGGTAAAGAATGACAAGGAGAAACTGGTTTGTTCTTGCCTCTACTCACCAGACAACACCAAAGGCTCCGTATCCGATGGGTCTGTCCGGCTCGACATCCAGTTGCTGCTGTGGGTGTTGTGAGTGCTGATGATGGTGCGCTTTGACCGCAGCAGCTGCTGCAGCCTGTACCTGAGCTGGGGCTGCTGCAGCCGGTCCTGGGGCCTGGCCCGGGGCCGGGGATGGGAAGTAGGGTTGCTGCTGCCCCGGGTTCAGCATCGCGGCGGCGGCGGCGGCCGCGGCGGCGGCGGCGGCCGAGGAGGCGTGCTGCTGCACCGGGTGCACCGCGGCCGCCGAGCCCGCGTGCAGGTGGTGCTGGGCATGGTGGTGGTGGTGCAGGTGAGGAGGAGGGAGGTGAGGAAGGTGGTGGTGATGGTGGTGGTGGTGACCTGCTGCTGCCGCAGACGTACCGCCATTGTAAGCCGCCATCATTTTTGCGTTGGCTGTCGTGCCACAGAGAGACGTTCGAGGCGGGGGAAAAAAAACAATAAATAAATCGGATGACAACTGGGTCAAGCTGCCAGTTGGCCATAGAAAATTAAGACCTGCTACACTTTAAAAGCAGTTGGGTTTCATCGTACGCGGCCCACCTTTATAAACATGGAGCTCCACTGGCCTTATCTCCTCGCGAAGCCAAACCACTCGGGGAGTCTCTTCATGTGTGCGTGTGCCAACCCCTGTCCCAGCGTCCAGACGGGCTTGGCTACTCCAATTCCATCCTTGGGCAGCTGGCTTGGGGCTGGGCTGGGTTTTTTCCTTCACTTTTGGGTTGGTTTTTTTTTTTGTTTTTGTTTTTTTTGGTTGCTGTTCCTCTTGTTATAAAGATTAAACACCGTTATCAATCCCCCTTCCCTCCGGAGGGAGGGCTCGGAGCCTCTGCCCTGAACACCCCGCGAGGGCCGGCCAGTCTAGCCCTGCCATTCCCACACCCTCTCCATGGATCCCCCGAACCTCCCTGAGCCCGGGCACCTCCTACATCGCTCCCTCCTTCCAGGCACCTGCTCCCCTCGCGGCAGCAACAACTCGGGAGTTTGTAACTTTTCCTTGGAAGGCCTGAAACACACACAAGGACCGAGAAAAAAAGTGAAGGGGGGGGGGCTGCGGGGGGCGAAAAGAAGATCAAAACAGATGGAGGGAAGGGGAAGGAGCG
>JAWWEU010000050.1:744707-808968 GCA_035583155.1 Acropternis orthonyx
CCCCGCGCGGGGCGCGCTCCCGACGCCGCCCGCAGCCAATCGCGCCCGGCCCGCCGGGCTGCGCGAGAGCCGCCGCCGGCCAATCAGCGCGCGGCAGGCCCGGCAGCGCCCCGCCCACCGCCCTGGCCCCGCCCACCGTGACCCCCGCCGGCCAATCAGCGCGCGCCGCCGCGCCCGGAGCCGCCGAGACCCCGCGAGATTCCCTCACCTCACACAACCCTCACCCCGGGCGGCCCCGCCCCCCGCGCCCCCCTCCTGTCAATCACGCCCGCCCGCTGGCCAATCGGCTCCCGTTCCTCAGCAAGGTCCCGCCCCCGGGGCTCGCCCTTCGCCCAATCGCAGCCGCCCACCAGAGCCAATCAGCCAATGAGGGGACACGAAAGCCCGAAAGCGGGTTACTGGGCCAATGGCGCCGGGAGGCGGGTCGGCGGCGTGACTGACAGCTCCGCCCGCCAATAGCCGGCGCCGGTGGGCGGCGAAGGGGCCGCCGCTCAGCCAACCGCGGAGCGCGGCGCCCCGGGATGGACGCGGAAGTGGGGCGGTGCGCCCGCCCACAGGCGGCGGGAGGCCAATGAGCGGCGGGACGCGGGTGACGGACAGCGGGCGGAGCCAATGGCGGCGCGGCGCGGGGCGGGGTGAGGTGAGGCCGCGGCGGGCGCGGGGCCGCTGTGGGCGCTGAGGGGGCGGCGGGGTCGGAGCGGGAGGGCGGGCTGAGGGCTCGGTGCCGGGCCCCTGTGCCCCCGCCCGGTGCTCGCTGGCTGCGGGCTGACCCCGCTCCGGCCCCGCCGGCGCCGGTTCCCGGGGCGGGGAAAGGGAAACAAACCGCTAATGAGAGGTTTCAGCCGCCCCCAGCAGCATGTCCGCGGCCCGTGCCCCGGGGCGGTGCCTGCCGGGCTCCCTGCGGCGTGCTCGGGACACGCTCGGGAGTCTCGGTGCGAGGTACGTGTTAATCAGGGCCAGAATGCTCTTCGTGTGTTGTTTTAGTTCGCTCACGCCACGGGCCCGCCTGCCAGGGGGACGCAGTGTCCCCGTGTAAGGCGTCAGTGTCCCCCAAAACACAGCGATGAGTAAACACGTGTCAGTTTTAACACCTTCCATTTCCTCGTGTGAATATTCATAGTATCAGCCGGTTTGGAAGAGACCTCTGAGAGCGAGTCCAACCCCTGATGCGCTACCACCACCACCACGGCACTAAATGCCACATCCAGCCTCATCTTAAAAACCTCCAGGTTAATACTTTTGCTCTCAGAAAATATACTGGTTATCAGAGCCTTGCCCGTGGGGGTAAAGTTAAATTACCTGTGCTAGTGATAAAACGTGACTAAACGGGGTGAACAGTTCAAAAAGGAGAGCAATGACTGACAGGGTGTCTGCACATGACCCTCTTAGGAGGGAGGAAAAGAGCCCTGCCGAGCAGTGACAGGACGGCGTGGGGAAGAGGGACCGTAAATGTGACAGCCTGTTGCAATTCCTGAAACTTGAGTGCAAAATCTTTGTAAGAATGCAGCTTGGGTCCTTTCCCGCCTGCTCTTTAAGAATGTTAAAGCTGTTTCTGTTGAATTTTGAAATGTTGTTACTTACATTCCAGCCTGGAATTAGCATGGTAGCATGTCTCTAAAAACAGAGATTTCACTTTAAAAAAATAGAAGAATGGCAGGCAAGAGCAGACTTGGTTTACGGTCATTTTCTAATAGTACCTGTTGGAAGAAACAGAATACTTACTCGGAACTTGTGTTTGTAGCTCTCTGGTTGAGGTTTTCATTGGAGTTGATAACCAGCTGGTAATGTGGGTATGAATATGGCACAGCCCGAGGGTTCTCCTGGTCTCTGTTTCCCTCAGGCTCTGGGGAGGTGTGGTGTGGGGGACAGAGGAAGGAAGCAGGTACCAAAGGGCATAGCACTATGTTGGCAGGACTGGAAGGCTTTTAAAACTCTCCTACACGTTTTCATTATGGACTTTTTTCTTTCTCTGCTATTGCAATATCTTTCCAAGTAGTAAAGTGGAGCAGTGGCCTAATAATCCTTGTGTGGGAACTTGGGTTCGTGGTGTATTTGCAGATCATTGTCTCAGTGCCATTATTCAAGTCCAAATACAGTGTCATCTTAAATATTTGTTCAGCTAGGTACTTTACAGGGTAAATAAGTGTCCTGGCAGCACCCTAAAAGTAGGGTTAGGCACTGTCATGTCAATGGGTTTTCAGCAGTGGGAGCAGAAGTGCACGGGTTTGCAGTCCTGGCACTGGCGCCCGTTTCTGACAGCCCCTGACTAGATAACTCCAAACCATGCCTTCCAGCTTCCATCTGGAAAGTGCTGGTAAAATCTGGGACCCAGTTTGTTAATTTGAGTTGGACTAAATGCTACAGCCATATTACCCATATTTTATTTGCCCTTTGAGCTGACCCAGCCCCTCAGTGAGGTGAGAGGCAGCGGGAGGGATGTGCTATCTCAGTGTCCATATGGAGTCCTTCAGGTGCCAGCACTGAATGACCCACCCTAACGAGTGTATCTTCCTTCCACACTGGGTTCATAAACACTTTTAATTGGTGTTCCTGGCCTCTGTCAAGCTGTGAAGCTTAAGACTGTCGGTTCAGCTGCTTTTTAGGCTCTTCATGCTATGAAATTTAAGGAGGACAAGCTGCAGTTGATTTGTACAGAGATATGTGTAAAGGAGAAAAAACTTTTAAAAGGATATTAAGGAAACATAAACTTGCTGACAAAAGTGCTCACCTAATAAACCTTTTGTTTCCTAAGTACAGGTCTGTTACTTGAAAGTGTTCCCTATGAGTTATGTGAATCACTCCCACATAGAGCAGAATGAATTATTGGTGTACTGGTGTTAAGTCAGCACTGCCTCATCATCTCCTGCCCCCTGAAGAAGCATAAGGCTGCTGAGGGGGCTCATCACTGAGCCGGCTTGTGGAACCTGGAGCAAGACTGTTCTGTGGCTAGTTCAGTGACCCTGAGCTGCTTGATGAGCGAGTTGGCAAAATCCAACCGTGGTAATTGGAATTGGGCAGGCAGAAACAATGCTCAAGGTCCTGCCAAAGCCCAGTTTGAGGGCAGCTCATTTGTCATCCCCAGTGAGGCCTGGAGATACAGGCTTGGTGACGGCCGCTGCTGAAACATGACAGATCAATTCTAATCTCTTGCTGGTGAAGACAGTTATTCATGGGGACATGCATCTGTCTCGTAGCATTGTACTCACAGTAACAGTGCTGTAACCAATACAAGACTGCTGTCTGAGAGTGAATGCTGGTATAGCTGGGGTTGTCTGTGCTAAACTCAGGTAAAAACTACATGGAAAAGTTAATACTACGCATCAGAAACACAGGGCACAGACTTGTTCAACATTTACAAAAATCCACAGCATCAAGTTTAGTCTTTTCTGACTCTTGAGAGATTTGTTTTCCCCTTGGATTTGACACTTGCTTTGCAGGGATATAATCTTTTTGACAGCTCTCTGCATACAGGCAAAGGATGGAGGACAATTTGTAATCAGCCAGTCCTGTTTCTGGTCCTTAGCAGTGTTTTAACCTGAAAATTCTCCACAAAAGATTGTATCATCATGAACAGTATAAAATGTAATGGTCCAGTTCCAAACATACTTTGTGGGCTTTTTTTTCTTGTTCCACATAAACTAGCTCTGAAAGCAGGACTTGGAATATTAGAATAAGTCTTTTGATTGTGAGTTGTGTATGAATGTCCTTCAACATTTAGCGTGTAGGCTTTTTGTGATCCTTTAATGCAGAAGAAGTTACATTAAGTGGAAAAAAGCATAATAAAATGCATGGATTTGTCTCTGATCCACAAAAGGGGTGCTCTGAGCTGCACTATTGATAATTTATCATGTGGGTGTTTGACAAGCCCACACATACCCTGATATACCACTCTGCAGATACAGTCCTCAGTGTTCTGTAACACCCTGGAAATATTTAATTCATAAATTCTGATGCTGAAGCCCTTAAGGTGTCATAAGCATGGTGCTGATGCCTGTGAATCTGAGGGGGTTTGGTTAGTCAGATAAATACCACTCTCTAAATAAACTGTGATCCTAACGTGCAACAGAATAAACATATACACAAAATATCACGGGATTAAAATTCCTGTTGGAGTATGTTACTCCTGTTCTTTGCAAAGAATAATTTTCAGGAGTTTTTGTCTTTAAAACCTTTTCTCTATGAAACTGGAAAAGAATAAATTGCTCCATTAATAAAATGCAGCGAGAAGCAAGGGACAGAATATTTTGGTTTAACTTTGGTTATTTATAAAGATTTCTGTCTTACTGTTTGCAAGGATGGCAATATGTCTTCATCTAAGAGGAGGGCAAGGATCTGATCATCTTGTGGAACGAGCGACAAATCTCTGCCCTGCTCAGGGCAACTTTTTAGTAAGCTGGAGGGGAAAAAAAAGTCCAGTAGTCCAACCAAGCAGGTGGACTGCTCTAAGGTTGTTAGTCAGGCTAAAAGGCACGCTGGCCAAGAAAGTCTTTAAAGCAGCAGTGTGGGAGTGTGGCACAGCCTTGGACAGCCATTAAAGGATGGAATGGTGCTTCCTGCAGCAGGGCAGCACTGATGTGCCTGGAATGGGGTAGTGGACAACTGGTGTAAGTGACAGATGGTGTCATCTAAGATTGTGCATCTCTCTGATGTTGAACATCAGACTCTACAGGCATTTATGTTCCTTCCCTGCCCTGTCAGCCCTCTGTGGCTCTTGCAGAGCAGTGTTTGTGGTGGGATGTGGTGGCTGACAGCCCTGCCCCGGGTCTGTCCAGTGTGCTGCACATACAGATATGACGGTCAGGATTAGCACTGCGGCTTGAAATTGTCCCCAAGACTGTCATCTTCCAAACACTGAACTCATGCTCTGCAGAGCTTTCTAGCCAGAAGCATTTTCTTTTAAGAGTTCTGGAGGGGTTACTTAGGCACGAGCTTGGCTTTAAGTGGTAGTGCGCAGGTGCTTACAGCTGGTTTGTAATAATTCATCATTTAAAGATTTCAGCCAGATTGTTTAGTCCTTTCTGTCTCATTTTCCTCCTTGCTGCTAAACAGCAGTTGCAGGAGGCAGAGGGGAGGTCTTTATCTCCCGCTGCTTTCTGGAGAAAGTGACAGTTCTGCAGTTCTCTCTGTTCTATATTTCTTTGCACCAGAAATGACCCTGCTGCTCTTTGTCACCAGTGTTTCCTTTTATCCCTTTCCTGGCAGCTGCTCTTGCTCCATTCTGATGTTGGAACAGCAAATGAATTCCCTCTGAAGCAAATGTCACGCCAGTAAAGATGTTGAAGCAGCAAGAAAATCGTCTCTGTCTCTGAAGACTGAATTGGAGACCTTTGTGAATGAGATGTTCTTAAAATAGCTCTGCAGTTTGTTATCTTCCCTGGAAGGTGGAGAATTGGAAACACCACCATGAGCCACTTGTCCTTGTGCAGGCAGCATCCCTAAATGATGGGTTTAGGAGTGGAGAGAGAAGCAGGCTACCTCCTTTTCCTCCTCTCTGAAAAGCTCTGCATGATTTTAATCTGTGTGTGGCAGTACATTTATATATTTTTCAAGAGTTGCATCACTGTTTGCTGCTTGTTTAAACGTGCCATGTGTTGAGTGACCTTGTCCTTCTTCAAGATTCACTGTTTCTGGATAAACTAGTAGCTAGCAGTAATGCCAAGCCACAAGTTGAGTAGAGATGCTCTAAATTACTCTGGCTGAGGATCTGGGCAGCCATGGCCTCTGTATGGAGAGCAGAGATTCCCAGCTGGTGGGATGTGACGCGCCTGGATACCAAACCCCTCAGGCACAGGGGTTGCTGTGTGGTGGGAGAGCCCATGTGGTTCTAGCCCCGTGCAGTCTGTCCCAGGTTGGGTGCACTCTCTGGGTGCTGTTGCTGCCAGGTGCTCGAGTCACTTGTTTTCTGCAGCATACCTCTAATATTAGTGGATGGCTTAATTTGCACAGTGTGCACAAGCACAGTTATTGATTTGTCATGTTCTGAAATGTGGGTGTCAGGTCAGACACAGAGATAAAGGTCAGCAGGGTTCTCAGTCAGGACAAATCTCCAACAGCAATCATGGAAGTGATACCTCAGTCTTGGGCTAGTTGAGCACATTGGCTTAACTCAGCATGGAGTTCACATGTCATGCAGTTCAGTTCCTGTCTTGATTCAAGCCTACTCATCAAGGAAGAGAACAGGGTTGGAAATCTTGTTGATAAGTGCTAGATGCAAAAATGAAAACGCTAAATATAGAACAGGGATTTTTATAGCAAACAGTTTCATAATTAAATTTGTATCACAAGTTTAACTAGGAGAATTGTTAAAATTCTAGCATCTTCAGTTTTTCATCTTTTGTGTAAAGGTGGAAATAATTAGCTGTACTGATAGAAACACAAAGTTTTCAGAGTTCTCTCAGTTAAGACTATTAATGTTTTTCCTATTCCTGCTTTTTGACATGATAATATCCCTTTAAGGGCTTTCTTTACCAGATCAATTCCTTTCCTACTAGGAGAACTAAAGCTTTTCAGCTGTCTGTCCAATTTATCCTTCTGGACTAAATTTCTCATCTCGAGATAACCAGCAGCAACACTCCCCTCAGGAGATTTGTATCAATTAGTTCTGCCTCACTAATTCCTGTGGTATTGGGGGACCAGTGAGTTGTAAGAAAGCTGCTCTGTAAACAGTTATGGCTGTTGGGGGTTTTTCTTTACTTTTTATGGTGAGGATTTTTGTTTGTGGTGAAATATGTTTTGTGAAATACATTTTTTACATGACAGTTACTGAAATCCTGCAGATTTACAGATGCAGAAATATGGGGAGGTTTGGCTCCTTCTGGGATATTAATTGTGTACGGATTTCATGTAGTACTAATGAGGGGCCATGTTAGGCAGAGCTAAGCAAATTTATTCAGAAAATACTTAGGGTGGAGGATGTCATCTGAGAAGTGCAGGGTACACTGGTTTGGAGCTGGTGCATCACTCTGGTGTGTGTTGGGGTGTGTGTGGCTGCTGCCGCTGTTATGGCACTCTCTGAAATATATATCAGTTGGAATTCCAGGCATTCTGAAGGTTGCCAGTAACTTTTCTTTTGCCCTATGATCTTAGTGCAATTCAATTTAATGCACTGTAAAGGGAAGTGGGTCATAAATATTCTGTAAATGGGACTCTGGGGTGCCCTAGTGGCAGCCTGGTATTGAGGAGAAGGGGGTGCAGTCTGCAGAGAGACTGAACCTGGGATGACAGGAACCACTGCAGCAGCATTACATGCCAGTGTAAGTGATGGAGAGGAGGTGGCTCTCGTTCCAGCGTGCTCTAAGCCTTGGTTTTGCAATGTGATGTTGTGCTGCTCAGGGGATCCTAGCGGATCTGTACAGTATCCAGACCTTCACATCCATCTCTTGGCAGCCTCTCTGAACTGCTGCTGGTCAGTAAGCTGGCCAGTCCTTGGGTTCCTGCTGTTTAGAGAGCCCTTGGGTGTCCTCACTGCAGTGCTTGCTGGGCCATCACACGCCGTGCTGGCCCTGCCCTTGGTGCCAGCCTTGGCACTGTGCCACTGCAGAGGGTGTGCAGGGCTGACTTCGGGGGCTGGGGCTGCGGTGGTGCCCCTGCTGCATCTGAAGAGGCACATTTGGGGAGGGCTGAGCTGTGTGGCTGTAGCAGTGGCCCCACTGCCATCCCTGGTGTCACCAGCTCCTCACATCCCTGACCAAGATGAAGGTGGGAAGTCACTATGACTTCCATAACGTGAGTGGCAAATACAGTCTAGCAGGAAAACAGGTTACTCCACAGCTGGAATGCAGGCCAGGCTTCACCTAATCCCTCCCTTAGCCAAAGAAAGGTGGCTTTAATCTATTTATTCTGCATTTGGTTGTTTTTCCAGCACTGATCTATCTGCAAATGCCATAGCACTGCCAGTCTGTTACTCTCCACTTGCCATTAGCAGATGTGTCGGGACATGAAGCTGGTTTTCAGTCACTCAAGTCTAATCCCAGCAGTGCCATCGGATGTTGGGAATGCTTTTATACAGAAGTAAATGACATGTGATGTGTCATTTTTAAGAACCTGCTACCAACAGTTTTAGGATTTTTTTAGACAACTGATTTTCTTTTTGCTGATGTTTTAGACAAAACTAATTTGATAGGGTTGTTAGAGGAGGAAAATTAAAAGGACGAAATCATCCAGGAAGCTCATTAAAATGGAAACCCTGAACTAACTGGGTAATTGGACATTGATTCTGTCCTCCCTCCCCTCACTTTATGAGCGGTATTGTATTAAAAGTAACATGTCTGCAGGATGATGCTTCGACATCTGTTTCTGCTGAAACAAAATGATTTGCTTGGTTTTTCCTCTCTCTGCATTCTTTCAACACTGCATGTGTAGATTTGTCCTGTATATTAATCACATCTAACACTGCTCCTTTCCAGGGAAAAGGCATCAAAGGGAAGGGGATCCTCCCTTTGGTTGGGAGGGGAATGTTTTGGTGAGGAATCCTGCATTGCCATTCCCTTGTATTAGATATTGGGTGACTGGCTGTGAAATGAGTCGTGTGAATGAGTGAGGACTCTGAGGGCTGCTCATGAAGCCCATGCACAGGTTTGGTGCCCTCAGGTGTGTTTATGGGAACAAAGAAGTTCACAGGCTGTGGCCTGTCTGTCTGCCCAAATGTCTGTGTCACATTATGTGATTAAAACAATGTAAATAATTTTTCCAATTTTCTATTCTCTGAATATTTGCAGGCAAATCACAATTTTTAAAAAAGATTTCACATTGAAGATGCTCAGTAATTGTGCTGGGATAATTTTTTTTTTTAACTTTTATAGTTGATCCAGTAAATTGATTCTAAATCTAGCTTGCTGAATGTTTGCTATTTCAATCACTCCAGCTGTGATTATTGTGATAGGAAGCAATACACTTGCTTTGATTTAAGTTTTGGGTGTTTCCTAAAATAGATATGGGTGCATGTGCCAATCCTAAGGTTCGGTTTTTTTAGGAGTGTGACTTTTTTCCTTCTCTTCAGTGTTTGTACTATATAAAAACAATTGCAATAAAGGGGTCATAGCAAGAAAAGAGAAAAACCTTTTGGGCAATAGGTTTGAAATAATATTTGGAGATATTTTCTGATCTCCTATTACTATTATATTAATTGTGTCTTCCAGTCTTGAAAGTAAGCATGGGAAAGCACATGCTTAAGTCTATTCCTATCCAGCAAAATGCTTGAACTTAATTTTAAGCATGTGCATAAGTTATATTAGTTAAATAACCCATAACTGTTTGCTTAAATCCAGACTGTTTTAGACTGACTAAATATTAGAATTGCAAGGTAAATGCTGCAGTAAATAAGATAAATATGGATGTTGGCCTTGCTGTGAACTTGTCAGTGGTTTTGACTTTTACAGTAATTTTTGTGCCATACAGTTGAAATCAGAAAAGAATGGAAATTTCAACTAATTTTTTAATATGCTGAAATGTATTAAGTTACACAAAAGAATCCATATTATAGTAATCCTGCACATATAGGCAAAGAGTACCCAGCGTGCATGGCAGATGGTTTCAAAGGAAATCCTCGAGAGCTAGGATTAAAAAGCAATTTTCAGCAAGTTTAAAATGGGTCTCCATATTTGGGTCACAGATATTAACTCTTTCCTTGCAAACAAATGAGGGAGAAGTCTGGTCAGATTGTTATGGAAATGTTTCTCCCAATAAAAGCTGACCAGTTTGTGCTGGGGAAGAAAGGTGTGAGAAGGGCAGTTGATTCTGCCCCAGTCCTGTTCTCACAGCAGTGGGAAGCAGAGTTGTGGCATACAGAGACAGGAGGATGTTGCAATAAATGGAATTCATCATTCCACAAACACTGGCGACCCTCTGAAAAATAGTGTGTGTGCTGCTTTGATCTTTGTCTGCCCACTGAAGCACATTTGCATAAAGACAAACTGATAAATAAGTTTTGGCACGTTAGAAACAGCAGATTTATACTGTTTACCTTTAGTAAATTATTATCAATCACTTTAATAAAATGTGAAGATTTTACATATAGCATTTTTGTAGTCCTTTTGGATATGGCAAGCACATATGATAAAGGATAAATAAGAAATTCACAGCAACAAAAATGTTGCTCCACCATAGGCAGGAATGAACATGGGCTCCAAATTTGGCTTGGAAGTCTGTCTGGGCATGGAAAGCAAGCCTGTGTTTTCTCAAACGTGTTTTAGGGACACACTAGAAATTTATTAATTGGTTTTAAAGGTTATATTCTAAAATAAACAGTACCATGCAGACATTGTTCCAGACTGCAGCTGTTTGGTGGTGGTGTATGAACATCCAGAAATCTTGTCACCAGTTTGATTGCATAGAAGGGATTGAGTGCAGGTCAGCTTTGTCCTGTGGGATCAAGAGAAGGCACTGGGCTTTGAGCAGATAAAAATAGCACAGCAAGTTGGAGATTATTGGCTTTAACTAACTTCTACCAGCTAGTAACCATGTTAGGAGTGTAACTCACATTTACATCAGTGCTCTTTTTACACTTTGACAATGCAAAGGAACCTCAGGTTTGACATGAACTAACTTTCTTTAGAAGGCTCTTCTACTTCCAAAGTGGAAATTTAAGTTAGACCTTAAGCAGTGCTAATCACTGAACAGTGAAATAAAACAACCATCTTACTGTGTTCCCAAAGCTCAACTGGGTGTATTTGTAGTAGATTTGGAAAGCTTTCTGAGCTAAGGTGCCTGATAAGTGAATTATGGAAGTAACTGCTGGTTTGAATATCAACCTAAGAAGTTAATTTCATTGCTCTTTGGGTATTACATTGGCTACAAGTTAATAGTGAAGGACAGGCCACTTGTGAAAGGGCAGGTGAGTGTCCTGGTGGGAGAGTGAACTGCAGGGTGGATCTGCGAAATGTAAATTAACTACACTAAGTAGGAGGTGTTTTCTGCAGGACTGAGCCAAGGGGTCCTGTCTGCTCTCAGAAAAGATAATTTAGACAGTGGATGAAAATAAGGCAGCTTTTGGTGTTCAGTTCTTGTACCAGAGCTAGAAAGCATCAATAGTTTCAGGATGAGCTTTTAAATTTGCATCTGTTCGTCTGGGTCTTTGTTTCACATTGCCTGTTACAGGAAATCTGCCTGTGTGCATCTTGATATGGCCTTCAGAGGGCAAATAAAAGTGTTGAAATTAAATACCAAAACTTGAACATCCCAGGCTGTTGTCAACCATCGTGTGGCTCCAAGTTATGATACTATTAATACTTGGAGGAAAAAATGTCATCCATGACAACAGTTACCTTTGATCCCTGTGCTTGTAAATGGAGTTCAGAGTTTTGCCTTAGATTTTTCAAAGACTTGCATCTTTCAAAGGGAGGTAAAACAGATCTGTTTGGAGTCTCTGTCATTGTTATCTTCCAGGACTTTGTTTCAAGTAGTTCTTGAAAGTCTCTGCCAAAGGATTTGAGTTAAAACCTGATCCAGATAACTTTGGATAGTCAGAGCAATCCATTCTCTTGACTTCAACAAACTTAGGATAGATTCTAAATAAACAAATCAGTGTTGACTTTAGAGAATGAGTTGATTTACTTTACTCACTGTACAGTCAAGTATTCCTGTGTGCAGTCAGTTGTCTCCTGGGTTCAAGCAGTTTTTTGTCAGGGCCAAACCCAATGGAAGGGGAGTAAACTCATGCAGGTCACTGAAAGGTCAGACAGGTGGGAAACAGACACCTGAATTCTCCTGTAAGGAGCCAGATGAGAGTCCTCCAGAAACTACACCAGAGTGCAATTCTGAAGCAATGTGGGACATGCAGTTAAAATGTGTTGAAAAGAATACTGTAATTACTATAACATTGTACAGAGTTCTGAGTGCTAGAAACCAGAACTACCCCTCTAAATGAGGTAAACACTTTACCTCCAGCAGCTCCTATCAGGAAATACTGAAGGTTCAGTTCCACTGAGTGCTTTGGAATTTCTCTCTATTTTAATCTTTTTGTAGTGTATAGTTATTAAAGTTTCTCTGAGTAGATGACTGAAAGCAATAACCTCTTCATGTCAAGGCCATGCATTGATGTCTGATGTAACTGCTCAGACAAAAGTCACAGATTCCATAGGGATAAACTGGCCTATGGATTGGCTTCTTGGCACTTTTTTATTGATGGCACTTTAAGTAGTGATTTGAGGAGAAGCAGATAATGAAAATTGATCTTCTCTGCAGGTGTCTCACTTGCTTTTGGACTTGGACAGACCTAATCTGTGAAGATAATTAAAGTTCCTCTGCTCTTGATGCTGTAAGTGAATTTTTTCTTTGTTTTATGGGAATCATTAGGAGCCTATTTGCCTCACACAGGGAAAAAGGCAAAAATGCCAAATCATAACGAAATGGTAGAAATTAAGTTGGGGGAAAATTGATATCTATATGACCGTACATGTTTGCAAGAAACATTTCTAAACAGCCTCTTGTATTCAGAAACACCCTGTCTCCAGTCCAGCCACGGTGATGAGTCCAGTAGCAGTCCAGAACCCAAATTGCACATTGCCAGTAAAGATACAAGGGGAAACACTATTTTCATACTTCCATCAGGACTACAACTAGGTCAAGAATCTTGGCATGGTGGAGGGAATCTCTGTTGCTGTGGGTATTGTATCTGGTTGAGAATAAACACCTCAAGTATCAGCATTGACCAAAATATCATGTGGAGGGGTCAGAGGGGGGAAAAAACTTGTAAATGAAGAATGTCCCCATGGGCAATGACACAGTGTGGTGACCCTGGCTATTAGTTAGCATGGCAGTTGTTTGAGTTCCAGGTGCCATGATAACATAGCAGGAGATTTTAAATACCTTTTACTGTTCAATAGACTGTCCCAGGAGAGACTTGCATGCCTTAAAGCCTTTCCCTGTAGCAGCATGGCTTCTGGAGCATCTGGGATAAAGCCCCCCTAGAACAGGGAATCAATCAGCTGTAGCTGGCACTGCAGGGAGGCAGGGGGTGAGTAGGACACTGGCAACAGAATGCCATGGCTTTGACCTTGTTGCAGCATCCCCTCAGGATCCTTAGGACACAGCTCTCTGATAGTTAATAGTTACAGGTGTTGAAGACACATTTCTTATTTCTACGAGAGTGCCTGTAAAACAGCTGATATTCTTCCACCACTTAAAACATGCAAAGAGCTCTTCATATCCCCATTTTCCCCCCAAAGCTGTGGGAACAATTTTCTGGCATGTAGAACAAAGAAGTTGGATCAGATGACACAGCCAACATCTGCACCTGGCTCACTGAGGAAGCGAATATTTGGCACAGAAGATGAACTCCCTTCTGCCAAGAGAGCTGTGCCGATGCAGTTGTTCAGGGATAAGGATGGGATAACGTCGTTTCCTTTTTGACTCCCTAAAGCTATTTTATTGATCTGCCAAAGACAAAATTTTGTTGGGGAGGAAAATGTTTTTACTTCTAAATATCAGAGGTTAATTAATGGTTAATCAAACCTTTTCTAACCAACTCCGTTAAGATTATGATGGTGTATCACTTCAGTTCCAATGGCAGACACATCACATATGGGTTGCCATTTTGATGGCTTTGAATGGTAATCTGACCCATAAAAACTGAAGCATAATATGCAAACTGATTTTTTTCTGGCCTGCCCTGTTCTTGATGCCATCTGTGTTAGGATGGAAATGAGCCTGCTCAAAATGTGGGCTGCCGGTTTTAGGCTGATCGCAGATGGGTTTTGAAGAATAGCCTTGTGTGCACAAGGAAAGAGGGAAGATGCTCCTGAGAGCAGGAAGTTTCACTTGAAACCATATTATGTCTGCTAAACCCTGGGGCCTATGGAACACCCACCAGACCTTTCCCTGAATTCTTCACATGGATTAAATAAACTAAACTTACCTTCTAAAAATCAAGAAAAAAACATTCAACTTCCAAACATTGCTCTCCCTCCACCACTGCTGCCATTCGTAATGGAATAGAGTGCGGGAAGCTGACAGTACCTGATGCTGTCAAGTGTTCACAGTGCATTCCGTTTAGCAAAACCAGGCACAGCAAATCATTTACTGAGTTTCGTAGGTATGTGGAGTTTTAATCTGCAGTGTGAATCCTCTTGAAGTCACAAGTATTCAGGCTGCCATTTCTGGATTCCTGTCTTTGACAATTAACCAAAATCTGTGGTATAGGTGCAGGTGAGTACCTATCCTCTGCTGCTGCATCTCAGATCAAAAATTCAGATGTTTAAGCACCTAATTCTCACTCTTGTCAATGAGAACTTAGTTCTCTTCTCATTTTGAGACAGCCTGTGCTCTGAAGTTAGAGGTTGACTGACCTTGTTTTATATGTAACCACAAGTGTCCTGGTACTATTTATAATCCCAGGAAACACATTAAATACTTTTCACTGGTTAGGAATATGGTCTACAGAACTCCGATTTATTTTTTTACTCTCTTTAAATCGATTATGTTGTTTGAGCTACCATTTGCTTTGGCAGAAAAGAAACCCCTAGAAGGAGACACTCATCGATGACTTTCATGGTCATGACACACTCGAACATCCCTCTCAAGACATCTTTAAGCCTTTTATTTCCAGGCTAAATAAACACCAATTTCAGCAATGTCTCATCTACTCCCTTTAATTACTGCTGCTGAGAGAAAGTTTCTGCCAATGCAAATGTGCTATTTTGTCATGTCACATCAAATTGCATCAGCCTTATATTTAGGAACAAAAAGAGGGGGAGGCTGAGACAGGATGTGGCTACAAATGGAACCAAAGGGTTTTCTTAAATATAGGCTGAAAATAGACAATCGAGGCAGCGATGCTTTTTCAAGCAAAAATCCATGAAAGGGAAGATGAAGGCTGTGACGGCAGAACAGCAAAGGAGGGCTGGGGTGTGGGCAGAGGGAGTTCTGGGGGAGGAGGGGGTGATGGAAGGAAGAGGCTGATGAACTTCTCATTTATGCAGACACCCTTGCATTGTCAGATTCCTGTGAAGTGGATTTAGGATGTGTTAGCCCACACCTTGTTCCTCTGTGAGGGCTGAAATAGCTGGGAGCTGTGCTTCCCTCCGGCTTGTCACAGGGCCTGCCCTTTCCCTGAGGTTGCCTCCCTTGTCTGCCCTTCCAGTGATAACTCAGCTCACTAAACCAAAGAGATTATGGTAAATAGGCATAGAGAAAATTTGAGTAGCTGTCCAAACAAATGTAGGAGACTTCAAACAATTCCTTGCACTACTTTAAGATGTAATGTCTCTTCAGAAATAATATTTTTTAAAAATTTTGCTTCAGAAAATATTAGCAGCTTGCCCATGGAAAACACTTTTTGCCCTCTCTGAACTGGGCACAAAGTGATCTGTTGAGATCAAATGCATAAATCATGCATGTAATAGAGCTTGCTTTGAACTGATGAGTCTGATCAGAGCCTGGTGGCAATTAAACTCAATTCTGAAAGATCAGATGTGTTTAAGAACCAGCAGAACTCAGTGTGGATGTGATCTGGGGGCGTGCAAGCAGCACCTACATAGCAAATTGGAAAAATACCATTCATTTCTTACAGCTAAGCACTTGGAATCTCTCCTCAGAAGCAATTGGTGATGTTAGAGGTAATATTTTTGTTCCTGTCACCAAGGATAATAAAAATGCAGTAGAAGCTTAGAAGCTTGTGTATTTAGAGCATTATGAGAAAGGTAAGTCAAGCAGCATTTCAGATGGAAGCCAGAGTGCACAGGCACCCAGGCGTCCATGGTTAGATGTCACCGGTCCTTCAGGACTGTAGAACATTAAATATAATGATGCTTCCAGTTGTTAAATTCTTTACAACAGGCAAAGAACAACCATGGTGCTAAATCTGTCCACATGGGGCAGCTGAATGGAAACAAGACAACCACATCTGATTTTTGCCTCTGATGACTTTTTTTTTCTTTTTTTAGTATATAAGCATTAAAAAGGCCTCAGTAAAATGTGTGTGTTTTCATAGCAAGGAAAGCATTTCTGTTATAGTTTTTCAAAGCAAATCACAGAAATATTAAATGGGGAAGGAGAAGGATAGATGTTTGGTTTTTATAGTTGTGGTTTGTTTGTTTTGAACTGAATAAATCTGAAAATACCAGATAAAAACTGCAGATCAAATGAAAAGAGTCCATAAGCAGCCTCCAGATTGTTCCTCAAAAAACCACCCAACTGACAACAGTACAACAGGAAAATGTTCTTAATTAATGTCTTCAGTTAAAAGAAATGCATTGTGGATCTCTTAAATATATTATTAAATCTTCATTGTTTAGATAATAGGATGGGGACAGACACCAGTGCTGAGTGCTGTGTCAAATTCATCAGGGCCTCCTCTAATTCTAGTGCACTTGCTGGATTTCACAGCTATTTATCTGGGTACTGGGGTAATTTGGAGGGTTGAGTGAAGCCAGATGACTGTAATGAACTCATTTTGTGTCTTTGACTTGCTCTGGCAAAAAAAAGATGCTATTTATAGGGTATTTTGTATTGTTAAGACTTCTGTTCCTCCTGTCTCTCAAACTTTCTCTGGGCCACTCTCTTTGAACCATCACCAGTAATTACATCAAATTAATTCAGCATAATTGAGTTAATTATTAGCACTGGGGGTTAACAACACGACTTCAATTGAACCAAAGCTTTTATCCCCCTTTTCCTGAGGTTTCACCAAATGTAAACAAATCTGAATCATGGGTGAAACTTAAGGCAGCTCCATTTCCATCCGGTGCTTTTGCCACTCAGAACTGTCCTGCCACACTCGTTCTCTGAGATGGGTGTTGATAAATGAGCTGCAAAGGGAAAAGAATACTCTGGCATTCTGTATTGATGTCCAATACTTTAGAAACAAAGGAAATATTTTAGTAATCCCAGAGCCATTCAGTCAGAGCCAGAAATGTAGAATAATCGTTAATAAAAATTCATATCTAGAGAGGATATTGAGCCTGGTTTAGCTGACATACATCAAAAAGAGTTAAGACATAGGTTCCAAAGAATCAGAGGGTGGCTTTCTGAACAGGGATGCTGTGATGAATCACTGTAAGACAGAATCAACAGCACGATTCCTGGAGTGAGGTGGTACTTTGAGAACTGGAAGGTTCCTATTCCCAGCTCCGCTATGGTGTGACTTTGCACAAGCTGCTTAATTTTCTGGAGCACAGTTTCTTTTCTCAGATATTTTGTCTCTTGGAGATCGAGGAGCCCTGGGTTGTCTTTCTGCTGGTGTGGCACATTTGTTTTGATCTGTTACAGCAAAAGCTCTGAGCTGGACACTGGGATCGAAAGGGAGTATGGTTTGAACTTAACTCTATGGACAATGAAACATACGCTTTTCCCCCCTTAACTTCGTGTCAGCCAGAGCTATAAATTAGTTTAGTTACTCAACAGAGTTGGTGTGTTGTGTCTAATCAATTAAAAGCAAGTCCTGTACTGCCAAAAGCAAATGTCCTGTAGAGTTCAGAGGGAGTGTGTGTGTGTGTGTGTGTGTGTGTGTGTGTGTGTGTGTATTTGCAATAGGTTGTTGTGTTTCTCACCAGACTTTTCCTGTGTTTTTCTTATGAAAAATTTATCTTCTTTCTCTTCGAGGTAGACTGGGCCATGGAGAGTGACAGTGAAGTTTTTGGAAAAACTTGAGCTATGGCTTTAAGACCTCAGAAATGTCCCTAAGACATGGTGGGCTCTGCCCCTGATTAGCTGTTGGTATGGGAACAATCCCTGATTAGGGAGCTGGGCGAGTTACAATCCCCCTAAGAGGCTAAAGGCTCCCAGACTTACTCGTCCTGTAATACTGCTGCTTATAAACACTGCTCCCAGGAACAACATGGATTTTGCTCAAGATATGGTTGGTCAGATTCATCCATGGTTTAGTGTTTTAAACCACAGACAGGGTTTATGCCAGGAAGGGGATTGGCTCAGATTGTTACTATGATTGAGAGTGACGGATTGGAAGATGCTAAATTCTAGCCGGTGTGGATTTGGAATAACGAGACAGCAAGTTGTTTCTGATGCTACTGTGAAGGATGATGCGAACTGGGAAGGACAATTCCAGGGCAAGATATCCTGCAGATACTAGAGCATGGCACAAGCGTCATCGTCACTAGTCCAGGGATGTGCACAGTTAGGGCTGGAAGGGATGTGCTGAGGGAGCAGTAAAAGGAGAGGTCACACCGGACAGGGTTTATTCCCTTGTAGGCAGGGTGTGATGTTTGCACTAAAGGAAGGTTCACAGGTGTATGTTAGGCATTTTTGGTTAAAAAAACAGTATTTTTTTATTACACTTTAGTCAACAGCGTGGGTCACAATGACTTCTTTTGCTGTTTTAAATTCTGATTCTCCACCTTCACATGACTTTATTCTATTGAACTCTTGTACTTCCCTAAGCAGAGCCCTTTCAGCACTAAGTTATAGCTGCTGGTTTTTCCCACTTTTTTTTTTTTTTTTTTTTTTTTTTTTAAAAAATACAGTTGAATTCCATAAGCAAAATGAGCCCATCTTAAAGCATAAAGGTAAAATAAACTTTAACCAGTTTCAGTCCTTCCTGAACCGGGTGAGGAACCATGACAAAACCTTATGTAAGACTTACTATTCTTCCCATGCTTGTCTGACCCATAGAATCAACGTGTTCTTTAATCAGACAGCATGTTTGTGCCCTTCAAAGGCACCTCCATATCCTGTGCTGCCAACTGGGTATCTGTCCTTCAACAAAAGATGTGGTAGCTTGTTTTGTGCCAAATTGGAAGTTTTAGTACATGATATAAGCCCAGCCAGAAAGTTGTTGCACCAACTGGCATAAAGGAGTAGGGAGAACCATGATTGCTAAACTGGAACTAAGCACTGGAACATTTCAAAACACGGTATTTACAAGAAAGGAAAGAATGAAGGCAGTTTTGGTTTAAAGCTGATGGTACCCAGATATAACTCAATTCCTATTCAGGCATGATCCCAAAAGTACATACTTACAGATGAAACCACTGAGAAAAAAATCCAGTTGACAGCAGTTGAACTGAGCAATTCACAGCTGGGAAGATAAAGTTCTTTTAAGGCTGTGCCCTTCAGAATTTTCTTTAATCCAGAAATCATTGTCAGGAGAAAAAAGCAGAGAAGTTTGGATTGCACCTGAATGAGGGAGATTCCTGTCCTCCCACTAATGTGCATGCTCCAAGGAATATGATTCTAAGTAGTGTAAGCATGCTTATTAATTATCCAGAACAGGGTAATCTGGCCTCGGCGTGGGCAGTGTGTTTCCTCACTGGTATTGGATTGCAAAAGCCTTAGTGTTGTACTTGCAGTTTGATGTATTGCATGTCTCTGCTGCGTGATACCAAACCAGGGTGTAAGGTAAGACATCTGCCCTGTGGCTTTGGGTAGTTTATACCAGTGGTCATTATGCCCTGCTCGAGCAATCTTTGTCATCCTCAAGTTTGACCAATTACAATTTTAAATTTGCAGGGAGACAACTGGTGAGTGTTGCGAATAGCAGCATTAGGCCTGATCCTGATGCTGTAGAAATACATGAAGGGTGTCCAAGCAATAGTGACTCCTTGTCAACAAACAGATCTTTGGGACCTGTCATAAGCCAACTCTTAATCCTCAGTGTGCTCTATGAATATTGTGTAAAGCAAACTTTATGCTGCAGGGCTGTGCCCCCAGGTTGTGCTGCCCTGTCACCTGACACTGCTTCTGCCTCATGCATCCAGCAAAGCATAAAGGGGAGAAGAACAGAAATAGAAGTGAACAGGACAGGACTGGCTATCATCACTTAGGCAATGGGACTTTGCAGATCGTATTTAGAAAGGACAAAATCCACAACAATGACCGGCCACAGCTCGTCAGAAGCAATCACATCAAACCAGCAGATCTTAATAAAAGCCCAGCGTGCCGGAGAGATGTGGTTATGGGGAAGTGACTGCAGCATTGTACGTGCTCACCCACACACGAGGGGGGCTGGAACTGCAGGGCAGGCCTTGCCCAGGGCTGTTCAGAGGCTCTGAGTGGATGTGACCGAGTGGCTGGTTTGCCTGGGGCAGCAGAGCCCATCACGCTGCCTGGGACGCACCAGACGCTCCGTGACCTACTGGGGGATGAGGAAAGATGTGACAGTACCACAGCCAGGGAGGGCTGTCGGGTCCCTGAGAGTGGGGAGGTCTGTGTGTGCTGCAGGCAGTCAGAGCCTGGAGTCACAGGCCTTTACTGCATTTACCAGCTGGCAACCTGTGAAACCTGGAAGGGAGGATGGATGCGACCAAAGAGTTAAGAATCTTCTGGGTAGCAGCCGTTCACTTCCTGGACTGATGTCAAAACATGAACCAGGATGTTTTGTGGTTAAAGAGGTTTCAAGAGGCTTCCAATTTCGTTCTTACTTTTGACGGTTTGATTATTACTTTCCTGGGATCATGAGGTTGGACTAGGACAGGGAATCGTAAATTCCTGGGTTAGGCTTCTAAAGGTTTAATACTTTGAAGTAATAAAACACATCTCCAGCCTGTATATGGGAGGAAGAGAGGGAAGGGGGAAGCAACAGCTCAGGTAACCCTTGCAGTCCTTTAATTAACACTTCTAGTCTCCAGAGCCCAGCTTTGGTGGCTGTTTAACTAGTCTGGAGGGAATAGGATTCAAACTGTTGAACTGTGGGGATTTGCTTGAAAAACAGTGACAATAGCAGGGAAAAAAAGTAAACTGAGAGCAGTGACATAGTGTCATCTCTGCATCATTGAGGTTTGGCTGTGCACGGGGTCAATTGCCAATGCAGACTGAAGATTAATTGGCTTTGGTCAGCCTTTGCTTCACTATCTGAATATCATTATCAGCCATGTAAATGATTATGCAATGCAGAGAAATGCCACAATAGTCTCAGTGTCTCCTTTTATACTTGTCTCTTTTTGAACAGGGCTTTATCTAAATGCAAATGTGATTTCAGCCTTCTGATTAGGACATTATACAGTCATTCATTCCAGAAAAGCACAATTAGCAGATTATTTTATTTCTGACTCAACAGTTCTTGGTTTAGATAGTTTGTTTGTTGTGCTATGCATGATATTTAAGTTATCAGAAGGAGATTTACATTATTAGTCAGGATTATAGCCAGATTTTGTGAGGTTGAGGGTTTTTGCTTGGCAGATAAAAATGGTAACATTTGTGGGATTCGAGGGGGGATGTTTTTAGAACAAAAGGCAACAGTACAGATTCTTACAGTGCTTCATTGTGTTGAGGAAGGGGCAAATTACAGTAGTAACTGTGCAAATTCTCCAGTGCATTGGGGTGTACAAGGGCAGAGTGTAGCCTTACCTGTTGTCAGGACCTCGTCTCTGTTGTGGTGTGCTCATGCAGGGCCTCAGTATCCTAGGACTTAGTGGGGCAGGTCATGAGATCATTTCTTATTAAACAGCCATTTTAGCAAAATAGCCATAAAGTTTTCCATGTGCTGTGGTACGATATTCTAGAGACTGAAGCTACATGCTCAGAAAAACACAGATCTGTGGTGATAAACTTCCTTGTGAAGCTTGTCCATGTCGCAGCATTTGTACCATTTTTGGAGCTGTGAATCTGGCAGAATTCAGGATTTTTTTTTTTTTTTAATTTGAGTATGGGAGCTTCATACAGTTTAGGTTTGATAATAGACATGGTGAAAATTTCCATCTTCAAATCTGTTAGAAAGTCCAGTATTTATGAGAAGGTGAAGGATTTTTTTTCCTCCCAAAATTCATCGGTGCAAATATTATTTGTCAGGTGATTTGGATTCAACAGCTCATCATTTTCCTATGAAAAATTACTGCAGTGGAAAATTTCTAATTGTCTATGGTGAAGCAACATTTTCAATTCCATTGATCTGTTTAATCTTTCCATATTCATATATTTCCATGACTGGTTCCTTGCTCTCTCCCAGAGCTGCTTTTCTTTATGCTGGAGCAAGCTGTCCTGGGCAGTCCCAGCACATGAGGGATCTTTGTGTTTGTGACAGGAAATCTATTGGACCACTTAGGTTTAATTAGAGCACGGTGACATATGATGAGTTTACACATCAAAGCCTAGAAACAACTCCACAAATTGGCTCTAGTCCTAAAGTGTATTTTGGGACCTGTATTGAATTTTGGGATGTTTCACGGTGTTTAGTGGGGATATGTGAAACACAGGGTCAGGTTCTTAAGGTCAGTGGAACTATACCAATTCTTACCAGCTAAGGATCCAGCCCCAAAAACCTGTGTGTAAAGTTAAATTTAGGTAGAGATCAAGTTGAATCCAACTACACATTTCAGATTTCTGTACTGGCTGATAAAACCCTATTCCCATAGGTTCTGTGCAAGTAACCAGTTGAACCCTATGCTCCGTTCTAATTTGTACCAGGTTTGGGGTTGAGTATGGACATGTTCTAATCTGCCACAGAGTGGAGTGAGTGGTTAACTTACACCCAGGTGTACAGATGGGCTTTGTGTTCTGCTCACTGGGAGCACTACTTACATGTTGGTAAATGCTGGTTGGTGATGGTACTGCCCTGTCACTTCCACAAGGGATCTCTTCACATCATGTCTCTAATGTGTATGTGGCTTTGTCATTTGAAGCAGCAGGACTTAGCACCGGAGCAATTTTTTTCCATTCCATAAATGCTTTTCGTTTTTAAAAAAGGGAATTTTTATGTTTCTCATGTATTTTATTTATTTTAGGCAAGCTTAATTTGAGATTTAGTATCCAGATCCCAACTTTGTCTACACTCCGGATTATGGAATGGGTCCATTTTTGTCTTACCGTTATTAATCTACATTATTTTCAAATACCCACTTCAAAGGTCCCTTCCAACCCAAACCATTCTGTGATTACATTTCTATTTTCAAACTAGGACACAGACTTGGAATCATCCTGCCTAATTTAGGCTTGTAACTGCAGGATCTAGTTTAGCTGTTCCATGTTTCGTGGAGAGAAGGGCAGGGAGTAATTCAGTCTGTATGTTATGAGTCACATTTTGGAGTTGCTTATCTTTCTGCTGCTTGGAGGAGAATGCAAGGATCTCTATGCTGACTACTGGGCATATAATCACCTCCTGTATTTGAATGGCACAGTGAAATGAATCCAAACCAAAAATGCATGGAGCTGATCCCCAGCATAAGTTTCATTGCAAAGATAAAATGACATTTTAGCGAAAAAAACAACATTGGAAGAAAACAAAAGATGAACATGTTGAAGCCTGGGGGTATTTTGATCTGTATTCTAAGCTGAAATTTTTAGCTAACGCCACAATTAGCACATCCCCTGTGTGCTTTGAAAGGGAGTGAGCCTTAAACTAGGCAGACTGAAGCCATTTTGAAAAGTCAGCTCTTGGTCTGGATTTCTCAATTTTTGTAGTATCTTTCTGCCCTACATATAGGTGTTTGTGTTTTTTTTAACAGTATCCAATTCCTGTAGTGTGTGAGGCCAAATGGCTTTTATTAAACAAATAAAGATAAACAGAACTGGAATCAAACAAGCAGAATGAGAGGATTGCAGCACCAGCATAGAAGCCAATTTATTGCCCTCATGATGGAAGAATGGCTTGCTAATTGTTCATGAAAGCTAATGGAAACCATATTCTGGCTGTGAATAATTCTCAGGAGGGGTCATTGTGGAGAATTATCTCATTTCTCCTACTTTCCTGGTAGAACATCTCAAGTACTTCAGAGCAGACACACCCCACAAAGCTCCAAATGCAGAAAGCAGTGGTCAGGTGTAGGTCCTAGAGCAAGGTGGGACTGACTCTCCGGGACGAGGGAGCTTTGCTGGCACATCATCACCCCTCAGGGGCTGGTGCCCACTGGTACTTTGGCAAAGTGTTTTGGTTGTTCAAACTGTTGCTAAAGTGATTTTGAGAAGTCACAAATGAACTTCCCATTTCAGATGTAAGGGGAGATGTCAGTATCAATGAGCAGGAAAGGGATTCTGAC
The DNA here is from genome assembly GCA_035583155.1 of Acropternis orthonyx. NCBI lineage: Eukaryota > Metazoa > Chordata > Aves > Passeriformes > Rhinocryptidae > Acropternis > Acropternis orthonyx. The sequence continues at coordinate 768,566 of JAWWEU010000050.1, forward strand.
ATATGTCTTCAAAGGTTTCTGCCTATGAAACCCACTGCATATCTTAGAATTCGTTTTGATAATTTGCATCATCAGCTCATGAGACAGTCACCCTGGTAAGTGCTTCCTTGAGACAGCCACCCTTGGAGGCTGGAAAATCTTCTTCTGAAGTGTCATCAGAACCTTCCTTAGGGGCTTTCAGAACACCCACTGGCTGTGACTCACCGTGTTTCTGCAGGTCCTTAAAGAGCTGGTGTTACAGAGCTGGTGTTACAGAGCTCGCTGTGCCAGCCCCTGAGCCGTGGGGAGCTGGATCTGTGCTGCCTTAGTCTGCACACAGTCAGCTCCTGTTGTCTCCTCCCTGCTCCCAGCACACCTGGCCAGCTCACCTGCCTCCTCCTGCCTCAGCTTGTGACTTGTCACTGCTCTGCTTTGTATGTTCCTGGTGGCAGGAAGTTTTTCAGGAGCTCTGGGTGTACCCACAGTGCAACCCACGGCAGAGCCCCACAAGGGGATGCTCACGGTCCTGTGCAGATAATAACTCTGATAGTGCACATAGAGTTCTTTGCTTTTCTTCGCACAGAAGAATCCTGCTTGTTGTGACTAAAATATTAAAGCTTTTCAGTGGCCTCTGGTACTGTAAGTCAGCAGAGCTGTGCTAATTGATATCTACCTAGTTATAGACATGGAATTTTGGTTTATTGAAAATACAGATTACAATGGTACATGTCCCATTACGAAGGGTATTTATAGGTGCATAATGAGGAGATTTTACCCCCTGCAACAAGATCTAGTCTGTGCAAATATACAGCCCAGGCATGTGATAGCTTTGGTTTTCTACTCTGAAATAAATGTGGCTGGAACACTTAAATTACTTAAGAAAAAGGAAAAAAGTACTCCAAATAATGAGTAAGTATAACAGGTACTAAAATCACGCCATGCACCTATTTCATTATTCAGTTGCTTATTTATTATCTTTATTCTTAAAAGTAATGATATAAAAGTGGTTTTTTCCAAATGTTAATTTAGTTCTCTGCAGATGGCAACCATCTGTTAAATGACAAGGCATTTACAGTCTTTGATTAGCACTTTATAGAGCTTGGATGAACTTATTGTTACAATATTTAAGTATAGTATGGAGGTGAAACTCAGTATATTTGTTCTTTTCCTGTTGCTGTTACCAAAAAACCAGAAAATTTCAAACCTGACAGTATTTTTGCCTATCTTCTCCTTATCCATATTATTGCAAGCTGAAGCCTTGAAACTCTTGGCAGGACAGTAATAGGAAATGTTGTTAAATTCCAGCACCATTTGTAGCAATTATGAGCATCCTCATTCTAGAAAATCACCGTGTGAGTGGACTCTCAGGGATGCTCAAGGAAAGCATTTGAAGGACTCAAAGGATCACGGCTTAGCAAGTAGGAAACTCCATGTGGGCTACAGAAAATTACACTCAGGGTCTGTTTGTAAAATATTGCAATACATGTTACTATTCCCATCACAAAGTGATTGGATTGCATGAGCTCCACACTTTGTGTTTTAATAATCAATGACAACCAACCCCCATCTGTCCGTAAGCTCAGAAGTTCTGATTCATTTCATACGGCGGTTTCTTCTAAAGTGTCTGCAAGACATGCTGCTGAACCGCCATTCACTGACCCTGTTTTCATTGTTTAATATTACTTAGCACTTTTATTTCTGTGGGTTTTTTTAAATGAAATTTATTAGGTGTTTTGATTTGTGCTTGTTTTCAACAGCTAAAGGCCTGACAATGCCCCCCCTGCCGAATGCTGAGCTGGTGCAGAGCTCGGTGCAGCTCTACCGGTACCTGCTCCGCTGCTGCAAACACCTGCCTGAGGAGAACATCCGTCAGCACTACAGACATGCCATCAGGCAGGTGAGAAGAACATTCTGCTGGTGGAATTCACTGTGGGGGGGTTTTTTATTTGGTTTTTTCCTCCTATCAGGTGGACCAATTTATAAGTCCTGGCACTTGAAAAACTATTCTTCTGCAAGCTTGCGACATTAGTGGATTTGAAGGGTTATAGGGGGAGTATGTGAAGGAGCATTTCTTTTTGTTTGCTTCTGAAACCTGTTTTTCTTGGCTTTCATCTCTAATTCTTTTGTTAGTCAAGAAAGTGAGCAGTCATTCCTTACTCCATAAACACATCTTTCATGGCCAAACTTAGTGGTGGTTCCTTGTCAGTAATTATTTAATATATCTATCTCTCCCTGGCTGGGTAAATCTCATCTGACTGTTCATATTCCATACTTCATATGGAAGTGATTTCATGCCCTTGATCATGCCTGTTGTCCTGTGTCTTTCCAGTTTTAACACACCAGACAATTTCAATTCTTGTTCTGAATTGAAGTTCTCTGGGTTTTTTGCTGATGATGTATGAATGACGTAAAATACTTTGCAAGAAGTTCCATATGACCAGATTTGTTATGGAAATAGCACAGCCAAGTGCTCCAGTGTGCATCTTTACCTTTTCAGACCATCAGTTTATTTGCATCAAGTATTTTTCTGAGTTTGAAAAGCAATCCTTGTTTTGAGAACTGTTGTGTTGCCTAGTCCGTGTGACACTTGGAATGTTGCAGAGTTTCAAAGTTCACGCTGATGAAGACAACCCTGAGCGAATCCAGCAGATCATTAAAAGAGCCATTGAAGATGCTGACTGGGTGATGAATAAAGTAAGTGCATCAGATTGCCTGTGTTTTGGTTTCTCTCAGTTCAGAATGAAGAAGGAAACATTGGAAAGCGAGTTCAGAAATGGCAATTTTTGTATAATGTCCTGGACGTTGAAATGTCTGGGTGAAAGGAAATACCCAGTCACAGGGATCTGTGATTGTGACAGTTCTTGTTTAAAAATTCTCTTATCATAATATAAACTAAAGTTTGCTTTTTCAGAACCAATAACAGTTTAAGTTGGTCTCTGTGTCAGTCTTTGTTTCCATGAAGGATTCTATTAAATTTCAGCAGTGGTGGCTGGTATAACGCTATTATAGGAGAAAAAAGTACAGCATTTTGCAAGCCACAATTTGATATGCATCATCTGCTTTCCTAACAGAATCCCTCCTCTCAGGCACTTTATATAAACTTCCAGAACTATTGTTTTATCTCAGATCTTGCCTGTAGCTGCAGAGATCAGGGACAAAACTGTGGTGCTTGGCCCTCCTGTGCCACAGTTCTCACCCAGTGGATCTGCCCACCCTGTGCTGTTGCAGCACTGGAAGATGATACCACTCAGACTGGTTTATCAGATAAAAGAATGAGGATTTTTTATGTTAGACAGCTGAGAGTCACCTGTGCTTTCTGGGATTTAAGTCTGGCTGGGGAGCATGATACATTAACATTGAGTATAAGGAAACAGGTCAAAAGTTCAACTTGCTCTAAATATCTGTGATTTAATTTACTAAGTGACTATTAAGTCCTTCTCTCTGCCAGTTCATGAACTCCAAATGAGAATTGTTACAGGAGCAAGTGCAGATTAGTCACAGATTACAAAATTATAGCAGTAGCCAAATCCCAGCAGTTACAGCCTATTCAATAACTCTACCTGAATCTGATTTTATTCTCCTACAATTAGAATTGTAGGCTCATTCTGAAAGACAGAGAAAAGGCTCATTCTGCTTCAGCCACAGAGGCTGTGGTCTGGTTCTGTGGAAATGAACCGGTGTGAGAGGAGGGGCAGGCTCACAGTGCCTGCCAAGGAGCATTATCTTATATTGCAGAGGGAAAACCTGTCAAATGTCAATCTAACTTAAAGGAAACAAAGATGAATATATGTAGACCATGAAGAGAGTTGTAAATCCTTGTCAGCATAAACTGCTACTTAGTTATGTGCTCTTTCCCACAAAAAAATTTTGTTTGTTTGTGTTTTTTCAGTATAAAGGACAGAAGTAGAAGAGGAAGGATGAAGACAAGAAGGACATTGGTAAACATCCTTAGAGGACTTGCCGTCAAGCCCAGTGCCGTATTAGAATTAATGCCTGAAGTTTGCTTATCCAATAGCAAAGACAAAAGCCTGGGCTGCTGAGGGGCGAACACGCCACGGGAACTTTCACCTCTCCTGAAACCTGAACCACAGTATTTTCCACTTGCCTGTGTATGCTATGGCCACATCTTCACTCTGCTCCTTAGGCTGGTTGAACTAATGGCTGTCTCATTAAAGTCAGGGGCTGTCACTGGTCTCTGAGCTGCCTTGAGAACAGCCCCTGTTCATTTGGGTTCATGCTCGAGCGCCACAGTCACTGCCTGTGCGATGCTGTACGGCTCAAAGGCCTTCACAGCTCTTTGCAACACGTAATAAATGTCCTTTAAAAATGGGAGTCCATGTCCTTTTCAAAAAGCCCGCCTTTCCGCTGCTAGAATAGGGACCCAACAGGGGCCCGAGTTACCTCAAACCAACCCCTCTCGGGGATCAGCCGCAGTTCCGCGCTCCGCCTGCAGGTGGCGGTGCGGGCGCACCTGAGCGCAGGGTCGGGGCTGTCGTTCTTTCATTCGGCCGCGAAAGAAACAAAATCCTGGGTTTTATTGTATCAAAAAACTCCCTTTGTCTCTGCTAACACTAAACTCTCCTCTCCAAGGATTCCTGTCCTCTTGTTCTTCCCTCTGCCAGTATTGTTCCTCTCTCTACTCCCATGTCTTTCACCTTATACACCCTTAACTTTTGCTTGGCCGTGTTTTACATATTCCTCAATTCTGTTCTCGTCTTGCCTCTCTACCCCACTTATTTCTGCTCCTCAAATCCTTTTCTGAGGGGTGAATCAGAAGATACTCAGGTGTTATGCTGGGGCCAGCCTTGTGCCTGATTTCAGGTAAAAGTAATTTCAGGAAGGTAATAGAGTTTCTCAACAGAGTAGGTGTTTCTCCATGTGAGCAAAGCCACTAAAGTACATTTTTTAAAAAAGTACAGCCATTTTGGCTTAAAATTTCAAAATAATTTGGTGGAAGGTAGAGCACAGAAAGCTTCAACCTGGGCAGTTGACAAGCAATATCCACTATGATACTTGAACACTTAAAAAAATCTCAAGAATTTTTGGTCACAGCTATCTGAATGTGCTGCTTCTGCTCAAGAGCAGCAAACAGGTGACCCCATGCTGCACTCCAGGTCTTTTCTGTGTATTTGGTCTGTAGCATGGAGATGCACAGAACTTTGTATCACTGCAGTAATGAAAATTATAAGACTTAGTGGGATTGTGTATGAAAACATGGCAGTTTCCTGCACTTTAAATGTGGAGTGCTCAGCAACTCTTTATGGCTTTAATTGCCTGACTTTTGGTAGTGTGAGACGTAATATTTTGTTCAGTTACATGATAGGATAATTGCATGTGTTTAAATCACTCTTACATGCCTATTATTTAATTTATGACTAGTTCAAGAGGGAAAGCACCAAGGAGCTGAAAGGTGCAGCGGTGACATGTCTGCAGCTCCAAATGTCTGAGGTGCCATCTGAACATCAAACCAAAGGTATGATAGATGTAACTGATATGGTAGGACGAGGATCTGTGAATTTTAGGTTTTGTAAAGTAGTAGAGCATTTAATTCTTAGTAGGGTACAGAGAGGGAACGTGGTTGGTGAGGCAGGAGACATCATGACTAAATATTTTGATAATAGTGATTCATCTGGAGGGCATGAGGAGATGTCTGAGGGTTTTCTGTTGGGGTTTTTTCATACAAATATAATCTGGTTTTTAAAATAGCAAACTTTTTGATAGAGATGAAATGCAAAGATAACTTTATTTAACATACAAATAATTTTTTTGGTGGTGAGGAGAAATGATGCAAACAACTATTTTCTTCCTTGTAGTAGTGTAATAGTGAAAGTCTCGGACATGTTTCTGTAATGATTGAGCTGAAGTGTCATTCAGCTGCAGAGCTTAGGCTTTTGTGTTTCCAACAAATACAAATTCCATTCTCCAATGGCATAACTTGAGTCCCAAGATGTTGTATTAACCCAGATATAGATGAGAACCTGAATTCTCAGAGGGCATTTGGGCAGAGCTTCAATACTTTTGATCAAAATCGTTCAGAAAACTTCTGCTCAGAAGTCATTTAATACTGGAGCTGGCCAAATTTACCACTCACTGATCTATCTGTCCAGAGTTCTCTTCACCTTTGTTTGAGCAGCTTTGCCACCCAGCCCTGCTGAGCCTCAGGAACGTTCCCTGTTCCCCCGCTGTGCCAGCAGCTCTAACAGGGCCCACTGTGAGAAAGAACAGGGTCACAGGCAGCTGCTCCCAGGTTCTCCTGTGGCAATCAGGAACAAAATATCAACCCCAAATTTCCATTTTCAGTCACCCAGAATCTCTGAGCATAAAGATGGTGGATAAAAGAGGCTGTGGTGTGTCCTGAAATTGGTATTGAAGAGTTTAAAAAAGCTCGTGGTGCTCATTAAGCTGCTGGCATAGTAAGGGATAATGTCAATAGAAGAAACAAGCCTATTTGTAGGCTTCAGTTTCTCTTACTGAAATGAGGAACTCATTTCTGCACCAGTTCTAGTAAGTGATGGCCTGTTGACAGGTGATTGCAATAACTGAGTGAATAACAGCCAGTCAGAAGTTGTGTCAAAGGCCCTGTTTTTGTGGCCTCCCTGATGACTACTCCTGGAGTAAGTGTTCAGATGCCAGCATCAATTTCGGTGTGCAATAGTATCCCGTGCCACTGGCTAGCCTGGGGTTTTCATTGTGTTTACACAAATGTAATAACTACATTCTGCCAACAACACTTTTACAGCTGGTTACAGTAAGATCTTGAGTCAATAGCTTCTCCTAAGCACTCTACAATTCAGAGTTGAGTGGAATTTAACTGTTCAAAGGCAACTCTTGTTTAAGGTAGAGAGGGTTTCACAGGAGGCTTGTTATGCAAGGTAAACATTAGAACAAGGAAAGACAGTTGGGAGACTTCTGTATACCAGGGCGAGATCATGTTTTCCATTCTTTCAGTATGGAGAAACAAGTAATTTAGATCACATTACAGACTTATCAACACCCAGTCTAGGGCTAGAATCAAAGCTGGTGTTATACTTTCTGTTCTGTGTATACACGACATGGGAAACCTAAAGCTGAAATTGCGTGGGAGTAATCTGTACATTACAAATATGGAAGTAAGGGGCCTAAAATGGAGCAGTGGCAGCAGGCTGGTCAATGTGTTTTGTTTAGTGTTTATGTTCTTGCTCTTAAGCCCACAGACAAATGGTAAAGGCTACTTTGGTTATTAACAGCCTTGGAGCCTCATGTAGAAACTTTCTGTGTAGTGAAAATTTTTCCTTTTTTTTAATATTTTTTTTAATTTATTTATTCATTCCAGGGTTTAGTATGGAAAAGAGTGTGTAAATTTGTGGTTCATGTAAAATAAAGGATAGCATTCTGCCCTTCACGTGGCTTGAGACAAATGTACCTCTGATCACATTCTTGTGTTACTGATTTCAATTCACTCTCGCCACCGAAAGTCATTTGAGATCTCTGGCTAATGAATAGAATTCTTCCAACCCAGGCCAGGCCTTGCTTAGCACCATTTATCATTAACTGAATGTTCTTTAAATCGTTCTTTAGCACTTTGTAAACTCTTTCTCTCTTGGTTCGTTATGTCACAGGCCTTGTTTTTTGTTTAGAGACACTTGAGCTTGAGGATTTGATGCTAAACAAAAACCTCTCTTCCATGGTGTTTGGCTCATTTTCAAACATCATAAGGAAGTGATCTTTACTGTAATACTGTACAGAACAGGAATACACATCATTTCTGGGAGAGACAAATAATATTCACTCTGATCTTTTTTAAAGGAAACAGTTTCTCATTTTTAATAGCTTTTAACTTGGCATTATAAATTGTGCCTTTATATAAAGGTCTGATAAGCTGCAAACTGAACAGGCAGCACAACATCTGTGAGTCTTAAACACTCAGTATCGTAATATTTATTCACTGTGAGAGTCCTTGACCTTAAACTGTAAGAACGAGTCTTCAGAGCTTTATGCTCCACAACATTGTGTCCCTCAGTGTCACCCCAAATAGCAGAGGGGCATTTGAGGTGAGCAGTCTCTTGGTCAGGGCAGTGTTCTAAAGCAAGTCACTGACACCCCAAAATGGCCAGACATGGAACCACGCTGCCCACTGGGTCAGTTCCTTTCCTGCAGCCTTCCCTGCTGCTCACAGCTGATGTATTTCTGCTTGAGCATGAGCCAGCTGGCACATCTTTCAACTTTTCTATTATTTGATTAATTTATCTTATACTTCTGTCAAGCCAGGTTTTATGAAATAGTGTTAACTGAAGTATACACTAATCATCAAGTACTCCTTTCAGCTTGTGATTAAGCAGGGCAGACACATTAACTTTAAAAAAACCCCTGCTCTTTGAAGAGAAGTTTCTGTTTTCCTCATAATTGTGTTTGATATTTAAAATAGTATTTAAAAGTTTAGAAGCAGAGGGAGGCATCTGTCACTTGCAGCTAAGAGCTCAACAATGTTTATATTTGTCACTGAGGGGGAGAGGTGCCTGGTATTGCTGACTTCACTGCCAGAGTCCCAAGAGGACAGTTCTGGCACTGCAGTTTGTTGTCCTTACCTGTGAACTGGGAGGCCCAAGAAATGAACTTACCTATTCTCTAACTATCAACCCAGGTGCCTTTTCCCTCAGAAGAATCTGCCCTCCTGTTCTACATGGGTCCATTTTGAGGATTAACTTGACTTTTGGTTTTTTAATCAGTAACTTCTGAGCCAGCTTGGCTTGGGTGTATCACCGAATCACTGAGGTTGGAAAAGACCTCCAAGATCGAGTCCAGTTTGTGCCCGATCCCCACCTTGTCACCCAGCCCAGAGCACTGAGTGCCACATCCAGTCATTCCTTGAACACCTCCAGGGATGGGGACTCCACCACATCCCTGACAGCCCCTTCCAATGCCTGACAACCCTTTCCATGAAGAAATTGTTCCTGATGTCCCACCTGAACCTCCTCTGGCACAGCTTGAGGCTATATCAGTACCCCATATAAATTACGTTTTTTCAGCTGCACCTGCACATCTTCAGACTGAATGGCCTCATTACCTGTGGTCTTCCTTCTCCCAGAGTTCAGCCTCATCTGTTCAAAAACCACTGCACTTTATTTCTTTTTATTATTACAGCTTGTTCTTCGCATGGTCTCTGGTATCCTCGAGAGAAGTTTATAAGTGCTGGCATTTTGTTTAATATTTCCTGCCTTTCTACTGACTGGATTTTAAAAGATACAAAATTGACAAATTCTTGCAGCTGATGAGGTTGACTCATGTTCTGCATTAGGTAAAATCAACACAGGATCTGAGATTTTTTTTCAGCCTTGCTTCCATTTCTTAGCAGTCATTCCATCTACAGAAAGTCAGATGTGTCTCAGATGGTGTGAAACAAGGAACAGGATAAAATACAGTATTTTTTCCACAATTGTGCAACTGCAAGGGCTACTTTCTCTTTTATTTTGTGTTTTTTCCCTCCATTTTTAGAGGTCACAGATATGGTGTGTTTAATCAGAATGCAGTTCTGAATGCAGTACAGAATGCAGTTGTCTTGGAACTTTCTCTCCCCCAAGAGCTCTGTCAAGTTTGTCCTGTTAGCTGGCAGTATCTCACGGGCTACCTTGGAGCTTTATGGCTGAAAGTTTTTAAAGTAATTCTCAGATTGATTTTTAGGTGCTTAACTTGGGAGACTTTCAAAATTATACTTGGTGATAATCTCACACGTTTCACTGTGTGGCTGTTCAACCTCATGAAAAGAAGATCAGTTCTTTTCTGCTTTTCATGTGCTGCCCTGTGTGCTTGGGGTGTGTGGAGCCTTGAGTTTACTGTCTGCGTGGTGGGCCAACCTCATAGCTGCAATTAACAGCTGGGCTGTCATGGGCAAGGCCAGAGAACACAGCAGTTTACAGGGATCTCAGTCCTGGGGACTGCTGAAGAATCCATGAGAGCTCCGAACCCACCCTTCTCTCCCCTGCTCATTGGCTCCTACTCCCAGTGTTGTGTCACCAGTGTCCCTTGGCCAGATGATTTCTGTGGATGGAACACCTCCCTGACAGGTTGGGACTTGGATGGCAAGGACCAGGAAATTGGGTATTCCTCACTACTGTGGCTCTGAGTTAGGAGGTACTGACATGGTGGTGATAATTTTAGAACTATTTCAGAAGTAGGGTTTAAAAATACAGAGATCTCCAAGTCCTGCTCCCACCTGACAGAATAGAGCCTGTAGGATGCCACCGTGGTACTATGCCAAGTCCAGTAATTTCTAATTAATTAAATGCAGTGAAAAGGCATCCCATGTGTATTCTGAAACTTGAGATGGAGAGCCAATCCCTGCACTCTGATTTCATTACCCTCATAAGCAAAGGTGAAAGTTTTATAGCTGAGGTAATTGTATGAAAATTGTACACAATATGAGTGGTATTTAGCATAAAAAGTAACTTGAATGCAACCCATGTCTGGTTGAGAGAGGAACAGAACCATAAACCCTTTGATCTAACAAAGAGGCTTTGAAAGGAACAGATTGGGTACGGTACTGAACCTGTAATCAGCTCACTTTATTGCACTATATGGGGAGGAGCTCATTTATTTACTATTTAGGAAGTGTTTTCAATTTTTTAAGTATCTGAAAGAAATCACAGATCATAATTATGTAGCTTTGCTGTGTAGAACTCTGTAACATTTTTACAAAGCTCTGGAATTCAGAGGGACTGTCTGTTAAAAGTTGGGAGACACAAATCTTGCCCTTGTGCTCTGTCAGATTCTGTCTTGGTCTATAAAAACAAAGGCAATCTAGAAAATTTCTTACCAGGATGTTTACTTCCCATGCTGTTGGAGGGTTCTGAGCCAGTACATCCTCAAAAAGTCAGCTTGGAGTCTGGGCCCAAAGGCATCACTCCTTGTTACAACGGCTGTGTGAGAGGAAGGCAGAAAGAATTCTGAAGTTTCTCTGTCCTCTAATTACTTGCTTTCTTTTCCCATGCTCCTAATAGTCTTTTGGAAGAATAAGTATTGAAAGCCCTGCTACTGCCTTCAGTGCTGAAGAACCACCTTCCCTTTTGCTTGTTTTCAGCTATATCAATATTAAAACCTGCAGTCTATTTGAAAATGAGTTGATGGTTTGCTCTTCAGTGGTTTATACTGCTCTCATTTGTGTGTCTTACCACTGACCCAGGTCCTTCATTCTTCATGGTGCACTGGTTCCTGCTGGTTAATCAGAGATTGGGTGGTGTGTTTCTTGGAAAATGATCATGTGACTGGGTAGGAACTTATTACAAAACCCTACCAAAACCATGCATGAACTATCATTTCTTATATCCTTATTCAAAGCTGTCAGACACTGTGTGGGCAGGTACTTGAGAAGTCATCTTTTCTGCAATAGTCATTCTACCAAATCAAGACATTAACTGTGAGGATTTATCTTATCAGTGTGAAGTCATTTCAGGGTCCCAGTCACCTGTCTTTCACACATGCAGCTTTGTTCTTCCATTGAAAAGAAATGGGATTTCAGAAGCAAAAACATGGGAGGAAATTTGGATCAGAGATGTTATGCTGGATGAGAATTTAGACACTTTGTGGAAATACAGGAACTATTGATCCCCAAAACCCCAATAGAAAGAGCAACAGTCTGTTCTTTCAGAGAATTGTCAGGCTGCAAATAAGTCTTCAAAGCTGGTACATGAGAAGAAAGAAGGAAATGACATAGTGGTTTTCAGCTTGTGCTGGTCAGAGAGCTTTCGAGCTGCTGGAACCTGATGGACAGTGTTGTAAAGGCACAGAAAATTCCCCTTTACGTTCCCCTCTGCTAGGTTTCAGATGACTTAAGTCAGAACTAATCATCATAAAAACAAGGTGAGGCAAGAACATACTTTTGACCAAAAAACTTACTATTTTTGTCCCTTAAGTGAAGTACACGGTCTGTATCAGCTCCTTTGGCTTTGGTGGCTGTGGTCCAAATACCCCTCACTGCAAGAGCTGGATGAAGCATTTGGACTGCATGAAGTAATTATTTTGCATCTTATCTTTCTGGAAATGGAAAAAAAAATTGTTATGGCTAATAAGAGCACCTGCTAATTAATCTGTGACAATCCCTTGATGTGTGTACTAGGACTGTTTAATATAATATCCCCATGAAGACAGCCTTGCAGTAGAGTAAGTTGCACAGATTGTTGTGCTGTCTCCTTCCTTGGAAGCCCTCAGGACCAATCTGGATCAAGCCATCACCTCACAGCTGACCCTGCTTTGGACAGGAGGTTGAACTGCATGAAATGCCAGGTTCTCTTCCAACCTGCATTCTCCTATAAACCCATGCATGATGTCAGTTTTTTATTACCTTCATTTCAGTTACTGGAGTTACGTTTGAGCAATATCCACAAATCCCAGCACTATTCAGTGTACCTCATTCCAGCAACTGCCTCAGGTTCACCTACGCATTGGGTTTGCTTGCTAGGGAGTTCCAAATGAAGAAATAGTTATTTTATTCAATGATGCAGAACTATCAGAGTCTGTATGACCATATTTCTAAAGCACACCCTGTGTATGTGACAGGAGCCACAGCACCAGGGACACAAGGAAGCACCACATATTGGCAGCACTGCCTGAAGAGAGCTTGCATGTTAGAGACTGCTCGTCCCCTGCTCACTGGCAGTGTGGGATGAATGTTTCTCCGGTTACGCAATCATTGGGTGACCAACAAACACATTTAAAAAAATAGGAGATGTAGTGAGCAGATACATTCATACTGACAGCTTTATTTAGATTTGTGATAGGAGACAAAATTTCCTGAATTAGTCCAAAATTCCATGAATTGAAAGCGGCAGCAGAGTCGCAGAAGGTTGTGTTTTGGGATGCTCAACAGACTGACCAGGGAAATGGTCTGTATTTCAGTGTTTAAGTGTTGTCTGTGTTTCCGTGTCTGTATTTCCATGTCTTTCAATGTATTTTAATGTGTAAATATTGAGCTGGACTTGCAGCTCAAAATCAATGAAAACTGAGCTGAAGAACGTGCCATGGAAATTGTCTTTTTTGGCAGGGGAGGATAGTTACTAGAAAAGGATATGTAAGCTCATACCCTCTGGCACTGTTTCCCTAACGGGAAAGAGAGAGGAAGGAAATTTCACTCTCACAGAAAGTTTGGAAACGTGTTGTAATTCACACAGACACTGAAAGCTGTGCAGGCGTAGACAAGGCTGTCCTAACTGTAGTGCTCAGCAAGGAGTCCTTAAAAACAATTTAAGTAGTAAAAATACTCATAAAGATAAAGCAGAGCCATAAAATTGCCTGAGAAGACCCGTCTCCATTCAGGAAACATGGAAAGCAGGTCAACATGCAGTGGTTTTGTATAGACTAAGGTAAGCTGGCCAGGATGTGAGGTCTGAATGTGCAGGAAACAACGAGTAGATCAAGGCAGGTGTGAGGAAAAGTGAGAGACTCAGAGGTCAACAACAGAGACTTGGAGGGCAGCAATAAAGTCAAGCCCAGGAGTTTTGATGGAATTGTTTGAGCAGTGCTCTTTCACACTGAAGCTGTAAATGTTCAGAAGTTACTTTTAGACTTCAATATTCTGTTCTTCATTTCAGTCCATAAATTTATGGGCTTTTGAAAACCACTCTTCAAATTCCTTCTGTTACCTGTCCTTGGTTAGGAATTCTATTGCTCTCAGCCAGTGCTCTGTTACTGAAATTGGAGTTTCTTCCTCAGGCCATGCTTTTACTAAAGGAGACATTTGCAGTTCTGTAGTTCACTGTTATTTTTCAAGCATAAAGCTGGTTTTGCACACAGTAGTCTTGAGGTTGTTTCTCTTCCCATTCTGCCATGACAAGCATGGATTGCAGGACCAGAGATAACACACACATTTTCCACATGCCAGCTTTTCCTTATTCTCAGTGACATCTTCAATAGGCTAAACGTAATGAAATGATGCCCAGGAGTGTAGGGGACAGCTCAGTCTGTGACAGCCACAGGTAGGACACAGGGCTTTAGGTCCACTCAACTGCTAATTGCTATTTCCCCTTTTTTTTCCCTTTAATTTTGCCTTTGCTGCTGCAGCTGTGGCTGAGGATCTCAGGAGTGAGTCAGGAGGTGTCAGCAATCACTTCTCCTTGAGCCAACGTGCAGCCAGGCACACAAAATGTGGTTATTGATTGTCTCATGGCTTTGTTCCTCCCTCACTTCCTCGTCCCTGGCTGTGATATGCACACACAGGAATTTTGGAAAGGTTGACTGATGAGGGAATTTTGTTATTTCTGCACGTCTGAGTTTGGCCAAACTGACAGTGAGCAGACAGGAAGGGATGGGTTTACTGGCACTGCACTGGAAATTTAACACTTCTTAACTTTCATTTTCGCCTTCAGATGTTCACATAATCAAATTTTCCACCCTGCCCTGCCATTGTTTGGCATGCAGCCTTCCACTGGAGAGCAGGAGGTGGCAAATGAAACTCTTTACCCTTCCCACCCTAAAGTGCTGCTTTTAATGTACCTTCAATCTGCAGAAACTAAAAAGGAGTCCAGACGTGGACCCTACTTGTATTTGCGTATTTTCAAGCACCTAGGCGTGGGTCTTTTATTTTGACCACTTTTTAAAGAAAACTTCAAAATGATAAAGAAGCCAGTGAAGAAGAGGCTACAGTTAATGGTGAATGTGTTGAAACCCTAAAACTACAGTCAGCAATCAGAAAATGCCCTAAAAACCAGAGCTGACATCTTGCAAAGTTTGGGGGAAGATTCAAACCAATTTTCTTTGGGAAATGAAAAACAAAACCGGTATAAAAGAAGATCGTTGACAGTAGTCAATGAGAGGAGATATTTGGGAACAGCTTTTTAAACAGTAGCTATTATTGTTATTAATTTTATCTTTCTTTGTCAGAAGCCACCAGAAGCTTCCAATAAAACCAGTGGATCTATGGAGGTTCCAGAGAGTAAAGGCAGGGAGAATTGGTGAGAAGCTCTGTTGTTTCATTGCCTTAATCTTCATTTTAAGACATGCAGTCTCTGCAAGTTGGTTTCCACAGCCCAGTTTCTTTACTGTGTTTAAGGGCAGAATGCCACAAGGAAGGACAGTGTCCTTAGAATTACTTTTAATTTTGGTTTTTTTGTTCTAAATTAAATGTAGCAAATTGATAACGATGAAGTTTTGCATTTTTATAGGAATTACCAGTTTCGCTTTACATGACTCAATTAGGCATCTAAAGGAGAGATTAAGTGGAAACTTCTAGCCTGTATTACCATGTAATTCTCCAGGTGTGATTTGTATATACAGTTGTCACTGTTTCTATCCCCAACCTTTAGTACAGAACATTTTCACCATTCTCAGGAGAGCTTTAAGGACAGTGACTGAAATGTACCCCCATGAGCTCTGAAAAATAAGACCAACAGGAGTAGGTCACCTATACCCTTTAAAAAGTTCTTCTCATGCAATTGCTGGGTGCCTCACAACCCATGTGTCACAGGCTTTCTTTTCCATTTCTGGAACTTTTAATATTCATGTAGGAATTAGGAGACTAAAAATGTATTTTTTGCAGATGACACTTTTGGGTGAGCAGTGCAAAGTTACTGGCAAACTGAGACTTGCAGGTGTGATCGCAGGGTGGTCTGGCACCCAGGCTATGCCACAAACCTTCACTCTTGTCATTAATTATGTATTTATGTGTCTGTGAGTTGAAGAAGTCTAGAGAGGCTTTCCTGTGGCTCAGTGTCCATTGTGCCCCGAATTGGAGACAGCACAAACAGACAATGCTTGTCTTACAGTAACTTTTTCGGTATGATATACACACTAAAGTGTTGCCAGGGAAATGTCTCTCCAACAGTTCAGTGAAATGTGAATGAAGCCTCATAGACAGTAGAGAAACAGCACTTCAGCCCAGAAAAGGAACAGAAAGCGAATGAATGTTCATCCCAATGAGTTATTTGTACCACAAAGTGGCCACTTGTGACAGAAGCAGCGAGCATTTCACCAAAACATGTGAGTGCGTTTCCATGGTGTAAATGGCTTTTTGTGCTCCTGCTCCATTTCGACAGATCCTCTTATCCCTCAGCGTCCCACCCCAGGTTACCAGGCAGCTGTTCTGCCCTCACACTGAGTTGTAATCCTGCTCTGGTGGTACAGAAATACCTTGTTGCAGCTGATCTTGCTGCTGGGGCAGGGAGACAGACAGGTGCCACATGGGGGTCCTTCCCATTTCTGTTTTAATGACTGTGTGCTACTGGTGGTTTAAGGACCAAATTTCCTGTCCAGCCAGTGATCAAACAGTAAAGCAGAAAGCAGGGTATGTTTCCTCGGGAAAGGAAATACATAAAGACAGACCCATCAGTTTGTGGATGGAAATGAATTTTACTGCACCCTTAGCACAGGAGGGTCGGGGGAAGCCCCAGCAAACCTGAGATGCCAAGTGTTTACAGGGGGCCCAATATTGTACTTAACTGTGCTGTCACATGCAGCATTGCTGCAAGATCCTCATGGAAACATCTCAAACAGACAATAGTTAGGTTAGTTAGGAAAAGAGAGTTAGAAAAAATTCACTGGTAACCTATGAAAAGTTTGGACAGTTGAACATCATCTCTTCAGAGTTGTATAAAGTTGGGAAAATCAGCCGTTTTTGTCATCAGCTTTGCTTTGAAGACTCAAGATGTTCTAAGCTCAGAGGAGCAACCTTAGAAACAGAGCTTGCACTGATGCAGAATCTTGCAGATATCATATATAATATCAGAACAATAATATGACTCAGTTGGAAGGAAATTGCAGAAAGCTGATTCTTGAGACTACAGACCACCACACATTCAGAAACAAAACAGAATTTGACTCAAGATGACAGTATGCTCAGCTTGTCATGGAATAGGTCAAACGGTCTGCTCAGAAAGGGCACCTCTTTCATCAAAGTTAATGCAAGGAAAGCAACGGGTTCTTGCATTCTGATATGGCAGAGGCAGAAGTGGCTGTGCAAAAATAGGAAATATTTGCAGAATTGGTTTTTTGAAGGAAAAATCTTCCAAGTAGGGTAGAATATTTATAGAAGGAGTGCACAGTGAGCTTGTTTAGTTAATCTCTGGCTCCGCCTGAGAAATGAATGGTGCTGTCTTGTTCTTACTGTACAGAGGCAGTTTTATTATCAATTTCAGTGAGTAAAAAAACAGGTCTTGTTCGAGCAACTGGAGTGACTAAGTCATTCCCTGAATGGCTGTACCTCGGCCAATCCTTTAATCAATTCCCCTAAGGAAAGAAGATGTTTCTTCTCCTCTGATTATCCCAAATCTGATTTTTCATATCCAATCCCTCCATAGCCTTTCCAGGATTTCAGCAGTCTCCAAGCACAGCAAAACAAGCAGGGTGAATACTAAAAGCTTGGAAGGCATTGGGTAGAGTTGAATTCAATGAAATTTCTACTAATTTCTTTCTTACAGGACTAGACATCAAGACTCCACATGCTCTGTAGAAAAGAGAGGTCAATAAGAAAGGGAAGGATGCAAATGGGATTTTTAAACCCTAACAAAACAGCAAATTCAAAGAAGAGTGTAAAGACAGAACTTCATGTCATGGCATTGAGACGCAACTCACACATCATTTCTCCCTGCTGATTAGATATCTAGAATATTTTAAACAAAGGGCTGTCACCTGCTAATTCTGGTGAGAGAAAAGGCACCACATTAAAGAAAAAAATCCAAGTGTGAAAAGTCTTGAGAAGTGGATGCAAAGCAGCACAGGCTTGATACAGCCAAGCAGATGAATGCTCAGAAAACTCAGGTCTGTTTTTCAAAAGATTGATCTCTAGGAACCCTGGATTTTATACAGGGGACCTCGTGCATGAACGCGTGTGCACAGCACTTGCTTTGCCTCTAGGAGTGCTTTACACAAGAACTTATTATGTGTTCTCAAATAGAGAAACTAGACACAGGGAGAAGAGAACACCTTGCCCAAGCTTGTCCAGCAGAAGTGTGACAGATGGAAAAACGAATGTACATTTCCCCATTTCCCTGTCTGCCTTATGACTAATTTCTGTAGATCTTTGATCGGCACCTGTAAATATTTCTCTAGTTATCACAGTGCCACATTTGACCTCCTATTAGTCAGCAGATATATTGATCATCATTAATTTGTAAACAAATTCCTTCAAATAGTCAGACATAATACCAAGGAACAAATAAAGCAGGTTAAAATCCTTGCTGGTGCACTGGTCTGGCACTGCTCTTGTGGGCTGCAGGTGCCTGGCAGTATTTGACAGTGCTGCCAGCCCTAGTTCTGGAGGGCTTGTGCCTTCCAGACTGCAGGGAGAAACCTGGCTTTGTGACAGGTACACGGTATCTGGCATTGAAAATCAGCTCAACTATCCTATCCAGCTGTCCTTCTGGTATTCCCACATCCAGCACGGTGGGAAGAGTTTATATTTCAGGGAGTGCAGTTTCCTTCCAGTATTCCTAGTACTTTGAAAAAGCCCCAAGGGGCAAAGCTCACAGGCAGAATGGGGAGCTCTGGAGAGCAAGGAATGCTACAAATACTCTGTTGAGAAAGATCCTTTAAAACTTGATCAAACATAAAGAAGGAATATATTTATGTGCAGCATAAATGCTTGTTGTTAGTTATAATCACCGGTTTAAATGCTTCCCTGGCCCACATTGTAAAGCTCTATGGCTCTGCAAAATTTCTTTTGAAGCCGCTCACTGTGTTCCTACAGACAGGTACTGTAGGTAATGTACAGGCACGGAGACTGCCACACAATGCTAAAGCTGTAAGAAGCCTTTCAGGATTTATTTTTTTAATTTTAACAGTTGTGCAAGGTTGCAAACACTGTTCAGCGTGATACCCATGGAGCACAGGCAGGAATCAAGGCTGCAGCAGGCTGGAGAAGGAGGGGATGCTCACAGCATCAGAAACTGGTATCTGCCCTCCCTCCTTCCCTCCCTCACACAGGTTATGTAATGCTTTTCAGCACAGTAGCCACACGCCCTCCACTCTCCCAGACATACAATGACCAGGACATTTTGGGAATCCCCTTTTTTTCACTCTCCATGTCCAGGCTTACTCAGCTGTTTTGCATACATGGTCCTGCAGTATAAAATGCTTTTGCCTCCCAGGAGGGATACAGAGCCTGAGAGATGAAAGTCAAGAAACTTTGACAGAGAAGAGCCTCTCCTGGCAGGGTTGGGAACACCACACAAAGCACGGTAAGAATCACTGTGGCCAGGTGTTCTCTCTGTCATTCATTTACTGCAGCTCACAGGTAAAGTAATTATATGGCAAACTGTATCTTTGTATCTTTCTTTCTGTATTAGGAACAAAGTGGTGGACTCATCTCCTGCTCTATTCGCTGTTCAGCTGCTCTGAAAACTTTGCCCTCCCTTTCTGCTGATTTCAAGGTTTGTGTGTAGTAACAGGTAACACTGTCAATGTTATCCACAGAACCCTGTGGTGCAGAACACAAAGCAGGTTCTTACTCTGATGCCAGTGAAATGTGAGTGTTCTCTTTCTTCTTTTTATTTATTTTTATTTTTTATCTTTTCCCCCCATGATTATTTTTCATCTTTTTCTTCTTTTTCTTAATTTTCTTCCTTTTTTTTCCTTGTGTATTTTTTTCATGTTCGTTTGGGGTTTTTCCCTTTGTTTCCTCTTTCTGTTTCTCTTCTTGCTTGTTTGCTTTCTTGCTTACTTGCTTGCTTTCCTTCTTTCTTTCCTTCTTTATTTCTGTGTGGTGTGTGAATAACACAGCAACATTACACATCCCTTTTCTAAGCTTGTGGTCTGCTCAGACACTAATATTTGCTGCTTTACATGACTGGGGGACATTTGAAATTCTCTTGCCACTGTTTTAAATTAACACATGGCTGCAGCATTACACTGACAAAGCAGTGATAGTTTCAGTATCCTTACTCTGAGTATCAGGCAATTTGCATTTTAAAAACAATGTATTGGTTACATCAGATCAGTTAGTCTGGTAAGTTTCTAAGTGATGTTAAAGGGTGTTACCCTCTTGGGTAAAAACTGACCTTGCTGGGTTTGCTCTGTCCTCAGAAGTGTTCCCATAACACAGAAAACAAGGTTTCAGCACTGTGAACTAAAACTACAAGTAAAGCATACAAAATGCTGTGCCCCTGGCAGTTTGTGTTCAGATCTCATGCTGCCAAGAACCAGCACGCTGGAGAGAAGGATATCAATAACAACGTGGAGAAAAATAGGAAGATCCGTGGGTAAGAACCTTGTCTTTTAATGGTTTCATAGTTTATCTTTAATTTGAAAAGGGAAGATATTAAGTGCTTTGGGTTCTCAAGAAATCTGTAACGTGTTTCCAAAACATTAATATTAACAAAAGAACATTATCCCAGGGACAGTAAGTCCCTGTATAAAATAAGTTGCACATGCATCTTAAATTTCTCAGGCTTCGGGCTGTTAATTATTTCAGGTTTCATTATCTGTTGCTTTTCTTCCCACACAGTGCTCTGGGAAGGGTCGTACTATGGCTTTACTGTTGATTCCTAATCCACTCCTTCCCTCCCTGCTTGGCTTATGAACTCAGTATGACTTCTAGAGACAGAGCTGAGCATCTCCCCGCTGATGCTGAAGGCAAAACTAACAAAAACTAAGCACATTGCCGTATACTAAGTTTTCTTTCTCCCTTTTAAAGCTTAGGAAAGGATGATGCCAAATCATATGATCGGACCAAGAAGCAGATCGAGGTGCCGCCTACTGTAACTTCAGCAAAGGCCAGGGAGGAAGGAGAGGTGTGTTCCCATCATCCTTGTTTGATAGTAACAGTTCACATGAGTGGTGCTTGCTGCTCAAAACTGCTGAGAGTTCTCCTGTGAGGACTGACTGTGTTTGCAGAAGGTTAGGACTGCTGGGAGATCTTTGGGTGAAAGTTCTTTTCTGACCAAAAGGGAGCCTTGGTAGGACTTAAGGGAAGAGGTGACCCCATGGGGACTGGGATGCCTGATTCCTTTATTCACCTTTGCAAACCCAGCCTTTAGTAACAAACCTGTCCTGTCTCTAAAATTGTCTGGTTCACTGTTTTCTTGAGACTATGACTATTATGTTCAGAGGCAAGGCCTTATTGAAATTATGAAGGTGTTTGCAGTGGCAGATACTGTTTGATTAGTACCAAAATACTTTTCTTCCACCATTTCATATCAAACTGTTGATTAGATCAATAGTTTTGTAGTCAAATAAATACATTGGAGCAGATCACATTTATATGTGGTTTCTTGAATTTATCTGTAGCCTTTTAAATAAACTTTTAAGATGAAACTTAAAGCTATTTAATAGGTCTGAAAACAGTACGCATTTTTATCTTTTCTCTGTCCAGAACCTCCCTCAAAATGGTATCAAAGTTTCAAGCCAAACATCAAGATGTCCAAGACACGTAAGAATAAGAAACTTGGAAAATGGATCCAGCTTTCTTGACACACTACACCTGACAGCAAAGGAGGTGAAATTTGGAAATCTGAACAGGGATTTTTCAGAACTTTGAAAATATACAGAGTGCAACATTGGTTTTTGACATTTTATTGTTTTTCAGCTTACCAGCTGCAGGACCAAAGCCTGCCAAGGGTCACTCATGAACCCAAAGGGCCAGGTGAGAGGTACCAGGGATGGACCAGTTCCACTGACAGATCTTTTACCTCAGGCAATAGACTTTCTCAAGCAGTACTACAGTTCATCTAAAGAGTAAGCCAACTTTACCTTTATTTTTGGTATAAAAAAGTCCTCTCCCTACCTGTGTGTCTGTGACTCAAGGAGAGTATGGTTTCTTCCTAGATCTTGATAACTATCCTGTTACATGCCACGCATTCAAAAATTACTATTAGAAAAGCTAAATAAAATTACCCCTGCACTTCATATGCTCTGTCTGCCAATCCAAGGTCTTGGGAACATACGAGTGGACTCTGCACCATGCATTCCTCAGCCCCATCCCTTTGGAGTGTGCTACATCGCACTGCATTAAGGACTCTCTTACAGAGTGTTACCTTCTGTTTTCTTGGTATTGGCTGGGATTAACTCCACTCAGATCAGTCTCAGATATGAATAATGTGGATAATGTGTTTTGTTTGTGCTGTTCCAAGTATCTTTTCTCTGTGTTCCTCTCAAGGCTTTAGCCAAATATTGGAAGGCCAATCTTGCTTCTCAGCCTTGCCCTGTGCTATCAGCATAAGCTCACTGAGCATGCCAGGGGGGTACTTAAGAGGTTTGTGTTCTCACAAAAATGGCCATGGTGCAGAAGCATCTTGTTGCAGGAAATGCTGCAACAGCTGGTTGAGGCACAAGAGTTTGCAGTGGCATTTCACCTGATGAGCTTTCAAGCAACAATTCAGTTTTTGCTCATCCCACTAGAAGACAATATTAAACTTTCAAAGGGACTCAGCCAAATAATGTCCACTTCTTTAGACACTTTGAACTGTTCTACAAAGCTTTCTTCCCTCTGAGTCTTTCTGAAAGTCCCTGTCTTACACACAGGCTGTACTTGCCACATCTCTGTGTCTGGTCATGGCTGTTTGATCACATTGATTTACACTATCTTACATGCTTGCCCTTGATCTTTCATCTTGCTGAAAATGTGAAAACTCTCAGACAGTGCAGGCTATTTTCATTCTGTCTGTAAGCCAACAAAACAATTTTTGTCTGTGCTGTGATAGATATTTTCTAATGTTTTGACTTCACTCTCTGTTATCAAGCTAAAGAATTTTAGAGTTGGTTTCCCTGACAAAGGAATTGCTCAGCACTACCTGTTAGGAATGAAAATCCTACTTACTTTGCTCAGAAGAGCTGTGTCCCTGTGACAATAGTGGAACTTTGAGAGCACAGTCACTGCCATCCTGTCTTGGGCGCAAAGCTCCCCTGTTCTCTGGTTTTCATTTGCTTGTGATTTGACCATTTTTTTTCATGAGGCAATGGAGGTTTTCATACAGAGTAGAGTCATTTATGTCTACATGCAGTGAGTGTAGATTTATAATAGGAACAGGTTTCTCAGTGTTTATCCAAACTTCTCATATCTCAGCCTACACAGATGCTAATACCCTCCCTGGAAATTTACTCCCCTGCATTCAGACAGGTAACAACAGCACTGTCAGTGGAAGTCTTCTCCTGCAGAAGGATGCAAAGAAGCCTTATGGCTTCAGCATGTCTGTGATGTTCTTGACCCTGAACATACAGAGAATGTCTGCACTTTGAGTCAGCCCCAAGTCATGAAATTCTCATTGTTTCTTTTCTTGGCTGTTTCCTCTTCAAAAGGTCAAAAATGAAAGAATACCCAGGCCGACTGGAAACAGTGACCAGGGACATAGAAACTACAGGAACCTACCATCTGACAAAGGATGAGCTGACCTTTGCTGCCAAACAGGCCTGGAGGAATGCACCCAGGTGTATTGGGAGAATCCAGTGGTCCAATCTACAGGTGAGCTATGGATCTAGAGATTATGGGGCAAATAGTCTCTGCTGGGAGTCAGAGGAATGTCCTTTACTTTGGTAGAACATGCAATTGTTCCAGCTGAGGAGGACTCCCTCCTGTTCATATCATAAGATCACTTTTTGTAGTTCTCTGTTTCATGGCTGAATGAAAACATGTGGGACTGTGCATGTAGGAACCAGGCATGTCATGGAACCAGGTCCTTGGAGGATTGTTATGTGTGAAAATGGTGCATGCAAAGAATGTAAAAATTAACCTTTCCTAGTGGAGCTACAATCTTTCCTTTCCTTAAGTGCATAGGAAAAATAACAAGCTTTCTTTACTGTTTCAAAATAAGTTTTATTCTTTACACTTCTGTTGGAAACATGCAGGTGTTTGATGCACGGGACTGTAAATCAGCAAAGGAAATGTTTGAGCATATCTGTCATCATATTCAGTATGCCACAAACAATGGGAATATAAGGTAGGTCTCTTTAATTTTAAACAACAAAAATCACGTCCAGATCTGGCATCAAAAATACCTGAAATGGCTTATCTAAGTATTTTGACAACTTGTCTCTGCTGTTGAATCTCCTGGTATTTATATGTACCTCTCATGGGACCCATCAGCCATTTTGAAATTTTTAACTTTCATGGCTGATGTTGCAAAATCTTTTACAATTCCTGGGGAAAAGAGTTGATTGGAAGATTCAGGGAGGTGGGTAGAGAGGATGAATGATTTTATTTCTACTGATGTTTATTTCAGAAATATAAAACATTCTCTGTTGGTAACAATATATGTCTTAACAATGCGAATGTGTTTGATGTGCCGCTGTGATGTAAAGGGGTGTGACTGTCTCCCTGTGCAGATCAGCCATCACTGTGTTCCCTCAGAGGACTGATGGGAAGCACGATTTCCGTGTGTGGAACAGCCAGCTGATCCGCTATGCTGGATACCAAATGCCAGACGGGGCTGTCCTCGGGGATCCCGCTAACGTGGAGTTCACACAGGTATCCAAATCCACCATCCAGCTGCTTCCCATCTTGGCTAACCCATCTCCCTGGGTTTTTATCTTGCGTGTTGGTGCAGAGTGGCAGGGAGGTGAGGAGTCAGGGGGATGTTCTGCCCCACAGGTTTCAAGTGCAGGCTGGAGCAATAATTTCTTACAGTCATGTTATAAAAATATTGCCCTCCATCTCAGAACAGGGTTTGCTAATACTGCCCTGTCAGGGGACACAACGTGTACTTCACCATGTCTCAACATTGTTCGAATGGGAAAGGTAACCTTTATCCCTTAAAATTTACCTCAGCAGGTTTTAGAGGGTTAAAATTCTTCTGTCTTCAAATCTGGAGGGAGAAACCTGAAAGAAACACAAAATATACTTTCTGTATTTACAGTTGTGCGTCGAGCTTGGGTGGAAGCCGAAATATGGCCGCTTTGATGTACTTCCACTTGTTCTCCAAGCAAACGGCCAAGACCCAGAAATATTTGAAATACCTCCAGAAATTGTCCTTGAAGTGCCAATGGAGCATCCAAAGTAAGCATGCAAGATTTAGATAATTGCATTTTTGCCTCTGCCTCACCTTGGCAGGTTATTGGGCTGTGCCTGTGGCAGTCAGTTTATGAGTTCTTTGTCAGGATGAAATGATGGTAAATTGTCCTGAAAGATAAAATGCCTGTTAGAACAATGAAATAGGATTTAAATTAAGGAAGCCAATAGCAGTTTTGTTGGAAATCTTTTTTTTCCCCAATCTGCATTTCAATCATATTCAGAATTTTAAAGATCATAATTTCTTATGCCAGTGTAATGCACATGTAAAATACAGTTTTACTCATAACAAAGTGTTTATTGCCTTTCTCTCATTGGTTTTTTTTTTATTATTTTTCTTGTTTGTTTTGGGACTGGCCTGCGGATTGCAGAACTCTGTAATATGGTTCTGCAGTTTCTGTAGGAGGTAATCCTCACTGCACTGAAAACTGCTGTGAGCTTCCACAGACCCTGCTCCGTAGGTCCTTCCTGCTAGAATTGGTACTCTTTATCCTCCTGGGCTTTTCTGGTGATAGCCTTAAGGAGGAAAAGGCATGCAAAAATAAAGCAAACTGCTTGTTTGACAGGTATGAATGGTTTAAGGATCTGGATCTAAGGTGGTATGCACTGCCTGCTGTGGCCAACATGCTCCTGGAGGTGGGAGGCCTGGAGTTCACCGCGTGTCCTTTCAATGGCTGGTACATGGGGACAGAGATAGGAGTGAGGGACTTCTGTGATGTGCAGCGGTACAACATCCTGAAGGTAACCTGCTCAGGTGGAAGTGGGTTGGTCTGCAGAGGGAATGAACTTGATGGGGGAACAGTTTTTAAAAAGGGACACGGTCAGTGTTTGCCGGGATGGGAGAGAACAACTCCCTGCTTTACCAAACTGCAATAACCTCAAGAACCAGAACTCCAAAATCCAAGTTTACCTTTACTCTCAGGTGTTTCTGCTGACTCTTCCCCCTTCTGGACTAATTTTTCCTGCATATTAAGGCAATGGGGTGAAGAAATCAGAGGGTCTAAGTTCCATGCAGTAAATTTGCTTTTCCCTTTTCTCTCTCCTTTTCACATGTAGGAGGTGGGGAGGAGAATGGGACTGGAAACAAACAAACTGTCATCATTATGGAAGGACCGAGCTGTTGTAGAGATCAATGTGGCTGTGCTTCATAGCTTCCAGGTCAGTCAACAAGTGTGGGAGAGACACTGAACACTGAGTGTCCCTTTTTCCTCTCCCTTGCAATAGCTTTGTACAAATATAGGGCCAATGACCCAATGCTCAGTGAAGTTTACAATATGATTCCAATGGAGTTATTCTTGATTTACACCTGAGAAAGTAGAGGAATATATATTTCCTCTCAGGTGAAGGCAGAAGGGAGAGAAAAAGAAAAGAAAGTTAAGGGCAAGATTTTTCATCCTTTTAACACACTTGTCTATGTGCCGAAACCTATGTCAAGCCATTGGATTAATATATTTTATTTTCAATCACAGTTTATTTACATATCATGTCAATATGAAAAGGGGGTAAAAGTGAACTAGAAGCTTTATAGCATGCACTCCCAGTGCTGGAGAGGTAAAATGCTGATATTAGAGAAAAGATCTAAGAGTCTGTAATCAAAGGCCCGCACCTCAATCTGTATTTATACAGTACTTGCCGATAGTATTTATTTCCCAGTGCTGAGTAAAGTCCTTGAAATATTAACCAAAGCAAGAGGATTGCTTTAAATACATAGGTAGAGCAGCAGAATAGGCTTTTTAATGCATGTTTTTCATTTTTGGCAATTATTCTAGAAACAAAATGTAACTATCATGGATCACCACTCTGCCTCTGAGTCCTTCATGAAGTACATGCAGAACGAGTACCGCGTGCGGGGCGGCTGCCCGGCCGACTGGGTGTGGATTGTGCCTCCCATATCAGGCAGCATAACCCCCGTGTTCCACCAAGAGATGTTGAACTATGTCCTCACTCCCTTCTATTACTACCAGGTACACATCATCAAAACCAAAAGCCGAATCTAGCAGACAACCTCAGCAGTGCAGGCACAATATGGGATCTGAAGGAGTCTGGGTAACAAGCCCTGGTTAATTAAAGTTCACTGGAGAGATTCAGAAATAGCAGACAAGAGCTATTGTATGTCAAAGGTCATGTGTGTTGTGTTGAGTTCTCCAGCTTGAAGTAAAATGCAGTTTAATGCTACAGAGACTGATCCTGTGTTTGTTCTCAGTGGATTGCATGTACAGATTCCATTTGATCTGGCCCCTTAAAGATACACAAACTTTGTGTTTACTATTTTGCACTTCTTACCTGAAGCTTAGCTTTTTTTTTTAAAGGTGGATGCATGGAAAACACATGTGTGGCATGATGAGACTCGGAGGCCAAAGAAAAAAGAAATAAAGTTTAGCATCTTGGCAAAGTAAGTGGTTCAAATAAGACTCTCTATGCTTTGTCCAGCTGTTCTATTCTTGTGGTGTTTCTGTTCTGCTTTAAAAACAAAAAACCACTATTACAGTGGGGACCACTTGAGTTGTTTGAGTCACAGCCTTACCTGTCCACACTGAGCTAACATTCATATCTAAGGTTCTTGTTCAGGGCTGTCTAGTGTGTGCTGCTTCAGAACCATCTTCCAAGGAAAAGTCATGCTCCGGATCAGTGTTTCCTCACTTGTTTGTGAATCAATCTGAATAAAGTAGCTCTATTAAAAATTACATATGATTATTTTTCCCCAGGGCTGTACTGTTTGCATCTTCACTCATGCGACAAGCAATGGCCACCAGGGCCAAGGTCACTGTAATCTTTGCCACAGAGACGGGGAAGTCGGAAACATTTGCCAACACTCTGTGCAGCCTGTTCAACTGTGCCTTCAACACCAAGGTAGGGAGTGTAAATCATCTACACTGCATGGAGGAAGAAGTTTGGCTTCTCCAAACCTAGGTTTTGAAATGTTCAGTAAACATAAGTTGGCCTGGAACTTTGATTTTGTATTCACTTAGCATAATGCCTTGTCAGTTTGGTCAGTGGTCATCTGACACCAGAGGTATCTAAGGCTAGTTCTTATGTCTGCTAGCAATGTCTCATGAGCTTTATTCCTTCCAGGTTCTGTGCATGGATGAGTACAATATTTGTGACCTGGAGAAGGAAACACTTCTTTTAGTGGTTACAAGCACTTTTGGAAATGGAGATTCTCCAGGTAACGGAAAGGTAATGTTCCCCTCAGAAGTATGTGTGAGACTCAGCTCACAGACTGAGACCGAAGACAAGCCTTTCATTTATCTAATGTCCTTGAGTAAGATATGAATCAGGGTCTCACTTCTGTTTTGAACCAGGATATTTTCCTAACCTTAAGTATTTTATGAATTTTTATGCAGACCTTGAAGAACTCCTTACTCACACTGAAACTGCTGAGGAAGAAAATTAGGTAAAAATACTTTGTTGTTAGGTTTGCGTGTGATTGAGTCCTTTTGCGTTTCACGTAGCTCAACAGAGCAATCCTGTTTTTATTTCCACCTGCAGGTACGCTGTGTTTGGTTTGGGATCCAGCACATATCCAGAGTTCTGTGCCTTTGCCCATGCTATTGACCAAAAACTGGCCCAGCTTGGGGCTTCCCAGCTCACTCCAGTCGGTGAAGGGGATGAACTCAATGGGCAAGAAGAAGCTTTTCGCACCTGGGCAGTCAGCGCTTTCAAGGTGAATATAGAAATAGAGCTCATATTTTAGTACATTCATTCCTATTAGCTCAGTATTCACTAACTTCACAGAAAAAGGAGGGAAAATGAAGGAAAACAAACATCTGGATTTATATCTGAATTTGGAACTCCTCCCTACTGCTTGCCTAAGTTGGAGAGGGAACTGAGTCCCTTTTCTATTATTTTTTGATATTCACATAGTTGCATAAACCCTGTTGGGTAATGGAATGGTCAGTATGAACAGGGGTGGTACCATCAAACATCAGAATTTTTTGCAGTAGAATTTTTTTTAACTATATACTAGCATGGAAGTGGAATGTTACTGAACTCACTGGGCCCCTGTAACATCACTGAGCTCCAGAGAAGCGATAAGAAATAGCAATCTGTGAAACTGATAGCTCCTCGTTAGGATATGATGATGCTAAGAATAGTTTTTTTACTATGAATAGCCTCATCTTTTTGTTGGTTTTTTTTCTAGACTGCCTGTGACATTTTTAACATCCGTGGGAGACACAGTATTCAGTTGCCTGATATCTACACCTCCGAGGAAAGCTGGGATCCTACCAATTACAGGATAGTGTATGACACTCAGCACATGGACCTGGCTAAAGGTATTGCTCCCACCTTCCCCTCCCTCTGTCTTTGCTACCTCGGATGGGACTGAACTGGGAAGGTTTTCCAGAAGTGCTCCTGACCCTGCTAGATGGTAGAATGCATATAATGAGGTACAGTGGTCAGAGAAAAGGCACGCTGGTTTACATTAAATGATCTTTTCCAGCACCATAACACTGAAACTAACACACATTTAGACATCCCCAGAGGAAAAAAAGCTGGGATGAGCTGCTTTTCGTCAGGGACTAGAGCACACACAGCTGACTGATCGTCAGTCATGTTCTAGGGCAAGCAAGGTTTGGTTCTTCTCTGCATATTGTTTGAAGACATTTTGAACAACTCTGACCGCAGAGTTACCATGAGTCATGTCCTCTTTTCTCACCAGCTCTTGCAAGCGTTCATGCCAAGGATGTAATTCCCATGAAGCTGAAATTCAGGCAGAATCTTCAAAGTTCAAAGTCCAGGTATGGATGATACCTAATTCTTTTGAATGTTGCAATACTACATTTTACTAAAATCTTAAATATCTAAAATGACTGGTCATAAACATCATCTCCCTGCAGTTATTAAGAAATATATAGGAATTACATACTGTCCTTAGTAGAAGTATGTGAGCTGTGCAGGCTGCAGTGGGGCTGCACTTCCACTGGCTGGCTGATTTCAGGCATGTTTATTCTGTACTGGACAGATCAGGCAGCACTTCAGCACCTGACTTGTTTGAATGCAAGTGCTTCACAGATTTGGACTCTGATTTGTTTAAGTCTCCATGAAGTCCTAAGCTGGTCTGGTATTTGGTAATGAACCCGAGGGAGCCCTTGCCAACTGCCACTGCAGATTTATTCATTTTCTGCACAATTCAAGGGAAATCCCGTCAACATAACCAAGATCTGTCTCATCTTTCTCTCCTCTATCCAGTCGTGTTACCATTCTGGTTAAACTTTCCTGTGAGACTAATCAGGAAGTGCACTACCTGCCTGGAGAACACATTGGGATTTTCCCAGGCAACCAGCCAGAATTAGTCCATGGTATCATTGCACGTGTCAAGGATGCCCCTCCACCTGATCAGACTGTCAGGCTTGAAACCTGCACTGCTGGTAAGATGACTCTCTTTAGACAAAGTAACAGAGGATGTTTGACAGATTTCTTTAAAATACCTAAGAATTTTTTTTGACAGAATTTGATTCTATGATCCTTTTCTTAAGTTTCAGTAGGATTTTGTTGCTGCTTTTTGGTTATTCTTATAATTCTTGATTCTGATTTTGCACACTCTGGCAGTCCATGGTGACACTGTTTGTAATTCAGTTGCTGAACTGGCCATTGACTGCAATTAAATTAATCAACAGTTTGCTTATTGTTGCTACATATCAGAGTCCTAAAATAGATTTACATGTCCTGACCATCTTTCCTGTCTTAGTAGGAACAATCTGCTAAATTTCTGGCACACAGAAAGATGGTTTTCTCAAATATTAGACTTACAGTTTCCAAGTAGCCTTTTGTTGTCACGCAGTTCTCTGTCTCAGATCCTCCCCTTACAAAATGTGTGAAACCTCACATTAACCCCTTTCAGAAGGGTCCTGTGGTCTAGACCTGCTGCACCCTCCCTGAAGGCATCTTTTGAAGGACACTTGAGTTTAGCAAAACTCTACAACTGCCAAATACCATGGGCGTTGCCAAGTGGCCTTTTATTTCCCTCATTTCCAGGTGGCTACTGGACCAGTGACAAAAAGATTCCAGCCTGCACACTCCCTGAGGCTTTGACATACTTGCTTGATATCACTACTCCACCCTCCCAACAACTGCTAAAAAAGCTCTCCCAGCTGGTGACAGCAGCAGGAGACAAACAGAGGCTGGAAGTGTTGTGTCAGGTAGGCCTTGAGGCTGGAGCTTTGTTTGCAGTACTTTATACTGGGCTCTCTGATGCCCTTTGGCTGTGTAGCAGAAGCTTTAAAATGTTTTGTAGTGATAGTGCTGGATTTTATGCCTCTGCTACGTGTTCTGTGTTCTTGGAAAGCAAGCCATAGTGAGAGAAGGGGTTGTCTTGAGGCTCAACTTGGGCGTGGGAGTCAGGAGGCTTCAGATCTGATGTTTCCTGTGTGGTTGTGGGTGGGTAACTGCCTGCCTGGCTCTCACCTCCTGGTGGGGGATATTTTTGTCACAGAATTTGGTACTGTGAGAGCAAGAGGGATGTGGTTTTAAGTACCCAAAGACTCATAGGTGTGGCAAGTGCTGGCTCCTCCCTCTGGGCTCAGCAAAGCTCAGCATGGATTAGGGCCTCCACAGTTCTGTGCACATCCTATAACAGGGAGCTGAGAAACAGGTTCTACTTCAGTGTCTGTATCCTCACTGAGAGACCTGATGTCTGAGAACACCAGATTCTGTAATTCTGTTTTCAAAAATTAAACAATTTCTCAAGAAACCCCAATATTGATCTTGGCAAAATTTTGAGAACTCTCTGTTGATTTGCCTGCATATTTACTTGAATGTAAAGCAGGAGTCTTATTCATAAGTGACATTTCAAACATCCCTGCTCTCCTGAACTCAGCATGACCTGGTAACACTGTGATGATGCCTCTTGGCTTTTAGAGCACAGAAGAATACAATAAATGGAAGTTTTACAACAGCCCGAACATCCTGGAGGTCCTGGAGGAGTTTCCCTCTGCTGA
Organism: Acropternis orthonyx; assembly: GCA_035583155.1. Taxonomy (NCBI): domain Eukaryota; kingdom Metazoa; phylum Chordata; class Aves; order Passeriformes; family Rhinocryptidae; genus Acropternis; species Acropternis orthonyx. Next base: position 800,378 of record JAWWEU010000050.1, read on the forward strand.
GGTCTCCACAGCTTTCCTGCTGACTCAGCTGCCATTTCTGAAGCCCAGGTACTATTCTGTCAGCTCCTCCTGTGACGTGACAGCCAGAGAAATTCACCTGACGGTTGCAGTTGTAAACTACAGGACAAGAGGTAATGAATTGTTGTTTGCACTTCTCTCTTAATTAAATTATACTTTAGGCTGCATTGTGGTTCAGAATAAGAGCCTTTATCTGCTATATGGCATGAAGCATATCTGTAATGAAAAATGTGTATTTTGATACTTGCAGAATAGTACACTGCAGTGCAGGTGGTCATACTGGACCAGGATTTACTAAAATCCTGCACCATCATCATTGTATCCTTGGCTTGCAAACCATCACTAGACATACGCTTATTTAAAAACTGTAATTTTAAGTATAAACTGGGTTTTTAAAACCAGAGAGCTTTTAAGTGCTGACAGAGATGTTCTCCCTTGCTCTGCTTAGATGGAGAAGGGCCTTTGCACCATGGAGTCTGCAGCACTTGGCTGAATACAATAGCTCTTGATGAAACAGTTCCGTGCTTCATACGCAGGTGAGTGAGTGCAGGACAGAGAAAGAAGAAAATTAAAAAAAAAAAAAAGCAATTCTTAGTTCAGCTTCTTCAGTGGGTTTTTTACTTTGTTTACCTGTTTTCAAGTGATTGGTGAGTGCAAGCTGGAATAGCTGGGTCTGCGAAGAGAGGGGATTCCTTGCCTTCCAGAGATGAGATCCTTTACCATGTCTTATGTTGAGCAAAATCACAAATCATTAGAAAGTTCTGAAATAATTCTATTCATGTGACCCCATCCCCACTGTCAGCTTATCCACTGCAGAGCATGGGAGGCTGAGGGTACAAGGAGCACCCAGCACCCTGTTCAGCCCCATTACTGATTTCAAACTGGGAACTCAGGCTGTGCTGCTGAGAGTCAGCCAGGACACTGATACAGAGTGCATCAGAAACTAATTAATTAATCAGCATAATTTTACATTTTAGTGCTAATGAATTCCATCTCCCAGAGGAGCCAACCAAGCCCTGCATTCTGATCGGCTCGGGAACGGGGATTGCTCCCTTCAGGAGTTTCTGGCTGCAGCGTCTCTATGACCTGGAGCAGAGAGGTACTTCTGGTGACTGTCACGTGGAGGGGCTGTGGGGGTGGGCCCAGCACAGGTGGGACATCCCCAGTCCTTCAGACAAGGGATCTGCAGCCAGAGACACCCACAAACGTCAGGCAAGAGACTTGTCACCCCCAGGGTGACTGGGCACTGCACTGGCACAGCTAATCCATCCCCCTGGAGACTGTCCTGGTGCTCCTGAGGGGTCTGGGGACTTGGAGTGCCTCTATAAATCCTGTGTGTCAGTGACTGCCCCAGGTGCTCAGACAAACACTTTCCCCTGTTGGTTTCAGGGATCAAAGCAGGTGACATGATGTTGCTGTTTGGCTGCCGGCAGCCAGACGTGGATCACATCTACAAAGAAGAAACTGAGGAAATGAAGAGGAAGGGGGTCCTGAAAGAGGTCTACACAGCTTACTCCAGACTGCCTGGCCAACCTAAAGTAAGGCTGATTCCTTTATTCTTTAAGGGTTGGCTACTTCCAGAATCATCCCTCAAGTTAAGATCTGGACTCTGCTTAGCAATGCTCTTTAAAAAATGTTAGCATTTTGCTTCAGTGTATTGTGACCAGGTGACAAAAGGCCTCACTCCTTCAAATGAAGGGGAATCTCACTGTGCACTCCAGCACAAGCAAGCTACACTTCCAATACAAGTAGTCTTTGAAACTAGAAACTGGAACATGTTCAGAAACCTTAGATTTTGCAGGATTTGATTAGCCTGTGAGTTAGAAGTGAGTTGGCTCCGGCCATTTGTCCCCATTTCAATGACACAGTGACCAAGAAATTAATTTTATGTAGAAGAAATCCTGATGGAAAAAACAACAGCACTCAAGCTATCCTCTTTTTAGTTCTCTTGAAAAATTAGGAGACTATGGCATATAGAAGAGTCTTAGTCTACTCTAGTTTAATCAAGAGACAGGCCCAGCTTCCAAATCAGGGGCTTGTAAAGGCAGGACGAAGACATTTTTCTTCTCTGTGGTGGTGCAGCCCAGACCTGGAATAGATGGGGCATTTAGAGCCTTAGTGCACAGACGTTGGATTTAGAAGAGCCAACAGCCAAAGCAGCATTTAAGAAAACCTTGTCTGATGATCCTTTTTCTGTTTCTAAGGTCTATGTTCAGGACATTCTTCAGAGGCAGTTGGAGACCCAAGTGTGTGAGCTCCTGCACCAGGAGCAGGGCCACGTGTACGTCTGCGGGGACGTGCGCATGGCCAGGGACGTGGCGCGGGCGCTCAAAGCGGCGATGGCCAGGACCCTGGGGCTCAGTGAGCAGCAGGCAGAGGAGTATTTCTTCCAGCTCAAGGTATGCTCTGATGCACAGGGCATTCTCAGTGTTCCAGGGTGGGTTACAGGAGCCACTGAGCTGCCGTGAGCTCCTTTGCAGACAAATGCACAAGGAACAAAGGCTTAGTCCCCCCCGCCGCGACTGCAGTTTCTCTTTGGTCAGGGTGTGAGAGTGGCTTGTGCTGCTCTTCTCTTACACCTGCCCTCTTCCCCAGTGTCTCCACGTGGGTCCTGGCGATCAGCTTTGCAGTGTGTCGGGAACATGAGGAGTTTGAGATTTTATTGTACCAACGGGTGCATGGTGGGATTGTTGGGGTGTCCTGCTCAGGGCAATTGGACTCGATGATCCTGGTGGGTCCCTTCCAACTCAGCATATTCTATAATTCTATGAAGAGAGGGGAGTGAGGGTAGGAATTTAGTGGGCCCATCACTGAGAACACAGTGCCTGGGGCTGCTGTTTTTCAGGACCCTCTTGTTATCAGAGTTCATCCTGGAGCACATGTGCCTGGGATTCAGAGAGGTCCCTTTCCCTGACAGTAACAGAAGTCTACAGAATCGGTGCTACACATGCAAAAGGCATTGCAGTTACTGAGCTGATAGGTAAGGAGGAGCTGGCAGCACTTAATTCATCTCTTGGGTGTCCTTCTTTTTTGTAGAGCCAAAAGAGATACCATGAAGATATATTTGGAGCTGTGTTCCCACATGAAGTCAAAAGAGCTTTACAACCCACCAGTTGAAGAACGAATCCACTTCTGTTTTAGACAAGACTTGCACATTTGTGGTTACTTTCAAAAAACATGGAGTCAAATCCTTTTTCTTACACATGTTCAATCATGTACATATATACGATTGCAGGATTTGACTCCTAAACCTCAGCCTTAATTAAGAAAAATACTAAATTTAAATTTTGTTGCTATTTATTCTGAAACTCTTTTAATAGATTATCTTAATAGTGAAAATACAAATTATTTTTTAATACTGTCTATGCTAGCATAAATCTGGTATTTTTTGTAAATAAAAGGGAAATGTAGAGTTTTGTACTATGGTACCTGGAGCTGAAATCTTTCTTTGAAATGTACTGTTTATCTTTGTGACCTTATTTATATCAGATTGGTTTACTTGCATATTATCTTCACTTGAAAGCAAGTGAATGGTTGTGTCACTGGGAATTGTCTGGCCACAGGCCTTGCTGGATCTGGAGCAGTATTTGCAAATGAGATAATAATTTGTTGGTCCCCAAGTGGAAACACCTGCAGCATCTGCTTCAGATGTTTCTGTTGAGCAGGTAGTAGTGTCGAATTAGGCTTTGTGTGAGTTGTTGTTGTTGTTGTTACACAGCCTGTGGCATGAAGGTTCCAAGAATTCCAAAGCACTTTGTACATTTGAATCCTATGCTCTGGTTTACTTGATTTGTTTGTAATAAAAGCTGCCTTTATACCGAGACAAACAGGCTGGTGTGGGTCAGTACCTCTTCTTGCTCTTGGCTTCAGCCTGAACAGGCAGAGGCAGCTGAGTCAGCTCTCAGGTTCTGGCAAGGTGGGGTTGGGGTCCAGCCAACTCTTCTCCACAAGGAAAGGGCCTGTCCCCAGGGTTTACACATCTGCCTGTGATCAGTTTCGCATTTTTCTCACTGCCAGGGAAGTGTGAGTTTGCACCAGAGAGTGAGAGTAGCTTCCAAACTGCCCTCGTAGTTGGACTTGGGCTTTTTCTAGGCCTTGCACTTATGTCAGAGCTTCTACTTCCTTCTCTAAAGTTACCTGGGCTATCTGATTATTTTAAAAAAGCTGAAGGTGAGATTTTACTCCCTTGTCTCCAGGAGCTGGAATCTAATGAAGGCAGAGTTGAGCCTCAAGAGCCAGCAGTGCCATGTATGTACAGTGTGTTTCACACATGCTTTGGGACAGCCTTAGCCACAGGATCCCAGACACAACACAGAGGAGAGGACATGGACAGTGCTGGCAGAGAGCAGGAGGTGTCAGAGAACAGCAAGAGAGAGGAAGGACAGAGGAGGTTCCTGGCAGGTAGGGAGCCCTGATGGGCACCGAGTGCACACACTCCATCAGTGTCATTTCACACTTAAGCTGATGTGCTCTGGGTTTAGGTTTGTGGGGTGGGATGGAATGGAACGCTTTACCTTAAGGAAGTTCTCCATGAGCCCTGGGCTTGTGAGTCCTGGATTCACAGGAGTCCAGCAAAAGTAGGAAACAGAGGGGATGAGTTTTAAACTGGAGACGACAAATGCACCTCAGGCCTGTTTGAGGGGAGCATCACTGCACAGCCCATTTTCCATGCATGTGGCTAAATATGGGAATTCCCTTGCCAGGATTGCTCTCATGGTCTCTCAGGTGTCTTTTCAAAGAAATCTCTTACTTTAAAGCATCACCATAACCCTTTATAAATGCTGGGTTTATACTACAGCCCATGGTACACTTTCATTTGGAGAGTCAGAAGCTCAGGGAAAAAAAGTCCCACTGTTTAATCCCAGGCTGAGAGCAGACTGGGGTCCCCTCAGGTAACACCCATTCTGAAGGTGTTGGACACCACTGGAAGCTTCCAGCCACAAAAGGAACGACATCTGTTCCTTTCTGGACCTCAAACAGGTCAAAGCAAGAGAGAGGCCCAAAAGCTGGAGTTGGCTCAGAAGCTGCACAACTTTACATGTTATATATTCTAAGGCAAGTGTTACTGGGGGGATGTTTTCATCTTAACTGCACCATTGCAAAACTTTCCCCCTTGCAGAGAGGTGAGGAGGCAGTTAAAGGAAAGGACTAAGAAAAGCAGAGATCTGTTTTAATTCTCAGTGAATTTATTTAAACCAGTACCAACTGTAAGTTAACGGTTGCAGCACGGATCTGAAGCTGGGTGTAATTGCTTTTTCTACAGAAATAAATGGGGATGATAAAGGGCAGACATTGAGGTCAGTGGATAATTATTCTATTTCAAGATAAAAACTGAAATTTCATTGAAGAAATCAGATACAAAATATACCTTTTAAAATCCTGAAACAATCAAACAGCCTGTTCTGTGGTTATAGAGTGCCCAGTGCAGGGTTTAAGCACATTTGAGCACATGAGCTCACATGAGCAGTGCTGCAGGGGCAGAGGGACTGGGATGGGTTAAGAGTTACTGAGATGGCTGGGACCCGACTGGGTGTTACAGATTAACACTTTCTGAAGCAATTAGTGCCTGTTTTCATTAACGTGTAAGCTAAACTTACACATGCTGACCTGCTGGCAGACCTCCTTGTTCTTAGCCTGGTTCTGTACCTGCTTTTGGGTGCTGGCAAAAACCCCAGATACAGGGCAGAACTGGGGCAGCTGGGCTGGGCTGGGGCAGCTGGGCTGGCAGTTCCCCACCCTGTGCTGGCTGGGGTGGCACTGGGGTGGCACTGCAGGAACCCTGCTGGCTGCCCTCCACCCACAGTACACAGGGCATGGTCCTGAGGTTTGGGGAGCACTCTAACATTGCTGTATATACTTCTCATCTGGTTTCAGTAACATTTATTAACTCGAGGAAAAGGAGCTGAACATGTGGACAGGATCCCTGAGTGCAGGGAGGTGACAGAAGGCTGGGCCTTGCATCAGGGTAAACCAGAACACCTGGGGGCTGGTGGGGCCAGGCGGTGGCAGCAGGCCAGCCCTGCCAGGTAGGGGGATAAGGGACAGCTGAGGCTCATAAAGGACAGCTGAGACTCCTAAGGGACAGCTGAAGCTCCTAAGGGACAGCTGAGGGCCGGGGCAGAGCTCAGCAGTGACTGTAGTGGGTATGAGGCCAGTCAGCTCTGGGACTCACAGGCAGAATGGGGTCAGGTAGGTGAAAGGTTTTTTGTTTGTGGGTTTTTTTCCCTCACAATGCTGTGTTATGTTGGCCCTGTGCAAAGGGGCTCTGCTCTGAGTGGGTGGGAGGCCAGGCCACTCTCCCCTGCCCCAGTTACCCAGCTGGGAGCCAGGGCTGGGCTGAAAGGGCTGGAGCTGCTGCCTTGGGTGGGAGGGGCAGGCCGAGCTCTGAGGATGAAGCTGGGGTGTGTTGTGTGCAGCTTTCCTGGATTTTGCTCCAGTCAGTTCATCTGTAGCCTGAGCTGTGCTTTGTGGGTTGTGATTTGGTGCCTCCTTTGAGTGAACCCCCATTTCTGTGGCTGCGCTGCGGTTTTTGGTGTGTCAAACACTCAGCAGGGCTAATTGGAAGGTTTAAAATGCCATTGAGTGTTACAGTGCAGCTGGCAGGGGCTGGGAACGATCCCTTTGTGCTGGAGTTTGTCTCTGTGGGGATGTGGGTGTTGGCTGCTGGTGTTCCCCTTGCAATGGCTCTCCTGGAGTGTTGGAGCCTGCACTGGTGTTGGGGGGTCACTGTGGGAATCTGCTCCTGTTCTACCTGGGCTCCAAATAGATGGGCAGGGAAAGGTCAAACCAGGACTCAGTAACAGATGCTTTATCCAGAGCAAAGATTTATTCACTGAAAAGATTCCTACACATCCAGAATTCCAGTAGCAGAGTGCACTCTTGTTTGTTGTTGTTTTTTTTCCTGCTGGTTGCATAAACTAATACAGAAAATGTTGTTAATCCTAACAATTTGTAATTAATTTAATAGCAATTCTGGAAGACACTCAGTTCATAGAAAATATAAAAAAAAACATTTGTACTGTACAAACTTTACATCACATTTGAAAAGAAAACGTGTCCATGTTCACCATATTACAGACCATTTACATTCACTACTGACGTGTGGCTCCTGTAGCAGCATTGTCACACTGACAGCTCCAACGGGAGGGGGACGGGACGTGTGACTGAACACAACCCAGGGACTGTCACTTGGGTTGTGGGGTGCTGAGGGATGGCAGAGCCCTGAGCCCCCAGGGGGCCTGGCCAAGTGCCACCCCTGATTGAAACAAAAATCACCCCAGAGATGAGAACTGGTCTCTCCCCTGGGCTGAACTGCGACCAGAGGCTAAACCTTGTTTTTAAGGGCAATTTAATGGGTGATCCACACACCACCCAGGTCAGGTTGGATTAGAATCCCAAATTCTCACGGTTAAAAGCAGGTTTTGAGCCCCTTCCCGTGCCCAGGAGGGGAGCAGGGCATGTTCCCAGCAGGGCAGTGCTCAGTGGGATGTGTCCCTCAGTGTCCAGCACCCTCCCCTGGGGCAGGGCAGGCCAGGAGGGGTCCCCGCAGCCAGGGTTTGAACTGCACATGAGAGCAGTTACAGGAGGGACAAATGGGGACAGTCTGTTGGCTGTTTTTAATCATTTGTTTCAATCTGGCTGCACACCCAGTGCTGGCTGGCCTTCCCCTGGCCTGGCCTTAGGTAAAACTTGAGCACAGCTGAGCTCCCAGCTGGGCCACTGGTCCCACAGGGAACGTCCTGGGTGTCCCAGCTCCGGGGGGCTGCAAAGGGACAGTGTGTAGGAAGCCCACGGAGGGTTCCAGCCTAGAGGCAGCTCACTTCTCGCTGCTTTGGGTTTGTGCTGTGCTGCTGTTGCTTAAGCAGCACTTGTGGGAAAACAACTTAAAGCTGGTGACACACAATTACTGAGGGAAAACAACCACTATGGAGTCCTGCAGAGCCTGAGGGTGCAGGTGAAACAGCTGTGCCAGGAGGGGGTTGATTTGCCTTTACCAGGGGAGAGGAAAGGGCATCAGAGAGTACTGCAAGGCCACACCTGGCTGTGCCCAAACCCATTTTCTCTTTTATATCCAAGACACATTTAAAAAGGTCTCTGTCAAAGCACTTCTAAGAACTACAACTGACACACATGGAGTGAAGGTCTCTGCTCAACAGAACTCAGGTTTTGTGCCACTTGGTTCTCCACAGGAGGCAGCCAAACCGAGGGCTGGCACTTTACCCACAGGATTTTGGAGCTCCTCTCCCCAAGCCTCAGGTCAAATCCTTGTGAGATGGTGAGGAAGGGGACCCTGGAGGGTGTAATGAGCTGGTGCAGCTGGAGATATGAAATCCAGGGAGCCCTAAGGATCTGCCTTGGAAAAAAACCTACGCTGCACAGACAGGGAGGGTCTGAACTCTCATGGTGTACGGAGGGTTCTCCCACAGAAACTGAGGAATATGGATGGGAGGCAGGAGGGAGCCTCTGGTAACAGGGCCTGCAATTAATTTGCAAGTGGGATCATGAATCCATCACCTCAGTGCCATCACTGGCTGCTGCCTCCCTAACCCCCACACAGTGCATTGAGGGCGCTG